>CM067167.1:14844455-14859458 GCA_034093135.1 Erigeron breviscapus
ATTTGAAAGGCTGAAGGTATGGAGATTAGTTCCAAATCCCAGAAAAGCTGATCCAATCGGAACTAAGTGGATTTTCAAGAACAAAAAGGATGAGAATGGAGTAGTTGTAAGAAATAAAGCTCGACTTGTTGCAAAGGGTTATTTCCAACAACCTGGTGTTGATTTCGACGAAACTTTTGCTCCAGTAGCAAGAATGGAGGCCATTCGAATTCTTAGCTTATGCTGCATTCAGAAACTTTACTGTGTTTCAAATGGATGTGAAGACTGCTTTCTGAATGGTGACCTCAAAGAAGAAGTTTACGTTGATCAACCTGAAGGTTTTGTTGATCCTCAAAGACCAAACCATGTCTACAGGTTAGACAAGGCTCTCTATGGTCTTAAGCAAGCACCCCGAGCATGGTATGATTCCTTAACTACTTTCTTACTTAAAGGTGGATTTACCAAAGGCATAATTGACCCTACCCTTGTTCATTCGCAAACAAGGTAAACATGTTCTACTAGTTCAAATATATGTTGATGACATTATATTTGGGTCGACCAGTCAAACATTTTGCCGAAACTTTTCATCTCTAATGGTCAATCATTTTGAAATGAGCATGATTGGGGAAATGCATTACTTTTTGGGTCTTCAAATCAAACAATTACCAACTGGTATTTTTATATCACAAGGTAAATACATAAATGACATGTTGAAAAAGTTGATATGACTTCATGTTCTTCAATTTCTACCCCAATGGCTGCTCGAACAAACATAAATACTGATACAAATGGGAAACCATTTGACCAAAAGAGATATCGAAGTATGATTGGTTCGTTGTTGTACCTAACAGCATCTCGCCCAGATATAATGTTTGCAACATGTATGTGTGCTAGATATCAGCTGCTCCAACTGATTTACATTATCAAGCTGTGAAACGAATCTTTCGTTATCTGAAGGGTACACCCGATTTAGGTCTCTGGTATCCAAGGGATACTGGATTCAATCTAACTGCTTATTTAGATGCAGATCATGCAGGTTGTAAACTTGATCGCAAGAGCACTTCCGGTACTTTACAATTTTTAGGAGATAAAATTGTGAGTTGGTCTTCCAAGAAACAGAATTGTGTGTCACTATCAACGGCTGAAGCTGAATATGTAGCTGCGGCTAGTTGTTGTGCTCAGGTTTTATGGATGAAGACACAACTAACTGATTATGGTCTGAAATATGATCAATATTCCTATCTATTGTGATTCTCAGAGTGCCATTGCCATTGCAGTCAACTCAGTAAACCACTCTCGCTCAAAGCATATTGATGTTAGATATCATTTTCTCAAAGATCATATTGAGAAAGGTTGACATCGAACTCTACTTTGTGGGAACTGAATTTCAACTTGCAGATTTGTTCACAAAACCATTGGACGAAAAGAGGTTTAATTTTCTGATCTCCAAGCTTGGTATGTTAAATCTTAAACCTTAACTTTTTTCCATTTGAAGGAATTCTTGACACATTTCAGAAAACAAAATAAAAAATTGAAAAATTACAAAAATAAACAAAAAGATTTTTTAATGGCTTGCATATACTATGTATGCAACCCGTTCTTCAATGTTTTATTTAATTAGAGTGTTTATACATTCTAAAATATTGTTATTATACATATAGATTGATATAAGATACAAGGAATCGAACGCCTTTGTGTACTTCCAAGTGTTCTTATATGAATATGTATGTGTAATATTCAAATTTTTTTCAAATAAACTTTTCAAACTCTCAATTGTTGATATGAGAAGCAAAGGATCGAACGCCTTTGTGTACTTCTTTGCTATATCATTTTGAACAATTGATTGGATTTTCATTACACTTAAATGTTTTATTTGCCTTCAACTTGTTGATGTAAGATGCGATGGATTGAACGCCTTTGTGTACTCCTTAGCTGTCTTACTATGAACATTGTTGTTGATGCAAAATTTTTTTCTTTTTGATCTCACAAAAACAATTTTTGCTCCACCTTTCTATGAAAACCATTTTGATATATTCTTGCATAGATTAAGGAGGAGTTTGTGATTTCAAAAATCCTCAAACTTCAAATGTGTTTCAAACCTTTTCATTCACACATTTGTTGTTTTTCAAATTCTTTTCATTACAAAGAAGTTCGGTGATTAGGTCTTAAGCAAGCACCCCGAGCATGGTATGATTCTTTAACTACTTTCTTACTTAAAGGTGGATTTACCAAAGGCATAATTGACCCTACCTTGTTCATTCGCAAACAAGGTAAACATGTTCTACTAGTTCAAATATATGTTGATGACATTATATTTGGGTCGACCAGTCAAACATTTTGCCGAAACTTTTCATCTCTAATGGTCAATCATTTTGAAATGAGCATGATTGGGGAAATGAATTACTTTTTGGATCTTCAAATCAAACAATTACCAACTGGTATTTTTATATCACAAGGTAAATACATAAATGACATGTTGAAAAAGTTTGATATGACTTCATGTTCTTCAATTTCTACCCCAATGGCTGCTCGAACAACAATTAATACTGATACAAATGGGAAACCATTTGACCAAAAGAGATATCAGAAGTATGATTGGTTCGTTGTTGTACCTAACAGCATCTCGCCCAGATATAATGTTTGCAACATGTATGTGTGCTAGATATCAAGCTGCTCCAACTGATTTACATTATCAAGCTGTGAAACGAATCTTTCGTTATCTGAAGGGTACACCCGATTTAGGTCTCTGGTATCCAAGGGATACTGGATTCAATCTAACTGCTTATTCAGATGCAGATCATGCAGGTTGTAAACTTGATCGCAAGAGCACTTCCGGTACTTTACAATTTTTAGGAAATAAAATTGTGAGTTGGTCTTCCAAGAAACAGAACTGTGTTTCACTATCAACGGCTGAAGCTGAATATGTAGCTGCGGCTAGTTGTTGTGCTCAAGTTCTATGGATGAAGACACAACTAACTGATTATGGTCTGAAATATGATCATATTCCTATCTATTGTGATTCTCAAAGTGCCATTGCCATTGCAGTCAACTCAGTAAACCACTCTCGCTCAAAGCATATTGATGTTAGATATCATTTTCTCAAAGATCATATTGAGAAAGGTGACATCGAACTCTACTTTGTGGGTACTGAACTTCAACTTGCAGATTTGTTCACAAAACCATTGGACGAAAAGAGGTTTAACTTTCTTATCTCCAAGCTTGGTATGTTAAATCTTAAACCTTAACCTTTTTCCATTTGAAGGAATTCTTGATACATTCCAGAAAACAAAATACAAAATTGAAAAATTTCAAAAATAAACAAAAAGATTTTTTTAAAATGGCTTGCATATACTATGTATGCAACCCGTTCTTCAATGTTTTATTTAATTAGAATGTTTATACATTCTAAGATCTTGTTATTATACATATAGATTGATATAAGAGTACAAGGAATCGAACGCCTTTGTGTACTTCCAAGTGTTCTTATATGAATATGTATGTGTAATATACAATCAAATTTTTTTCAAATAAACTTTTCAAACTTTCAATTGTTGATATGAGAAGCAAAGGATCGAACGCCTTTGTGTACTTCTTTGCTATATCATTTTGAACAATTGATTGGATTTTCATTACACCTAAATGTTTTATTTGCCTTCAACTTGTTGATGTAAGATACGATGGATTCAACGCCTTTGTGTACTCCTTAGCTGTCTTACTATGAACATTGTTGTTGTTGCAAAATTTTGTTCTTTTTGATCTCACAAAAACAATTTTTGCTCCACCTTTCTATGAAAACCATTTTGATCTATTCTTGCATAGATTAAGGAGGAGTTTGTGATTTCAAAAATCCTCAAACTTCAAATGTGTTTCAAACTTTTTCCATACACACATTTGTTGTTTTTCAAATATTTCATTTCAAAGAAGTTCGGTGATTTGTTTGCACATGAGCGATAGGTATTTCTCAAAATTGACTCCATGAAATTCATCATCGCCGATGAGTTCTAACCCCGGAGTTTTCACTTCTTTCATTAGATAGTGAGGGTATTTTGAGTGATGTAGTTTTCGTGCAAATAGATTGGAGGGAGTAAAGTCGAAAAGTGAGAGGTTAAGGTGATTTGTTGTGAGAAAAGGGATAAAAGAAATGATACCCTTCCCAAAATTCTCAAAAGCCGGGTAAAACACGTTTCTATCGGATGTCATTTGTTGATATCTCGATATTGAAGAAGTCTTCATGGACCCAGTGAAGCAATGCACATCATTCCTAACCACTCAAGTATTTCTTAACAAATGCTTGTTTCATTTCTCACGGAGATTTTCACATTTCTATTGACTCTTCATTTGGAAGATGTTGATATTGAAAAAGGGCGACATTCTGCTCCAGTCCCCGACTTCATTTGATCACTTTGTGTCTAGAGCTATTTTGATTGGTCATTAAATTGATCATCATTCATTCTTCATAGGACACATTCGAGTCATATCTTTGTGATATAATTGCTTATCTTTGTGATATAGCCGGAACATTCGTAGTGATATCTTAAATGATATTCCACGATGATCGAATGGAAATCCTACCAATGCTAACATCTTTTCCAACATTGAACGTAGGTCTCATATTACATTTATGTGATTATTGAGTTAACGAAAAGTCTAAGTGACCTCGGTTTTCCCGATAAAGTCTTTAAGGATAAAATTGTGGTTATCAAATGCTTCGGTAGTGTTAACCATGATTTATATTCTTTGAAGCAATCTAGTGGTTGCAAAGCCGCAGACCGAACTATGTTAGAGACTTGTTTTGTGCATATCTCAATGATACATAGGAAATCCGAAAAATGTTATACATTTCAATCGGTCATTTCATTAATCCTTTCGATTTTTGAACTTGCAAAACGGATCATTTTTATCCGGTTTCATTTCTCTTCACACAAACACAGAAAACACCAACACCATGATATAACGTTTATCCCAACAACTTCAATCCTACATTTTAGTCACCCATAGGATCTCTTGGGTTGGGCTACTGGTTTGGGTTGATGTTTTGATGGTTGACATTTCTCCATGTCTTCTTATTCCTTGTGACATTTAATCAATCAACTGTATACATAATGACATTGGTTCCCAATTTTGTCATTATGAGGGGGAGAAAATATTATGATTGATTCATAGTTTTTGTCAACTGAGCTTTTGCTTCGGAGATGAATTTGGTATTGTCTTCAAATGATAGGAATCAATAGTAGGCTTTGAAGAATACATTCTATTCTTGAAAAAGGCATAGTTGATGATAGAAATGGAATAAGAGTCTATGTTGAGAAATTTTTGTGTTTGGTTGTTTTTCAAATGGGTTCAAGCTTATCAAAGTTTGTGTATAGAGGGAGAAAATTGTCAAGAAGAGGCTTTCATGTTCAAATCTAATGAGCCAAGATCAAGTTTCCGCAATGCTCATACTCTGAGAAGTTCAAGACTTAAAGATACATCTTTAAGGGAATCTGAATTGACTTTAGAGATGAGAATGAAACCGAAGATGAAAGGATATTCACTCAAGATGCTTCAAAAGTTCAAAGATGCTCCAAAATGTTTACACTCATGGATTGAGGGGGAGCATGATTACTTCAGAAAGAATTTCATCCAAATTTCATTCAAATGCTTACTCTCCAAAGTGTTCAAGTTGATGTGACAAAGATCAAAGCTTCAAAAAGGTTGAAAGATTTGGTAGAAGATTCAAGTCAAAGAAGTAAAGCCTCAAAAGAGTCTTCATCAAAAGATCTTCAAGTCATACAACAACATTTTAATCAAGAAACTCCAATGCATACATCAAGGGGGAGAGTTCATATTCATGAAACTTCATTTCAAGAAGATGAGATTCATTCGAGAATCGAAGATTGATACATTCGAAACCAAGATTCATACCTTCCGCATTTCAAAAGACAACTCTGATTCATGATTCAACAACTCTTGAAGATTTAAGTCACACACATGTGTTCGACTTCATGATACTCTTTATTCAAGACTCAGACACATTCATTATTCTCTGTTCTAAAAAAACATTGAGAATCCTCACATGATTTAACTTCAAGAAGTTCAAGACCAAGACCAAGACTGAATCAAGTTCTCCAAAGACAAAAGAAAAAGCTTTGAAGACTTGTTTCAACACCCCAATTGTCTTCACCATCGAGCTCATCAAATTCATTCCTACAAGACATTATAACACGTACTTCATTCTTTACAATGTATCACTAAGGGGGAGAATGTTAGAAATTCAAAAATAGTGATAAATTGTAATCTAGAATAGAGGAATTTCTTGTTGTTAAATCATAGATAAATGATCACTAAGGTTGAGGGGCTAATTGTGACAATTAGCATAATTGAGAAGTTAGACTATAAATAGCCCTCTCATACCTTAGAGATCATAACTTTGTCATAATCATTACACCTTTAATTCCAGATCTTACACACAGTTAATTCTCTCTCAAAACACACACTAAACACACCAAGAACACACACACTAAACCGCCATTGGTGGATTGAATTCAGTAGCTAAAATCGTGTTATAACATCAAGTCTAGCAACTGGTGCAAAAGTTTCATCAAAATCTATTCCCTCTTCTTGTGCATATCCTTTTGCAACAAGTCTTGCTTTGTTTCTAATGATATGACCATCTTCATCCATCTTGTTTCTGAAGACCCATCTTGTCCCAATTGGTTCCTTCTTCAGGTTACTGGACAAGGAACGAGTTCCCATACATCGTTTCTTTTAAACTGGTTGAGCTCATCTTGCATGGCTTCAACCCAGCTTGGGTCTTGCATAGCCTCGTCAATCTTCTTGGGTTCTATTAAAGATAAGAAGCTGACGTATAAGCATTGATCGCTTGTGGCTCTTCTGGTCTGAACCCCTCTACTGGACTCTCCAATAATTTGCTCGATTGGATGTGCTTTAGTCCACTTAGAGTATTGACCAGGGTGAGAAATGATATCAGTGCAAGAATTTCTCTGAGTAACTTCAGGAGGAGCTTCAGAAAATACATCTTCAGCTTCTTCTTCTTCTTGCATATCATGACTTGCATCATGAAATTCTTCAGATTGAGGTTGCTCAGTGGAACCTGATATCATAGGAGAAGCAGCATATACATCTGATCCAATAGTTAGTTCAGAAGGTAGTTTGAAACTAACTGGAGGATAAAATGGAATGTTGCTTGGCTTGCTTATTTCTGGTTCTGAACGGAGATGTTCAGAAGCATGTTCAGGTGACTGATCAGTTTCAGCAATGGGATCAGAATCACCAAAACTTATTGGACTTTCTGAGGGTGGTACAGGGATGGAATTTTTAAAGATTGCAGAATTGGATTCATCAAAGGTAACATGAATTGACTCATCAACCTTTTCAAGTCTCTTGTTAAAGACTCTAAAGGCTTTGCGATTTGATGAATATCCTAGGAAGTACCCTTCATTAGCTTTTGCATCGAATTTTCCAAGCTGATTAGAGTTATTCAGAATGTATACTGGACACCCAAATACATGGAAGTATCCAATATTAGGCTTTCTATTTCTGAGTACTTCATAGGAGGTCTTCTTATGTCTTTTGACATAAATAGATCTATTCTGAGTGTAGCAAGCAGTTGCAACAGCTTCAGCCTAGAAATTCTTGGGAAGACCAGATTCATTCACATACTTCTAGCAGCTTCAATCAGCGTACGATTCTTTCTTTCTACAACACCATTCTGCTCTGGTGTGTGTGCTGAGGAGAAGTTCTGAGATATGCTAGTTTCAGTGCAGAAGGACTCCAGAGTGGCATTTCTGAATTCAGTGCCATTGTCACTTCTGAGCTGACAAACTTTTCGCTTGTACTTGGGCTCAATTTGTTTGATGAGAGCAATGATTTCAGCAGCAGCTTCACTTTTGGACTTGAGGAAAATCACCCAGCAATATCTTGAATATTCATCTACGATGACAAGGGTGTACTTCTTTCCTGCTCTGGTCTGAACATTCACTGGTCCAAAAAGGTCCATGTGAAGCAAGTGAAGAGGTTCAGTTATACTAAAGCTTTGCTTTGTCTTGAATGAAGCTCTTTTCTGCTTACCCATTTCACAACATGGACATGGCTTGTCTTTATTGAAAGACATAGAGGGTATCCCATCAACAAGTTGTTTTCTTGACAACTTATTAATGTTCTTGAAGTTCAGATGAGATAACCTCTTGTGCCACAACCAATTTGTGTCTTCATCAGCCTTTGTGTAGAAACATTGTTCAGAGATAGATGGATTCATATCAATGACATAAATGTTTCCCTTTCTTGGTGCAATCAGTACTACCTTTCCATCTCTGTTGAATATGGTGCCTTGTGAAATATCAAATAAAACCTTGAAGCCATCATCACATAGTTGACTGACACTGATCAGGTTATATTTCAAACCGTTCACATATGCAACTCATGTGAATTTGACTTGACCATTATTCACCACACCATATCCCTCAGTTTTTCCATTACCATCATTACCAAAAACAATTGAGGGCCCTTCTTGCACCCTATATTCCTCCAGCAGGGTCTGGTAACCAGTCATGGTTCGGCCAGCAGCACTGTCCAGAAACCATATGTTCTTCTTTCGGTCTCCATGCACACAAACAAAGATTAGTTCTTTTTGGGAACCCATCTATGGATGGGTTCACTAGACTCTCCCTTAGCAGTCTCAGATTTCTTTGGCTTGTAAGGAACAGAAGGATCAAAGGGGATCTCAGTCATAATTTCAGATGACATAAAAATTGTTGGTTTGATGGGGTGCTCAACCTTTTTCTTCTCAGATTTTAGCTTGATTTGTTTGGAAAAAGGTTTTGCATTTTGTTTAGGTTGAAGAGGAGTGGTTTCAACATTTTTTAAACGTGCATTACAACTCTGCACTTGTCTAGCCAATAGTTGAAATTGACTTTCTAACCTTAACAAGATAGATTCTTCATTAGACACCTGAGCCTTACCAGAATCTGAGGTAGAAGGCTCAGTGGGGGAGATGGATTTCTTCTTCTTTAGGCCTTTTGGAACCTTAGATGAAGTCTGAGGAGATGGCTTTTTGGTTTTAGCCTTCTTTTCTGAAACAGTTGTCTGAGCTATTTCAGATTTTCCCTCAGATTGTTCCTTGACCTTATTAGTCATAATTTTCTGTTTGCCAACTTTAGGAAAAATAATTTCCGGTTTCATTTCTTTTGGAAGTGCATCTAAGTCAGTGATTATAGATGCCATGTGAAGATCACCAGATTCATATGCTGTTTTTTGATTTGCAAAAGTGTTTTTAATTGCAGCATCTGGTTTTGGTGCACTCATCCAAGATTTGATTATTTTTGTTCTTTTTCAAGGATGGTTTTTAGCTCTTCTTTTTCCAACTCTAAAGTGGCAACCATAGATTGATAACTTTTTAGGGCCAGATGAACATCTTTCAGTTCCTTTAGTCTGGCCTGACTGGCGTTCAGTTCAGAAGTATTGTTTTCAAACATTTTTAGGCTTTCTGAACGCACTGTCTCAACAAATGAGATGTCAGCCTCTAAAAGAACCAAAAGGTCCAGTTTGTGTTCCTCATCTTCTTCATAGCCAAAATTACTGACCTTTTTCATCACTATATCCACCCAGCGACCAGATTCAACATCGGTTTTGACCAAATGACCTTGGTCTTCTTGTGCCATGAAACACATGTCCCTAACTTCCTCCTCATCATCAGATGATTCATCAGAGTCTTCCCACTTTTCAGTTTTGGCAATCATACAACTGTTGCTTGAGTTGTCTTGTGCCAAGAGAGCCATATGTGCCTTCAACTTCTTGTATTTGGCCTTATAGCTATCATCAGACTTCTGAAAAATAGAATGGTTAGGAGCAGATTGTGATGATGAAGGTTGACTAGATCTGCATTCCTTCATGAAATGTCCTTTCTTGCCGCATTTAAAGCATTCAAGATTGGACTTGTCAATAGAAGCGCTGGAAGCAAAAGGTTTGCCAGATCGATTTGATTTGGCCTTAAAACGATTGAACGTTTTAGCCAGCATGGCAACCAGATCATCATTGTCATTCTCATCACAATCATGAGTGACATTAGCAGAGACACCAGTTTTTAACATTTGAGAAACCATCTTCTTCATCGAGTCAAAAATATCACTCTCAGAAGATAGTAGAGCAGTACTTTGTGGTTCAGAATACTGAACCATACCAGAACTGGTAGAAACATGGTTCTTGGCATCCTGCTCAGCCAAAGCTCTTTCAGCTTTGTTCTCTTCAGTATATCTAAATGCTCCATAAAGGGAAGCAAGAGTATGACTGTGCAATGTTTTGCCTTGTCTCAAGACCAAGATTAGGTTTTCCCATTTTGAAGGTAAATGTCACAAAATTTTTCTAACAAAATTTCTTTGTCTTTGGTTACACCCAGGGCTTTCAGTTGGTTTACCAGATTTGTGAATCTGATGTAAGTTTGGGTTAAAGACTCCCCAGGTATAGCAAAGAAAGACTCATATCTTTTGTTCAAGGCAACTTTTCTTGTGACAATTGTCTCATTAGTGCCTTCAAACTGTGTCAGTAGTTCCTCCCACATTAATTTGGAATTATCAAGTAAGACAAGAGTGGGCATTAGGGTTTCTGGAACTGCGTATAAAATCATATTTTGTAACTTGGTATCCAGGTCTACAAGTCTATGATCTTCCTCAGACCAATGATCCTTCTCCTTAGGTGACTGCCTAGGAGTCCCATCGGCATTTCTGACAACAGTAGAAGCATTCATAGGGACAAAGGGTCCTTCTTTTAAAATATCTGGTAAATGTCTCTCAACACCAGCAATATACTTTAGCATGCACGCTTTCCACGTTTGAAAGTTTTCACTGTTCCCATCAAACTTGGGAACAAGATTATTTGGAAAGTGTACGTGAACATTGTGTGAGGGTATATTGTTGTTGATGATAGGGGGTGGGGTAGCATTATTAGGGTCAGGTCGTTCTTGTTCAAAGTCAGCCATCTATGCAGATCAAAGGTTAATGAATTGATATAATTTAACCTTGCTGCTCTGATACCAATTGTGAGTCCCAAATATAGATGAATAACAAAACCGACTGGCAAGTACAACTGATCTTGATGGACAAGTTCAGTTTACGATCCAGATATGGATAACAAGAAACAATTGACTATATAAATAAATGCAAGAACAAATGGCAGAAACTATATAAAGATGTATATAAATATAATCAAGTATGTAGCATTGAGACACGTTGTTTTCTTTTCAATGTATTTGATTTATTGATGTATAAACAAATACAAGGATTGTTGCGGAACAAAGATAAACACCCAAGTGTAAATATCTAAACAATCCTGAAATACAAGTGATCTAATTGACTTGGAAATACTCGTAAGTTTACTTAGAGTATATCTCACAAGTTGCAATGCTAAAGTTTCAAGCCGTTTGCAAGTTGTGAGAAGACTTTGTATTTATAGACCAAGTCCATGATGACATGGACAAGATCGTACAAAGGTGGTTGTGAGCATTTAAGGAATTAAACCATAATTCCTTACATGCTGCACTTGGAAGAGTATATAAGTCACTTGATGTGACTTATAGTACTAGGTTCCAACCCTATACTTTGTACCTTTTAATAATAGATAAATCTATTAACTGGATAAAGGTGTAAAGTAAAAAGTCTTCCTCGTAATCAGTGTAAAGTGTTGTAAATACTTTACACTGAGATGCTTCAGTCTTCGATCTGGTAGAGTCACTCTTTGCTCGCTTCAGAGGTGATTCTCTTCTTCATACTTCAGTCTTTGACTTCAGAATGAATGCTTCAGATTTGTCTTGATCTGAACTGAAGTGAAGCTTCAGTGAAGGAATTCTGAGACATCTCATAATTCTGATAAAACGTCTTCACTAAACTTCAAGCTATTTCTGAACAAATTATACATGGTCGATTTTCGACCTAACAGAATTTGTTTGTTCTAGGACTTCGGAAAATTTTCAAAACGGGAAAATTTCCAAATGAGTCAAATTAGAAAGTACGAATTGCCTTATAATATTGAACTTTAAAATTTAAGAAAAACAAATGGTTTTAGTTAAATTTAGTAAAGTTCAAAGTGTCGTTTATTAAAACTAAATGTTTTGGAAGGTTATGAAACAAATGGTTTTGCGACCTTGGAAAACATTGAAAGTTGTGATTTCGACGTGTTGATTCGATAAAATTGGTGACGTTTTGGAGGATTATGAAACAAATGGTTTCACTATCCTAGTAAATGTTAAGAATTTTATCATTCAACTTGTTTGTCGATTGTTAAAGTTAATAACATTCTCGGAACCGATGAAACTATGAGTTTCAGGGGTTTGGAAAGTTTTTTTTTTCTTTTTTTTTTTCCCTTTTTTTTTTTTTTTTTTTTTTTTTTTTTTTTTTTTTTTTTTTTTTTTTTTTTTTTTTTTTTTGTTTTTTTTTTTTTTTTTTTTTTTTTTTTTTTTTTTTTTTTTTTTTTTTTTTTTTTTTTTTTTTTTTTTTTTTTTTTTTTTTTAATATTTATCTTTTTTTTTTTTTTTTTTTTTTTTTTTTTTTTATTTTTTTTTTTTTTTTTTTTTTTTTTTTTTTTTTTTTTTTTTTTTTTTTTTTTTTTGTTTTTTTTTTTTTTTTTTTTTTTTTTTTTTTTTTTTTTTTTTTTTTTTTTTTTTTTTGTTTTTTTTTTTTTTTTTTTTTTTTTTTTTTTTTTTTTTTTTTTTTTTTTTTTTTTGTTTTTTTTTTTTTGTTTTTTTTTTTTTTGGACAGGTTTGTTTGATTTAGTTTTTTTTTTTTTTTTTTTTCTTTTTTTTTTTTTTTTTTTTTTTTTTTTTTTTTTTTTTTCCTTCTTTTTTTTTTTTTTGTTTTTTCAATTTTTCGGGCTTAGAAAATGTTAAGAGCTTTAAAGTTCGACTTTAATTGTTGTTGCTAATCATTTGTTTGGTTGTTGTTTGTATCTTTGTGCAGATGGCTGAGAGACACTTTCACAAAAATCATAACTACTTGATTGATTTGGATGTGAATCAAGCCAATGCTGGAGATTTGTTAGGATTCTTGAGTTTCTGCAGCAATCAAGAATCAGACATGTTCTCCAGCTGACCCAGTTATCTATCTGACTTTCTTAAGTCAATTCTGGGCATCTGCAAGATTGTTACCCGGTGCTATCCCAAGCATTGAAGCGAGGGTGAACAATCAGACCTTCCAGTTCACTGCCTCTGACTTGATTGGTATTCTTGACTTGGGAACTGAAGACCAAGAGGGAGGAGTGAATGGTCCAACCACATATCCCCAAGCACTTAGATTGGGAGCATTCAGAAGAATGGGGTATGTTGGTCCTGCCAATCGGAACACATCCCAAAAGAATTATTTGATGGGCAATAAGAAGTCGGGTTACGATTCGTTGAATATCGAAACCCAATCACAAGTGATTTCCTTGGTGCTGAACAAGCCTTATAGCTTCTCTCGTTATATCTCTAATGAGATATGTAGGCAGATACGGGCGAGGGATGATGAGAGATTCTTAATGTATCCGAGGTTCGTGATGCTGATCATTAATGCTCGACTACCCAATCTTGTTCCGGAGGGTCCTACTGAATCGGTGACTACGATGCCTAATCGTATCTTTAACGATAGTTATAGATACCGTGGAAATCTTCCACCACAGGCTCGACCGAGGGACATAAACCTCTTTGGGGCGCTTATTAATCCGAATTATGTTGCACCTGAACATGATGGATTAGCGCATGAGGATTCTGATGTTGAAGGCGATGTTGCAGCTGCTCCACAGCCAGTCCCTCAACAACCTCCAGTAGCACCAGTGATACAACAACAACAACAACAACAACAACAACAACAACAACAACAACAACAACAGCAACAACAATAGCAACCCGAACAACCACCTCCATCTGCAGCAGAGGCTCCTCAAGTGTTGTTGGTACAGGAAGAAGCTGCTAAAGCAAATCCTGAGATCGTTGCTGAACAACCTCTTGCACAAAACCAATAAGTCAACATGGATGTTGATGATAGGGGTTTGGGTGCTGAGCACGTCGATGATATGGTTATTGATAACCAAGACGACGTTGCTGATGACATTGGAGGAGATGTCAACCAAGGAGAAGGAGGAAACGGAGATGATGATGGAGATGATGACGGGGACGATGGTCAAGATAATGCTGCTGGCAGAGTACCCATAGGTCAAGGTGTTGGTAGTACTTCTGCAGCAGTGGATCTCCCCATGGCCGACGCTGATTCCCGACCAGTTGTAGAAGAAGAAGATCCCTCTCAGTCGGGCCGAAGTCTCAGTAGAAAGAGACAACGTCAGGACGAAGAAGTGTCTAATGCAAATGAGTCTCTGGGGCTCATTGCGGAGACATATTTTTCAGAGGTGGAAGAGACAAGACAAGATTTGGATGAACCGGCACCGAGTGTTCAAGAGCCTGTGCAGGACTTGACGGATGCTATGACTGAAGGACCTCTCCATACTGAGGATAGAGGTAAAGGATTAATGGGTGCACCTTCCTCGAGTTCAGCAGCACCATCAACTCCTCAAGTTCATGTCAGTCCGCCTGTCATCAAACCAGCTGTGGTATCACTGGTTAGTGCAGAAGATGACCAGTCACCTCCAAAGGTAATCAGACTTTTGGGAATCAAGATTGGAGATAGACCAGTCTTGATGACTGCAAGTCCTCGCAATTCTACAATCACACTAATCATGTCTTCGTCGATGACTCCAACATCTACAAGAAGACCATCAGTGACTTCTTCACAGCAAGGAGCTGCTCAGATTAACAAGGAAAGAGTATCCAAGTTAGCTGAGGACATTCAGCGGATGAAAGGAAAAGAAGAGTCACAACAAAGAGATGCTGACCTCATAAGACAAAGTTACCTAGAGCTGGAGAATATATATACCTGCAAGGGATATATTCCCTACAACATCATGTATATATATATATATATATATATATATATATATATATATATATATATATATATATATATATATATATATATATATATATATATATATATATATATATATATATAG
>CM067167.1:14860458-14930501 GCA_034093135.1 Erigeron breviscapus
ACATTCTAATTGCACATGTGCACTTCTAATTTGCACATGTACACTTAACATATCACTTTTTTTAGAAAAATTTCTCTGATATATATAAGGTGTACACAATTATTTTCATAATCTAATTTTTCATAAAAATACTATCCAAAGTTTGTTTATTTTTCAAATAAAGAATAAAGAAGTTAATTGACAATTTTTTACATAGCCATTAGTTAATTATTTAGAATTTAAAAAAAAAAAACTAAAATAAAAAATTAAGTCCGTAAAAGAAACTATATGAAATAAAGTTAACATTTAATTTGATGGGATAATATTTATATTTATATTTATATATATAACAAAAAAAAGTTTGACTCATGAACAGTAAGCTAAGCTATGAACAGTAACGGCTCGGCTCGTGAACAGTTCGGTTTGCTACTGTTACTGTAGCACTGTAGCATTATTATTATTTTTTTTCGTTTTATCTGTAGTACTACAGTTCCTACATTCATTTTATTTCGGGACCTTTCTCGCTTCTTCCTCTTCTTCCACTTGAAAGTGCAGGGGACCGATCGATTCGCGATTCCTACGACTATGTAAGTGCGGAATCCAAACATAATCGTTATTGAGGCAATTGAATGACACACATTATATGAACACGAATTTAACAAATATGAACAGGAGATATAGAAAGAATTCCTTTATCATTAGTCGAATGATTACAATGAATAAATCCGTTTACAATACATCTACGATGATTACGGATTACAATCAACGAGACGACTCTTGATAATCGAATAATATAATGGCGGAATGACAGGGTATTGATCACTACCCTGATCCCTATGGACGAAATCTGTTGCAACTAAAATCGACACCGAAAACCTAACCTAAGACATCTATATATATAGGCTAAACGGGCTGGGCTTCAAACTCGTGGACCAAACACGTGCTACAGTAACACGTGATTGGCCAAACTCGTGTTACTGTTCACACGAGTTTGTCCAAACTCGTGGTACTGTTCACACGAGTTTGTCCTGTTGTCTGGAAAATCTCTGTAAAGTAACAGCCCTTTAATTGAGATGCATCGGACACAAAATGTGCACCAGAACGTGCACTTACAGTCTCCCCCTTGACCGATGCACTTACAGTCTCCCCCTTGACATCAGCTACACGATTTCTTCAGTCTTGTAGAAACACTATCCATCAAATAACAATCTTCTGCTATTTGCATGAATATTAGCATGTAAGCAAATACGCAAAATCTTCCTATATCTGCTTTCCTCAGTGGTCCATGAAGGAATAAATAGACATTCAGTGTCGTATAACCTTCTCTGATCATCTCTGGAAAGATTTACAATCTGCATAGGATCAAATACACGTAACAAAATAACTCTCTTATCTATCTCCATACATCAATGCTTCACCAGTGTCCCTATGAATCTCCCAATGATCAAGTGTACTCAAAACATCTTGAGGCCATTTCTTGACTGGAACCTTCAGTACACACTTAATCGATCTTTGAACAAATTCCATAGCGCCATCATCCTTTGTAACTTTCTTTAAAGATCTTGGCGTTATGAACACACTGGTTTTATCAAAATTATCATAGAACCTTTTCCTATAATCATCTTGCAACTTTCTACTAAAGTAATCTGCATAACCATTACCACTAGGATTTACAAGCCTTTTCCTTCCTAAATCCATTAAATCAGATTCACTAAGGCTTTTAAAATATCTTTTCATAGGCTTTAAGTACTGACAACCATCATCTCTTTTAATAATAAACAATTTCAGCTCATCATCAAAAAACCAACTCAAAATAGTAGTAACATACTTATGAGCATCTCTATCACTAAAAAAATCCCAAAAGATAGATGGTTTCATACTTTCTCCTACCAATCCTCTTGCCGGTATTCTTCTATCAATTTGATGTAAGTGATCTTCATCCCTACTTGGCACTGGATACTCTGTCACATCAAATTCCTTAGAATCTTCAATATTCCAGCTTAGAGTAATTCCATCTTCTTCATCTCCAACTTTGGTAAAAACCGTAAAGTGTAGAGTTCTTTGAACTTGGAATAAAAACTCGTTCAGCTTGAACCTCTTGTTGATCATCTGGAACTTGTTGATCTTGAGCTTGTGCTTGTTGTTGCACAAAATCATCATCTTGAAAACATTAGTCCAGTCCAAATCTGGAATCATTTCACCTTCTTCCAAACTTTCATCATTATCAGAATCATCATTTTGAACCTTAGATGTACCTGCACCTATCTTTTGAAGCTTATCTGAATTGGAATCTCTATCATCATCATCAGCAAGAACTACATCTGGAGCAACCATCACAGCTTTTCCTGAATCTTTCTGAGTCCCAGACGTACTAGCACCAGCTGTACCAGCAATCTCTGACTCTGTTTGTCTTGGTGTCTCCCCCTGAGTCAATGCTTCTCTTGAGCTTCAGTTCTTGGCTCACCATCAGCATTAGCCTCATCATCATGATCTTCATCCTCTTTTCTCTTTAACTCAGTCTCTCTACAACCATCTCCCCCTTGAGCCAACAACTGCCTAAGCTGTTCTCTCAGTTCAGCACTTTGACGCTTTTCATCTTCTAAATTAGCAACTAACGTCCCAACTAACCCTTGCATTGCCTTCATTTGAGCTTCCAATGTCATAACCCTCGTCTCCAAACGATTTATCTTGAATTGAGTTGACATGATATGCGCAGGTTCAGAAGTAGACGCAACAGTTGGTCTAACTCCAGAAGATCTTGAAGGAGAATGTGTAGGAGCTGGAGGTCGTCCGATCAATGGTGGTTGAAGCTGACTCAAAAGTGTTGTAAACGCTGTGCTTATAGGAACAACAGGTCTAATTGGAATTTGCACTTGACTTGCTTCAGCTTGAGTAACTGCAACTGAAAGTGGACGAGATTTCTTTCTTCTATAAAGCAAAGTACCCTGTGTAGATGACACAGTAGCAACAACAAGTACCTCTGATTGTACAGGTTCATCAGCTACTAAACTTTCCGTCACCTCAGTTCTTTCAGACTCCTCTTGTTGTCTGTGTTTCTCAAATGCTTCAGCCAAATGAGCAGGTAAAACCTTTCCCGACCGAGGCACTTTCTTTCGTCTTTGCAAAGGAATCTCCTCTTCCTCTTCCTCTGTTTCATAAGTAGGATCAGTTTCCTCTTCAGTGCGAACCCGCTTCAAGCTCTTTCAACAGGAGAAGTATCACTCTCTGTAGCATCTGGGTCAACAGCCTTTCCTCTTGAACTTTCTGCAGCAGCACCAGCAACATTAGCCCTAGCAGAGTTCAGAGGATCATCTACATCCTCCAATAATCTATCCAACTCTTGATCTCTTTCAGCATTTGAATCTACAAACAACTCTAAGTTATCCAACGGTTGAAAATTATCCACTTGCGCAATCACATCATTCGGATTTAACGCAGCATTCACAAAATCTTCACCAATATCAGAATTAGCACCCTCAGCCCGATCTAACAAGTCTTCCATTGCTTCATTATCTGCCTGAACATCTTCAGCAGCAGCTTGTACTGGCTGAACTTCAGGTTGAGCTTGCGGCTGGACTCGAGGTCGAACTCGTCGTTGACGTTGAACCTGAATTGGAGCTTGAACTTGAGGTCCTGGTGGTGGTGGAGGTGGTGCATCATTATTTCCACCGCCTGCGACTTCATTTTCATCTTCCCATCCAACTGCTGGAGCTCTATAGTTTGGATTTATCAAGTGTCCAAACAGTGGCACAATCTGTGGATTTGGATAACTATCCTTAACTTTCAACATCATCGACCAAATCCTATTTGGTGGAGAAGCAATCTCATATATGTCTTGCAAAACAGGCAAATTCTGTACAAAATGATGAATGATTGCCATTGTAATCCTTGGCAAAATCATAAACCTATGCGACCCAGTCTGAGTGATTTGGGTCTTCAAAATATCGAAGAAGTAGTTCGAGAATGAGTAAGGCCGATTCAAAGTCAAAGCCACCATCTGCGAACCAACTTGCTTATTCAGCTGATCAAACCCTGCATGACGATTACTGATTGCCACAATCAACACATGAGCCAAAAACCTCCATTGGCCATAGAATCCTGCTTTAGCAATCGGCCAATTTGCATTTGGCCTAGCATGTCCCATTCTTCCAAAACATCCTCTTACCAATGTTTCATCAAGCTCTATCGGACCATTTTCTTCTTCAACAGTGCCTAAATGCAATATCTCTCTCAAATCAGCAGCAGTAGAAAGAAAATGTATGATTAGCCACAGTTGTCTGAAACCTAACACTCCGAGGGACAGCAGGTCTATTTTCTTGTGCGGGCTGTGCTTGAACCACTCTTATTGATGCATTATTCCAAAATTGATGCAAATATCCTTGATATAGCACTGGATTGTGAGTTATCACAAAATGAATACGAGAGCGTTCCAGATATTGAAGCAATCCATTAAATTCCCTATTTCTTCGATCTCTTGACAAATCAATCAACTGATTGTGAGTTGAGAAGAAATTTCTTGGATTTCCTGCCATTTCTGGAAAACAAAAAAAAACAATGCAATAACAATTCAGCACAATAAAACTTTAGAAAAAATTTGGAATCTGCATGTAAACACGTGTAAAAGTTTCAAACGCGTGAAAACTGATATAAAAACCTAAACACGTGAACCAATCTTCAAACGCGTGGTACAGTGGTAAACGCGTGTGATCAAAGGTAAGAACGTGAAGGGTAAACGCGTGGAACAAACCAATCCTCTCCTGCTCTGATACCAATTGAAGGTGCAGGGGACCGATCGATTCGTGATTCCTACGACTATGTAAGTGCGGAATCCAAACATAATCGTTATTGAGGCAATTGAATGATACACATTATATGAACACGAATTTAACAAATATGAACAGGAGATATAGAAAGAATTCCTTTATCATTAGTCGAATGATTACAATGAATAAATCCGTTTACAATACATCTACGATGATTACGGATTACAATCAACGAGACGACTCTTGATAATCGAATTACATAATGGCGGAATGACAGGGTATTGATCACTACCCTGATCCCTATGGACGAAATCTGTTGCAACTAAAATCGACACCGAAAACCTAACCTAAGACATCTATATATAGGCTAAACGGGCTGGGCTTCAAACTCGTGGACCAAACACGTGCTACAGTAACACGTGATTGGCCAAACTCGTGTTACTGTTCACACGAGTTTGTCCAAACTCGTGGTACTGTTCACACGAGTTTGTCCTGTTGTCTGGAAACTCTCTGTAAAGTAACAGCCCTTTAATTGAGATGCATCGGATACAAAATGTGCACCAGAACGTGCACTTACACACTCTGTTTCTTCATCAGATCCGATCCATCACCGGCCGATCAACCAATATTGTTTTCTCTCTATTTGCTTCCTTCAAGGTATTATCTCTTATTTTTATTCTTTTTCATCTCCTTTGCTAATGGTGGAATTTGGGTTTTCTAATTAAGGTTTATTGATTATTATTATATAAACTTTGTATCTTTCTTCTCAAATTTCGTAGCCTCTCTTATTCGTCTTCATCGGTGTTTCTCTACTGCTACTACTCGGCTGTTGTGTTTCTCTGTTTTCCGAACACCCAAAGTAAAGAATCTCTGCCAAAAATAAAAGAGGGTTAGTATCACTCTTCTGATTATTGTAGTGTTGTCCCTTTTATTTGTTACCCACTCTCCTGATGATCGTATTGTTGCTTATTTACTGTAGTATAGTACTGTCTTTATTGCATAATTTAAGATTCCATTATTTCAAGAATCATGGGTTAATAGTGGTTGAAGGGTGGGTTTTGGTGGGTCAATATCATTTGTTTGTTAACTTTACTTGGAAAACCGAATACTTGTTGATTTAAACATGTTAATGATTTAAATTGTTTAATAATAAAAAGAAATACATTTTTAAATGTATTTACAAAAGTTGATGGATAATAAATCACTCAATAAAACCTTAGTATAAATTATGTGTTAATTATACTTTATATGTTTTAGATTAACTTAGCACGAGGATTATCTGCTGTTCTAAATTGCCATTACTTGCTACTATCAACAGGTGAGTTTCCATATTACCCCTTTCAAACTCTTTTATATACTGGACTGAGATACATGCAATAAAACTAGTTGTTATACTTATATGTATATTTTCAAAGTTATATACTTATATGTATATTTACAAAATTATATATATATATATTTTGTAACTCCACTTTATTTATTTTACCTTCGGGGTAAAATACAAACTATTATATAACTCCGCTTTCTTATTTTACCTTCGGGGTAAAATACAAACTATTTGCTTGCAAATGAATGCAAGTACTCATAACACTTTTACATGGTTGATTCCATGTCTCTCTGGAAGTCCTCATCATGAACGATTAATTATGGAAACATAAACGGGGGTATATTGGATAGTACTATCTTGGGTTGACATCCCATCCGTGTTGGTCGCGCCAACTAATATAACGGATGAAAATATACAGCTGACAAGGTTACTCTTAAATAAAGTAGCTACTCTCGAGGCAAAACTAAACACTGTCGAGTTTCGGTTCATGGGTATAGAGTACATTTACTCTATCTTTAGCATTGGTTACGATCAATGACTACTTACTTTTCTATTAAAACCTATGGTACTCTTTGCTGATATTGTACCATCACTATTTGACATTGCAGTAAGGCAATGGTCACACTTTTCTATTAAAACCTATGGTACTCTTTGCTGATATTGTACCATCACTATTTGACATTGCAGTAAGGCAATGGTCACACTTTTCTATTAAAACCTATGGTACTCTTTGCTGATATTGTACCATCACTATTTGACATTGCAGTAAGGCAATGGTCACACTTTTCTATTAAAACCTATGATACTCTTTGCTGATATTGTATCATCACTATTTGACATTGCAGTAAGGCAATGGTCACACTTTTCTATTAAAACCTATGGTACTCTTTGCTGATATTGTACCATCACTATTTGACATTGCAGTAAGGCAATGGTCACACTTTTCTATTAAAACCTATGGTACTCTTTGCTGATATTGTACCATCACTATTTGACATTGCAGTAAGGCAATGGTCACACTTTTCTATTAAAACCTATGATACTCTTTGCTGATATTGTATCATCACTACTGAACTAATGATATTTTGTGAAACTATATTTTATATATGAAAAACTTATGGAACTCACCAACTTTATGTTGACGTATTTTAGCATGTATTCTCAGGTAACTAGATGATAATCTGTATGGGACAACTTTCCACTGCATACATCATACTGGACTATGGCCTACCCTCAGACTATAATAAAGACTCGTCAATTTGCTAAAGTCTCTCTATCCACTGTTTAATATTATTTAATCTTGAATAAATGTTTTGAAAACAATAAATTTGTATTATAAACGATACAAATCATGTTATGTATAAATTGTATTTTAAAAACGACAACGTATTGTGTCGTTCAGTATATCTTGTGTTGTGAATCCATGTACGTCACACCCCGTCTAGGGCGGGTGTGACAATCAACCCCTTACCTGCTCCCCTAGGTCTAGCAGTTACCTCCTCAGTATCACTCTGCACATGCTCAGACATACGCCCCAGTCCCTCTTCAACTGCCACACTCATCATTGCACTAAGTCTGGGTGACTCATGTGTGCCCGATGTGCCTTCACCAGCTCTCTTTCTCCTCTTGAGCGGTGGAGGCAAACTATCCTCTTCTTCCTCCTCCTCAGGCTGGAAATCTGCATTAGCCTTCAGTTCCCTTTCAGATTGAGCATCACGCTTTTCTTACAGAAGCCGGCGTGCTCTTTCTTGAGGGTCCTCTTGATCATCATCATCACTGGAGCTGTCCTCTTGACTACTTGCAGTGGCATGAGGATCAGTACTTGCCTCATCATCGGCCTCGTGATCCTTGAACAGCTTGTCGATCTCTGCCTCTAGATCTGCACGAGCGTCAAAATGTTGAACCTGATTTATAACATCATCAGGTTCTAACATTTGTTGTGCAACCTCCGCAGCATCTTCAGCATTACCTTGACCTTGTTCTACTTGGAAGAACAAGTCATCGACAGCTTCAGCATGTACTGGGGTTGTTGCACTGGAGGTTGTTGTTGCTGTTGTTGTTGTTGTTGTACTTGGTGTGCTGCAGGTGGTGGTTGAGGAACTTGTTGTGGAGCTGCAGCAACATTTCCTTCAACATCAGACCCATCATGTGCAAATCCGTCATTGTCTGGTGCTACATATGCCGGATTTATGACTGCACCAAAAAGATGTCTGTCTGTTGGTCGAGCTGGAGGTGGGAGTGGACCTCTATACTTGTAACTATCTTTAAATATTCGATTTGGCATAGTAGTTACATGCTCAACCGGACCCACCTGTGGTAGATTGGGCAGACGGGCGTTGATGATCATCATGACGAATCGAGGATACATCAAGAAACGCTCGTTGGCAGCTGCACCAATTTGCCTTCTAATCTCGTTGAAGAAATAACGAGAAAAGCTGTATGGCTTGTTCAGCACAAGGGAGACAACTTGAGACTGGGTCTCGACATTCAGCTTGTCGTACCCTGACTTCCTGTTGCTAAGAGCAACCATAACCACATGACTGAAGAACTTCCATTTCCCGTGAATACAGTTCTTCGTGAACGTGTTCTGGTTTGGATCCCCAACATAACCCATTCTTCTGTAAACTCCATATCGTAGTGCCAGTGGGTATGTGATGGGACCATCTGCTCCTCCCTCTTGGGCTTCAGTGCCCAATCCAAGTATCTGGATCAAATCCTGAGGAGTGAACTGGATGACCTGATTATTCACCGTGGCTTCAATCCTCTGATTATTCCCAGTAATATATCTAGCAGATGCCCAGAATTGACGAAGATACGTCAATCTAATCACTGGGTTGGCAGTGAGAACCCTTCGGATTCTGGATCGTTGGAAGAATTCCAAAATCTGAACAAACTCTGCTGCATTCTCCTGGTTGACATCCAAGTTAATCAAGTAATTATGATTGTTATGGAATTGTCTCTCAGCCATCTGCACAAAGATACAAACAACAACCAAACAAACGATTAGCAACAACAAATAAAGTCGAACTTTAAAGCTCCTAACATTTTCTAAACCCCTGAAACTCTTAGTTTCATTGGCCCTGAAAATGTTATCACTTTAACTATCGACAAATAAGTTGAACTAAAATTCTTAACATTTTCCATGATATAGAAACCATTTGTTTCTTAATCAACCAAAATGTCACCAATTTCATCGAATCAACACGTCGAAATTAAAACTCTTTATGTTTTCCAAGATCGCGAAACCGTTTGTTTCATAACCTTCCAAAACATTTAGTTTTAATAAACGACACTTTGAACTTTACTAAATTTAACTAAAACCATTTGTTTTTCTTAAATTTTAAAGTTCAATATTATAAGGCAATTCGCACTTTCTAATTTGACTATTTGAAATTTTCCCATTTTGAAAATTTTCCGAAGTCCTAGAACAAGCGAATTCCTTATACACACACATATGGTGACAATACACACATATGGTGTCGGGTTTGACTAGATAATACGTGTTTTGTTTCATATTTTACTTATTTAAAATTTTTAAATTTAAAAATTTTACAAGTCATGAAACACGCAAATGTATCACAACACGCAAATGGTGTATTTGACATAAGAACACGAAACTGGTCATATGCGTGTTCTCCATGATGACGTCATCATCACAACACGCAAAATCTGGAAAAACTTGAAGATGAACTGGGTTCATAAGAACACGCAAATGGTGAAGAACACGCAAATGCAGAAAATCATCTTCAAAACTTAACCAGTTGATTTGAACCTCAAAACTCCTAAATCCGGTACGAATAGCATCCTATAGGTCCGATTTATCAGTTTTTAAGTTCCATTTCTTCATCCATAACGTGTTCATAGTCCCATTTAAGATTTATTATTCGAAAAAATAAAACCCTAAATATTTGGCTATGAAACACGAAATTTGGATCCAGAAACTTTGTTAATCTATTACCTTTGTTCACTAAGTGTTAAAGATAGTGTTTCTTGTGTCATTAAACACAAAAAATCATGTCTTGTGAATCGAAAATGAGTGAATAGTGCGCAGACAAAGAACACGCAAATATTGAGAGTTTTTAAGGAACACGCAAAATGATTTAAACTTTATCAATAAATGCGTATTTTCTACCTTATATACTCACAACAACACGCAAAACCCTAATCTGTAATGAAACACGTATATGTGGCCCAATTGGCAAAACACGCATATAAGGCCCTGGAAACCCTAGTTTGGCAATGAAACACGTATATGTGGCCCAATTAGAGTCTTTGCTTACACTATACCTTTATCACGATACACATTTATTCAGTGTTCACATAGAACAGAACTAACTCCCCCTGGAAAGCAGATACCCTAAATAACATAGTCTCTCATGGAATAGAACCCTTTTATTGTTAGCAAGAACCTTACGAAGCATAAAGTTACAAAATCGATCACAGTAATTTTAGAATCAAAATTACTCTAACAAATCTTGTAATAGTCATGCTTAATACTGTCCTTGCGATATACCGTACAAAGCATAAAGTTAAAGATTCAGTCACAGTAATTTTAGGATCAAAATTACTATAACCCATCTTAAAATAGTTATGCTTAATCCGGTATATTGAGTGGGTTTTAGAAAGAGCAATTACTACAGAAGAGATCGGATATAGCAAACGATTAAACTTAAATGCCATATGTTCTGGTCATTTCTCTCGCAGTAACGACTCCCCCATAAACTATTTTAGTATACTGAGGAGTTTTAGAAGGAATAATTACTTACAAGATGATCGGATGTAGCAAATGAGTAAACTTAAATGCCACATGTTTTCTTCATTTCTCTTGCAGTAACGACTCCCCCTTAAACTACTTTGGTACACTGGAAAGGCTTTAGAAGAACTAATTACTTACAAGAAGATCGGATGTAGCAAATGAGTAAACTTAAATGCCACATGTTTTCTTCATTTCTCTTGTAGTAACGACTCCCCCTTAAACCATTATTATATTTTTGTGTTGCATTTTCTGAATATACGATGGTTCTTGAGAGATGGTCACTAAGTGTTTCTCATTCCAGTCAGCTGGACTAGCAACTCGAAACGCGATCGATCAAAGGCCTTAGTGTAGCCATTACAAATAAATCAACTTTGCATATTCATCATAGGATAACAACCATTAATTGAATAATAATGTTATCACAAATGATTTATTAACAAGCATAAAATAAAGTAACACTTTATATATACTCATTTTTCTCAAATACGTTCCTTTATAAATAAATTATAAATCAACATACATGAGACTTGCACCATGATTTACAATGAAGAAAATACAAAAGAAGTACGATAACCCACTATGTTATCTAATGAAAATTGTGCCCAGAACTCAGTCACCGATTACCGAAACTACATGGCCCTCTTTGACTATGTTCTCCGCACGAATGAAGGAAATTAGTTTTCTTCGTCAAGAACCCAGACCTTCTTTGTCCGGATTCCTCCCGAATCATCCCGATATGCAAATTCTCCCCAGCCTCCTTTTCCCAAAATCTTATTCAATTGGTTTGAATCATCTTGATGCTGCTTCTTATGATAAGGCATTAGATGATTCACCAACATAGTAGTTCTGAGATGTTGATCTGAAACCATTTCCACTTCTTCCAGCAAAACGATCATAGTAGGTACTGTGATATTCTGTAGTCTTGGCAGATGATTTCACTCCATGTATGTTTGAAGGATATCTAATGCCATGATTCTCTGATCTTTTACTTGAAGAAGGATAATTTGAAAAAGTCTCATGATTAGATACTTGTCTAAAATGACATTCTTCAACTGATTTCTTCTTCAACTCTCTTGATCTTTGAGAAGATAAGGAATCTTTGGAAAGTCTTTGAAAAGAACCAATAGGATCTCTAATTGATTTCCTGTATTGTTCTTTCATCATATCCTTTCCCTTCATCTTCTGAGAACAATTTCTCAGGTTTTCCTCATTAAGCCTGGATAAACCGTCTGAAGAATGATCATCATTACTTAAGCATATCCTAGTATCTGTTAGTTTTGAGCTTGAAAGTGTCATAACTCTATTCACTCCTTTACTTGGACATTTACTAGCAACATGACCCTTCTCATGACATATGAAGTAGGAAATTCTCTTGATATTTTTCTTTCTATTAAAGCTTCTGAGATTCTCTTTCGTAATGGGAATTCCATACTCAGTCATCTCTTCTATGCAAGAAAATCTTTCCAACTTCTTTCATGGTCTTCACAGGCTTTAATGGAGTAGACTTTGAGTGTCTCAAATATAATGTCTCATTTTCTTCCAGAATTACTCTTCCACTTGTTGATGATTATCAACCCTAGAAGTTTCTGAAACCAAACGAGGAGCATTTTTATGATCCTTGTCCCACTATGACATACATCATTCATTTGACTGACACTCAAAGTGTTTTGACTAAGATGTTCAACATGAAACACCTTGTCAAGATAAAGATTAGTGATGCTCACTTTACCATGACCAGTTGCAGTTCCCTGTGCAGATCCGACAAAGTTCACCTGAACATCAGAAATCTTAACAAAGTCTGACAAACTACTACTATCTCCAGTGGCATGAATAGAACATCCAGTATCGATATTCCACATGTCATCAGCCCTTTCTGCTGAAACTGGATCTTTTATGATAGTCAAGTTTGTCAAGAAGTTCACCAGACCTGACATTGTCTTTTGATCTTCAACTTTGTTTGAATTGCTCACAACTATTGATTTTTCAGGATTTTTGAATGATCTAGTGTCATCACCTTCTGGAATCTCTGATTCTGAATCTGATGACACATCTGAACTGATCTCAGCCAGGTAGGCATTGTTGGCTTCTTTAACAATTGTGCCCCAGTCATATGAACCTTCCTGTTGTTGAACCACCCAAGCTCTTGACCCATTTAGGTTGTTAGGACCAGTTCACCTGGAACTGGCCAGTCACCAGTTGACACTGACCAGTCGCCAGTTGCATCTGGTGACCAGTAAACTGGTGATCAAGAAGATTTGTCGAGAAATATATTGAAGTCCAGTTGCACCGTACAGTTACGCAACTGAAGACTTCCTCCAGTTGAGAACTGACCAAGTTGAAGAAGCATTCCAGTTGAAGTCGAAGACAACAAATGGAAGATAGAGAATGGCAATGGTAGCGAAGCCCAGTTGACATTCTAGTCAGTTACAAACTGGAGACCATCAGTGGAAAGCCCTTACAAAGCTTTACACTGATTACGAGGAATTGACTTATATACTTTATGTACTTTTACCCGGATAATAAGCCTTGTCTTATTATTTAAGTAATATAAAGTACATAAAGGTGGTTGTGTAAAGTTGCTTTAACGTGCAACTTTACACTGCTTTTTAAGGAATTAAATGCTATTCCTTAAATGCTCCAACCACATTTGTACGGCTAAAGTTAACATCCCAATGTTAACTTTGCCTATAAATACAAGTCATTGCACAACAAGAATATCAAGTGAATTCACACAGTGAAAAACATACAAACACTTCACTTTGCAAACCTGCAATATTCTTGGTGAACTTGTGCAATATTCTCTCAATCGCTAAAAGGAACATTTCACAACTTTAAGTGTTTCGATTGTAGTGAGAAATTCCGAGTATAGATCAATTGTATTTCATAGGTTGTTAGGATATTTACATTCGTGTATTATCTTGGTTCCGCATCAACCTTGTAATTTGTTTACTATCAATAAATAAATTACACATTGAAAACTACATATTGTCTCATCAAGTTTCTTTACAAGTTATTTGTATTATTGCATTGTTCTTTACTTATTGTCATTTATATAAGTAATCTATCTAGAACTTGTATATACACACTGCAACTGGTCGTCTCTAGTTCAGTGCATATATTGCAAAGTAACTCCACCATCGACATAGAGGTGTCTTCAGTAGTACCATCTAACGAGTTGGGACTAACAAGTGGTATCAGAGCAGAAGGCTAACATATTTGCCTAGATCTGCTAAGATGAACACTACTGAAGGTGGAGATGGTTCTGGTTCAGGTGAAACCCCATTAAATAATAACAACCAACCTTTTCAAAATGTTAATACTAATCCTCCTCCTCCTTCTGCCCCAAACCACGTCCATGTACACTACTCTAACACTCCTGTTCCAAAATTTGATGGAAACAGTGAGACATTTGGTACATGGAAAGCTAGAATGCTTTTGCATTTTGGTGGTATTGAGAGGTATATGTTGAAAATACTAAAGGATGGACCATATATACCCATGTCTCTTGGGGTGAGTCCTCTTCTAGATCCAACTGGAAGAAGAGGCTCAAGGGAAAAGCCAGAAGACCATTGGTCTGATGAGGATCGCAGACTGGTGGACTTGGACACCAGACTGAAAAACATGATCCTTGGGGCTGTCCCTGAAGACCTAATTCCAACACTTGTGTTGTTTCCCAGTGCCAAGTCTATGTGGGATGAATTAGTGATTCAATTTGAAGGAGGTGATGATACTATTGTCACCAGAAAAGTTGCCTTGAACAAGAAGTATGAATCCTTCTTTGCCTTGCCCAACGAAAGTCTAACTGGTACATACACCAGATTTTCTAGCCTTATCAATCAGTTGAGAGGCTTGGGTGTAGAGAAGGATAAGGATATTCTTCTTGAGAAGTTTTGTGATATTCTTCCTTCCAAATGGGAAAACATGGTTCTTGTCTTAAGACAAGGTAAAACCTTGCACACCCATACCCTTGCATCGCTCTATGGAGCCTTCAGATTCACTGAAGATAATAATGCTGCAAGGTTGGTGGCTGAGCAAGATGCCATGAACCATGCCCAGGGTTCCAAGGTTGCTAGTGTACCTGAGCGACCTTGTGCTGCTTTAATGTCTGCTGAGAGTGTCCAGGCACACTCGATGAAGGAGATGTTGAACAGTTTCTTAAACTCTGGGCTGACCACTGAAAACAGTGATGGTTGTAATGAAACTGACGATGATGATCTGGTCGCCATGATTGCTAAAACCTTTAACAGGTTTAAGCATAAATCTAAAAGATTTAATGGACCCAATAATGCTTCCAGCTCCAGCTCTCTGGATAAGACCAATCTTACATGCTATAAGTGTGGCAAGAAAGGTCATTTCATGAAGGAATGCAGATCTAGTCAGTTGAACAACCAAACTGGCCCCCCTGTCCCTACTTACAATCGGCCTGATGATAGCTACAAAGCTAAATACAAAAAGCTTAAGGCCCAGATTGCCCTCCTGTCCATGGCAAAGGAAAAAGACCAGTGCTTAATTGCACAAACTGAGGGAAAATGGGAGTACTCTGATGACTCATCTGATGATGAAGAAGAGGAAAGGGACATGTGTTTCATGGCCTTGGAAGATCAACAGCAGCAACACGTGGTGAAAGAAGATGTCATCTCTGGAAGATGGGTAGACATCATACTGAAAAAGGTATGTGACTATGATAACCAGGTTGACCCTGAACTAAAACTGGACCTGGCTGAATCTTTAAGTGGTGACTTAGCCTTTGTTGAAACTGTTCGAGCTGATAGTGAAAGATATCTTGACACTATCCTAGTTGAACTGAACATCGTTAAGCCACAACTTAATGATTTACAAAGTGTCCAGTTGGCTCTCAAGGAGTCAGTTTTAAAGATTGAGGCTTTAGAACTTGATAATCAAAAACTTTCTTATGATTTTGAAAAAGCACAAAAGATTATCAAGTCTTGGGTAAAAGCATCTGGCAAAAACTATGATGCATTTTCAAGAACCATCGATGCCCAGAAAAATGCATGGAAATATGAAGATCTGGAGATGGCAGCTCTTATACCAGATCTTCATGCATTGCCTCCAGCTCTCCAGGTTGAAACACCTTATGATCAACCTGAAGCTGTTGAAACTGAAACCATTGAGACCTCCCCCATTGAGGTTAAAACTGGAGCCAAACAGGCTAAAGCTCCAGTCAAAAAGGCCACTGGTAACAAGCCTTTACCTCATAAGTCTAAGGTGCCCAAGACCCGACAGACTGAAGCACCAGTTGAACCAAGGTCCACGGTTCAACTGCCTGATCAAAATAATATTTTGGTTAATCTGGAAAGGCAACTCCAACTTTTGTCTCGGCAGGTTCAGAGTTGCACTGCCCGGATTAACAATCTGGAAGGAGGTTCATTACCTCCAGTTTTGAAACAAAATATTAAGCCACTCCCCTCTTTACCTAAACAAAAGAACGTTCCATCTGGAACAAAATCTGGTAAAAATAAGGTGAGTAAGTATCAAATACCAATTGTTTTTACTCCTGCACCTGAAGCTGGTGAAAAAGCTTCAGATGTAGCCTCCAGTTCCACATCTCAACAATCAACTGTGGCTTCTGTAGAGAAGTCCAGTGGACCCATCAAGAAAAGATGGGTTCACAAAAAGAACTAATGATTTTGTGTATGTGTAGGGCGATCGAAAGAAGAATATCTGGTATCTGGACAGCGCTGCTGGCCGGACTATGACCGGATGTAAGCCCCTACTGGAAGAGTTCACTGTCCAAGATGGACCGACAGTGACGTTTGGTAACGATCAATCTGGAAAGACTGAAGGATATGGTGTGCTCAATAATGGACAAGTCGAATTCAAAAGAGTTGCATTTGTGAATGGTTTGAAATACAACCTGATCAGTGTAAGCCAACTTTGCGATGATGGCTTCAGAGTGTTGTTCGATATTGCACAAGGCACCATATTTAACAAGGATTGGAAAGTGGTGATGATTGCACCAAGAAAAGGAAATGTGTACATCATGGATATGGAACCAGCTCCAAAAGAGCAATGTTTCTATACCAAGGCTGATGAGGACACCAACTGGCTATGGCACAAGAGGTTATCCCACCTTAATTTCAAGAACATTAACAAGTTGTCTCGCAAGCAACTGGTTGATGGGATACCTCAGATTTCTTTCAATAAAGAAAAGCCATGTCCAGGTTGTGAGATGGGCAAGCAGAAAAGAGCCAGTTTCAAAACTAGGCAAAATTTCAGCATCACTGAACCTCTTCACATGCTACATATGGATCTCTTTGGTCCAGTGAATGTTCAAACTAGAGCTGGAAAGAAGTACACTCTAGTTGTGGTTGATGAATTCACCAGATACTGCTGGGTGGTATTCATCAGGTCCAAAAGTGATGCACCTGCTGAAATCATCTCACTCATCAAAAGAATTGAGCTCAAGTATGTTCGAAAAGTTCGTCAGTTGCGAAGTGATAATGGTACTGAATTCCAAAACAAAGTACTTGAAACATTTTGCAATGACACTGGCATCTCTCAAAACTTCTCATCAGTTCACTCTCCAGAGCAAAATGGAGTTGTTGAAAGAAAGAATCGTACACTGATAGAAGCCGCCAGAAGTATGCTATCTGAATCTGGTCTTCCCACCAGTTTTTGGGCTGAGGCAGTTGCAACTGCTTGCCACACCCAAAACCGGTCAGTCTACATCAAGAGACATAAGAAGACTGCCTACGAAAGTACTTAGGAATCGAAAACCAAATATTGGATATTTCCATGTATTTGGTTGTCCAGTTTATATACTAAACGATTCCAGTCAGCTTGGAAAGTTTGATGCTAAAGCTGATGAAGGAGTATTTTTAGGCTATTCAGATATTCGAAAGGCCTTTAGAGTTTATAATTATAGACTCCAAAAGGTTCATGAGACAATTCATGTCACATTCGACGAATCAACTGAAGCAATCAACAAGAGACCAACCCTTGATATCTCTCCAGTCATTCCAATCAACTTTGGTGAAACTGACCAAGTCCATCGGTCAGTTGCTTCACCAGAAGATGCTTCCAGTTACAACAAACTGGAACCAGTCAAGAAGAAGAAGACCTCCAGTGACACTTCATTCTATCCTTCCATCAATTTCAACTTACCACAAGAATTGGTGATTGGATCAGATGTACGTGCCACACCAATATCAGCACCAGTTCAAACACCTACTTCTCCAGTTGTTCGTGAAATACCTTCTAATGAGGAATTTCATGATGCAAATCGAGACCTCATTGACTCTGATGAGGATGTAGAAGTTGTATGGACTGATCCTTCTCCAGAAGCTGCTGCAACTGAAGAAGATCGCCAGGTGACTTGCACTGATATTGTAGTTCACCAGCCTAGTCAATACACTAGATGGACTCAAGCCCACCCAATTGAACAAATTGTGGGTGATCCAACTAGAGGGGTTCAGACTAGAAGAGCCACCAGTGAGCAATGCTTAAACGTCACCTTCTTATCTTTAATTGAACCAAAGAAGATTGACGAGGCTTTGGCAGACCCAAGCTGGGTGGAAGCTATGCAAGAAGAGCTCGTCCAGTTTGAAAGGAACAATGTTTGGGAGCTTGTTCCTTGTCCACCAGGGTTAAAGAAAGAACCTATTGGTACCAGATGGGTCTACCGGAACAAAATGGATGAAGATGGCCATGTTGTAAGAAACAAGGCCAGGCTAGTTGCCCAGGGTTATTGTCAAGCAGAGGGCGTTGACTTTGATGAGACTTTTGCTCCAGTTGCAAGACTTGAAGCCATACGAATATTTTTGGCTTATGCAGCCCATCTGCAGTTCAAGGTCTTCCAGATGGATGTCAAAAGTGCGTTCCTTAATGGAACATTGGAAGAAGAAGTTTATGTTAAGCAGACTCCAGGTTTCATCGATGAGAAGCATCCTCATTGGGTTTATAGACTGAACAAAGCATTGTATGGTCTAAGACAAGCCCCCAGAGCCTGGTATGATACTCTAACTAAACATCTTCTTAAAAATGGTTTTCAAAGAGGTGCAATAGATAATACCTTGTTTATCTTGAAAGAAAGAGGTAATATCTTATTGGTACAAATCTATGTTGATGACATTATTTTTGGTTCAACTGATGATGCAATGTGTAAAAAGTTTGCTAAAATCATGTCATCTGAGTATGAGATGAGTTTAATGGGTGAATTAACATTTTTCCTAGGTCTTCAGATTAAGCAAACTGAAAATGGAATTTTCATAAACCAAGGAAAATATGTCAGAGATTTGTTAAGAAAATACAAATATGATTCAATCCCATCAAAAAACACACCTATTGCAGCACCATTGAATTTGGACTCTGACCCAACTGGCAAACCAGTTAACATAACTGACTATAGAGGTATGGTTGGTTCACTGATGTACTTAACTGCCAGTCGACCAGATATAATGTTTGCAACATGTTTATGTGCCAGGTTTCAGGCTAACCCTAAAGAATCACATTTGCACGCTGTAAAGCGTATCTTTAGATACCTGAAAGGGTGTCCTAATCTTGGCCTTTGGTACCCCAAAGGTTCAGGATTAGATCTAATGGGTTATTCAGATTCTGATCATGCAGGTTGTAAGATAGATAGAAAATCAACAACTGGTGGTTGTCATTTCCTTGGAGGAAAACTGGTGAGTTGGACCAGCAAGAAGCAGACTTCAGTCTCTATGTCCACTGCAGAGGCAGAGTACATTTCTGCGGCCAGTTGTTGTGCCCAGATTCTCTGGATCAAAAACCAGTTACTAGATTATGGTCAGAAGTTTACTAAGACCCCAATCTTTTGTGACAACACCAGTGCAATTGCTATATCTCACAACCCAGTGATGCACTCCAAAACAAAGCATATTGATATCAGGTATCATTTTATTCGAGATCATGTTATGAAAGGAGATATTGAAATTCATTTCATCCCCACTGACAAACAGTTAGCTGATGTATTTACAAAACCTCTCGATGAGAAAACTTTTAAACATCTCATCAGCGAACTGGGAATGTTAAACCCTTAACTGGAGCTTTCTTTGTTATTGAACGCGTCAGTGACACTGATGAAGTTCTCCAGTTGAGGAGGTCCAGATAATCTTTGCTCGCCAGGCTATCGAACGCCTTTGTGATACTATCTTGGCACTAATTGATTACTGGATCATCATTTTAGGGGGAAAGACTCAAAATAATTTTCTGACTAAAATTCGTTTTTGTTTGAAAATGCAACTGGAGAACCTCTTCAGTTGGAAACTGGCACTGGACTAATCCTCCAGTGACCAGGTTCAGTCTTTATCTTAATTTTATTAACGTTACAAATACTTGGTCAATATGTGTGACACGTGATGATACTCGAGTGTTTTAAACCACTTGATATCGTGATCTGACGTGTTTACAACCATTTTTAGTACTTGAACACTGTTTGCATTGGGAAAACAAAGTGAGTGGGCGCGTGGGTAAGATAAGCCGTCGTAGCATTTAATGCTTACATGGCAAATCAATATTTTATTTAAAAGTTCAAACCAACTTTTGTAAAAATATCTACAAAAAGGATTGTCTTTATTAAAATATTATTTTGGTGTTTCTTTGGGATCCTAAAACCCTTATAAATACCCTTATTTACTTCGAACTCATTTACTTCTTTCATTTACTTCCTTCTCTTACATTCCTTCATTTACTTCCAATCATCAATATAGCTTCATTTTTCTCTTTGCTTCATAAATCTAAAACCCTAAATCCTAAATTTCAGTTTCAATTTCATATGGCTCCTAGATCTTCTCGTTCTAGAGATGTAAATCTCTTGACTGCTCCTTATAATCCCTCACCAGATGTCATAATGGCACCTGGTGCCCCTAGCAATGCTTCGGCCATCAAACTTAATCCAAATAATCCGATGGCAAGCTTGCAAGGTTCTCAAGGGTCCAATACCCTTATTGGTAGAATTCGAAAGTTTTTAAAGGATTCTCCAATAGGACCCTCTTTCTCTCGAAACCCACGCAGGTTGTTTCACAACTACTTGTGTGAGTTTTGGTACACTGCTGTCCTTTCTTCTGATTGTTCCTCCATCAATTTCACACTTAAGGATGGAACAATCCAGTGTACCTTGACCGCTGAGGTGTTAAGGGATGCCTTACACCTTAACTACTGGAGAGAGAATGAATCTCCAGTTGTTCTACCCCCAGGTATCAATTTTCGTCAAGTACTCCTAGAGATGGGGCATAGGGAGTGCTTGGACAATGGGGTTCTGAAAACAAAGGGTGCTATGACCATGAAGGGTCTTACACCTTCATGGAGGTATTTCTTCATACACCTGGTGGAGAGTATGGGTGGGAGTTCTGGTGGGCTTGACCAGATCAACTCCTCGCAAGCAGAGATGGCTTACTGCTTGTGGAACGGATTGAGAGTAGATTTTGGGGACATTTTGTATAGAAGCCTTGTACAGAAGATGAAAGGCTCCAGGGGTTTGTGTATCCCCTTCTCAAGATTTCTCTCTCTCTGCTTTCAGCAAATTCTGGGCACTGAAGAATATAAAAATACGGATTCTCCGTATACAAGGCCAGATTTGTTGAGGAATCTAGACTCACTGGTATCTGAAGCTGGTGAGGTCGAAATTCCAGAGCGAATGCTAGTGGCATTTGCTAAAACTGATGCACCTTTGGAAAGTGAATCAGAAAGACAATTGGGCGGGCCTCAAAATAATGAGGGACCCTCCAGTTCGTCTCAAGTTGTGGTTGGTGATGGAACAACCATAACTGAAGCAACTCCTATCACGTCCATCCCTGGTGAAGATACTTCGGTATCTGATCCACCAACAGATGTACCCATCCAGGAAACTGGGGAAGGTCATCTGGAGCCTGACCAGGTAACTGGTCAGCCCTCTGTCACATTCATGGATCTGGACATGGATGTTAACGACGAGGAAATCCTTATAGAATCTTCGGATTCTGAAGGTACTGAAACAGACATGGAGATTCTTGATGCTTCTGTACAAGCTCAAGACCCTTCATCTCCAGTCTGCCCTCCAGACGCACCAATTTCAATTTCACCACCTGTACAAAATGTGCCTACAAATATTTCTTTACCAACATATACCGCTCCTTTACCAACTGGGCAATTCTCACTTGCTCGAGAAATGCCCCCACCACCGTCGCCGTTGTTCACACCTGAGCATTCTCAGCATGAACAACACATTGATTTTCCAGTTTCTTCATCCACCACTCCATCTATAGATTCAACTGCTGGGTTGACAACTGGGGAAGCTCCCTTAAACATGCCTCCTCCAGTTGCTCCAGTAGTAACTGCTCGTGGTCCAGTGACACCTTCTTCCTTGTCACTGGACAGTCAAGTTGTCTCCATTCAATCCGATCTCCAAAACCTTTTAACCAGGGTGGAGGAGATTCAGAAGACACTTGACAAGAACACCAAGTCCTTCTCCAGATACCACAAGGACTCTTTGACAAACATCAAGGTGGTTGATCTGGGGATAAACAAGTTCTCATCTAATGAGGACTTGGTGTTCGGTAAGCTTAATGAGTTGGTCACTGGCTGCAACAATTTGGCTGGTACTCTAAAGGAAGCCTTTGACCTAACTCACTCCAAGGTCACCAGTTCAATTTCTAATCTGCTTGGCAACACCATTAGAACATCTGAAGTAGATTTGAAGGAAATTGAGAGGCAGGTCAAGGAATTAGTTGAAAGACCTGGCCTAGATGTAACTGGCCTTGGAGAGCAGTTGATGGCTTCAGTGGGTCAAAAGATAGAGGATACATTGGGTGCAAGGGAAGAGAGGTTGATAGAAAGGGTGATGTCTGAGATCACCAAGCTGGCCACTCCTCAGGTTGATCTGGCCCCACTTACCAGTGAGATCAACCAGTTGAGGGGCAACATTGATAGTTTGAACACCCAAGTGTCTCTACATACTGAATCTATTGAGAAATTGACCACTGAAGTATCAAATCTGAAGAGGATGGATGATGATGTGAAAGAGAAGGTTGTTTCTGGTCTTGATGAAGACTCCAAGCTTTTAAGTGAACTCAAAACTGGTCAAGAACAAGTTAGTGCAAATATGTTGACCCAGTCTAAAGAAACAAACCATCTATGGAGGTCCTTCCGAATGATGTGTGGAATATTCAAGGAGTGCAAGACTTTACAATCATGGCAGCCTCTTGACCGGTTGCCATCACACCCCTCTGAATGGGAAGCAATTCGGGCAGGTCTAGATGCTGCCAAGGGGGAAAGAAGTCAAGTTCTTGCACCTGGAAGGACTCCAACTGGAAGGGAAATGATAATGGCTACCAGTACTGAAGCTGGTGAGCAGAGTGTTGGTGGATCTGGTGATGGAGATAGGGGGAATGTTGTGTTGGATAAGGGAAAGGGTAAAGCATCTGAAGAAGCCCATCCGGCCACTGATGAAATGTTAGAAACTGGTAATACTGACATACTGCCTCCAGTTTCAGATAGTGACAGCAGAAAACTGGCTAGACTTAGAAATGACATCAAGGAAAGAAAGAAACTGAAACAACAAAACCAAGTCGAGGCCAGGGCACATCTTGCTCAGATTAAGTTGCTGGATATGAGTGATGCCAATCTTCTGGGCATCACTAAGGAGGAGTATCTCAGGATTAAAAATGATCCCAGGATAGTTGACCAGTTGAAAGAAATGCTTGAAGTTGAACTGGACAGACACTATCCTGTGGATGAAGCAGAATTTGATGCCAGGAGTTTGAACATATCAGTGGAGAAGGCTAAGGAGGTTAGGGCCAGTGGGATTCTGAAAAGAATTGCCAATGTCAAGAAGGTTGTGGCCAGTGTAATGAATCCAACAAGAAAAAGGACTACACAACCTAGAAGACCACTGACCAAACTTGCAAGGGATGCTGATCTCAGCACATTTGTTGAACCAACTGGTGAGGTTACAAATGAAGACATTAAGGCTGCTGTACTGGCTGCTGGTGCTGGGAGTATTAAAATCACAAATGAAACTGAAGCAAGAAACTACTACTCCCAGATCATGTCAACCAGAAGACATAGTGGTGCTATTTCTAGTGTCAATGTAACAATCAAACCAGGCACCAAGGTATTTCAAGTTGAAGTTAAGTATGCTGGTGGGCCACTGGTGAAGACTGATGATCCTGGTGTGCTACAATATGGGTTCAGCGAGTGGGTTGAGATGGTGAATATTTTGGATGCAAAGGCACAGAAGAATAGGTTTGAAAAGGCGTGGGTAAACTTCTTAAAGGGCAAGATTCAACACAAAGAAAATCTGGAACTAAAGTTGAGTGTTGACCCTGAAGACTCTCAACCTATCTCTTCAGTTGCCAAGAGAAGAAGAACTGGCGAAGGGCCATCTGTTTAAGTTCTGTCTTCAGTTATCAATCTTGTAATTTGTATTTACATTCTGTAACTTGTATAAATTTCATTCCCTTGTATAAATGAAGTTACCAGTTTGTAACCACAAGGTAGATAACAGATTAAAATCTAACAAACATAAAAAGAAAAATCCTAAGGCATTTATTGATCTATAAAAATGCCTTAGAAACTTAGATAGATTTAAATCAAACAAGTCTCTCTAGTTAACACTTGTATAGATACAAACTAGAACAAGACTTAGACTATATTTCTAGACAAATAGGGGGAATTTGTTAGGACCAGTTCACCTGGAACTGGCCAGTCACCAGTTGACACTGACCAGTCGCCAGTTGCATCTGGTGACCAGTAAACTGGTGATCAAGAAGATTTGTCGAGAAATATATTGAAGTCCAGTTGCACCGTACAGTTACGCAACTGAAGACTTCCTCCAGTTGAGAACTGACCAAGTTGAAGAAGCATTCCAGTTGAAGTCGAAGACAACAAATGGAAGATAGAGAATGGCAATGGCAGCGAAGCCCAGTTGACATTCTAGTCAGTTACAAACTGGAGACCATCAGTGGAAAGCCCTTACAAAGCTTTACACTGATTACGAGGAATTGACTTATATACTTTATGTACTTTTACCCGGATAATAAGCCTTGTCTTATTATTTAAGTAATATAAAGTACATAAAGGTGGTTGTGTAAAGTTGCTTTAACGTGCAACTTTACACTGCTTTTTAAGGAATTAAATGTTATTCCTTAAATGCTCCAACCACATTTGTACGGCTAAAGTTAACATCCCAATGTTAACTTTGCCTATAAATACAAGTCATTGCACAACAAGAATATCAAGTGAATTCACACAGTGAAAAACATACAAACACTTCACTTTGCAAACCTGCAATATTCTTGGTGAACTTGTGCAATATTCTCTCAATCGCTAAAAGGAACATTTCACAACTTTAAGTGTTTCGATTGTAGTGAGAAATTCCGAGTATAGATCAATTGTATTTCATAGGTTGTTAGGATATTTACATTCGTGTATTATCTTGGTTCCGCATCAACCTTGTAATTTGTTTACTATCAATAAATAAATTACACATTGAAAACTACATATTGTCTCATCAAGTTTCTTTACAAGTTATTTGTATTATTGCATTGTTCTTTACTTATTGTCATTTATATAAGTAATCTATCTAGAACTTGGTATATACACACTGCAACTGGTCGTCTCCAGTTCAGTGCATATATTGCAAAGTAACTCCACCATCGACATAGAGGTGTCTTCAGGAGTACCATCTAACGAGTTGGGACTAACATAGGTTATTAGAGTTTGAACTTTCAACCTTGGAACCTTGATGACTGTTTTGTTGAGAAGAGTTACTAGCATTCAAACTTGACCCTTGAAAATATATTCGTTGTGGAGCACCTGAAGGAGTTACTGATCCACCTTGGTTGAAGTTCTGACGAGTCACAATAGACCTATCATCCTTCTTAGGTCTCTGGCATTCCCTAGCAAAGTGTCCAAAGCCCTCGCAATTGTAACACTTTATCTTTGACTTATCAAAGCCAAGCTTGGAACCCACGACCTTTCGCCCTGTTCTTGATAGGAACCGTTTAGCCCGAAAGAGTTAGCATAGCCATTTGCCATTGCAAATCCATCTCTTTTAAGTCCAAAGGATCAATCTGCTCGTAGTCTTCATCTATAAGACTCGGATCTTGAACCTTTCCTTGGATAAACTGTTCATATGATGTAACAAATGACGCAAGAACGGATAAGTGACTTTCCGCACTTTTGACACTAATAGGCACGGTGGAACTAGCACTGGAGGTAGGATATCCACGGTTGCCTAAGTTGTCGCTCTGACTTGAAACAAGACATATGTTCCCATCAGAGTCAAACGAGATCTTTTGTAAGTCAACATCTTCACTCAGGAAAGCCCTTGTCCTTCCTTTAGGGAAAGCTGGACTTACATTGATCGTAGGCCTACCGTAATAAAGCTCGGGAATCTGAGCATTATTATATCCTGCTTCCCTCCTTTTTAGTTTCATTTCTTGTCCCCTAAACTTAGCAACTATCTGAGTCAAAGACATATCAGAGAAATCTGCTTTTTCCTGCAAAGTGGTAATATAATTACTCCACTTTTCCGGCAAGGAACTCAAAAATTTCTCGACTTTTTCTTCCTCAGAATAGGTAACCTCAAATGCTTGCAATTCTGATAACAAATGATATTAATACATTCACTGATGCTTTAAAGGTCTTTCACAACTTTTAAGTGTTTCGATTGTTTAGAGAAATTCCAAGTGTAGATCAATTGTAGTTCATAGGTTGTTAGGATATTTACATACTTTGTATTATCTTGGTTCCGCAACAACCTTGTAATTTATTTAAAGTTAATAAATAAATTACACTTGAAAATTACATATTGTCTCACCAATTTACTTTACAATTATTTTATGTTATTGCATTGTTCTTTACTTATTGTCACTTAAATAAGTAATCTATCTAGAACTTGGTATATACTCCTGTAACTGGTCGTCTCCAATTCAGTGCTTATATTGCAAAGTAACTCCACCATCGACATAAAGGTGTCTTCAGGTAGTACCATCTATTGAGTTGGGACTTACAAGTGGTATCAGAGCAGAAGGCTAATAAACTTGCCTAGATCTGCTTAGATGACTATTACTGAAGGTGGAGATGGTTCTGGTCAAGGTGAAAACCCTTTGAATACTAATACACCACCTGTTCAAAATGTTAATACTAACCCTCCTCCTCCTACTGCCCCAAACCATGTCCATGTACATTATTCTAACACTCCTGTTCCAAAATTTGAGAAACACGCAGATATGGGATTGTACAGAAACACGCAAAATTTGAGAAACACGCAGAAGGATGTACAGAAACACGCAAAATTTGAGAAACACGCAGATATGGGATTGTACAGAAACACGCAAATGGTATGTTAGGACCAGTTTCAGTAAAACTGGCCAGTCTCCAGTTGCACCTGGAGACCAAGAAGATTTGTCCAGAAATATATTGAAGTCCAGTTGCATCGTACAGTTAACGCAACTGAAGATTTCCTCCAGTTGAGAACTGACCAGTTGAAGAATCATTCCAGTTGAAGTCGAAGACAACAAGTGGAAGATAGAGAATGACAATGGCAGCGAAGCCCAGTTAACATTCTAGTCAGTTACAAACTGGAGACCATCAGTGGAAAGCTCTTACAAAGCTTTACACTGATTACGAGGAATTGATTTTTATGCTTTATGTGCTATTACACGGATAATAAGATTTATCTATGTATAAAGTACAAAAAGGTACATAAAGCTGGTTGAGTAAAGTTGCTTTATACTGCAACTTTACACAACATTTTAAGGAATTAAATGCTATTCCTTAAATGTTCTCAACCATATTTGTACGGCCAAAGTTAACATCCCAATGTTAACTTTGCCTATAATTACAAGTCATTGCACAACAAGAATCACACTTCGAAAAGAAAACACACACTTTGCATACCTGCAATATTCTTGGTGAACTTGTGCAATATTCTCTCAATCATAAAAAGGAACATTTCACAACTTTAAGTGTTTCGATTGTTTAGAGAAATTCCAAGTGTAGATCAATTGTAGTTCATAGGTTGTTAGGATATTTACATACTTTGTATTATCTTGGTTCCGCAACAACCTTGTAATTTATTTAAAGTTAATAAATAAATTACACTTGAAAATTACATATTGTCTCACCAATTTACTTTACAATTATTTTATGTTATTGCATTGTTCTTTACTTATTGTCACTTAAATAAGTAATCTATCTAGAACTTGGTATATACTCTCTGTAACTGGTCGTCTCCAATTCAGTGCTTATATTGCAAAGTAACTCCACCATCGACATAAAGGTGTCTTCAGGTAGTACCATCTATTGAGTTGGGACTTACAAGTGGTATCAGAGCAGAAGGCTAATAAACTTGCCTCGATCTGCTTAGATGACTATTACTGAAGGTGGAGATGGTTCTGGTCAAGGTGAAAACCCTTTGAATACTAATACACCACCTGTTCAAAATGTTAATACTAACCCTCCTCCTCCTACTGCCCCAAACCATGTCCATGTACATTATTCTAACACTCCTGTTCCAAAATTTGATGGAAACAGTGAGACTTTTGGTACATGAAAGGCCAGAATGCTTTTGCATTTTGGTGGGATAGAGAGGTATATGTTGAAAATCCTTAAGGATGGACCATATATACCCATATCTCTTAGGGTAAGTCCTCTTCTAGATCCAACTGGAAGAAGAGGTTCAAGAGAAAAGCTCGAAGACCATTGATCTGATGAGGATCGTAGACTTGTAGATCTGGACACCAGACTCAAGAACATGATCCTTAGAGCTGTTCCTGAAGATCTAATTCCAACACTTGTGTTGTTCCCCAGTGCCAAGTCAATGTGGGATGAATTAGTTATTCAGTTTGAAGGAGGTGATGACACCATTGTCACCAGAAAAGTTGCCTTGAACAAGAAGTATGAATCCTTCTTTGCTCTGCCCAATGAAAGTCTAACTGGTACTTACACCAGGTTTTCTAGCCTCATTAATCAGTTGAGAGGCTTGGGTGTAGAGAAGGATAAGGATATTCTTCTTGAGAAGTTTTGTGATATTCTTCCTTCCAAATGGGAAAATATGGTTCTTGTCTTAAGACAAGGTAAAACCCTGCACAACCATACTCTTGCATCGCTCTATGGAGCCTTCAGATTCACTGAAGATAATAATGCTGCAAGACTGGTGGCTGAGCAGGATGCCATGAACCATGCCCAGAGTCCCAAGGTTGCTAGTGTAACTGAGCGACCTTGTGCTGCTTTAATGTCTGCAGAGAGTATCCAGGTACACTCAATGAAGGAGATGTTAAACAGTTTCTTGAACTCTGGCCTGACCACTGAAATTAGTGATGGTTGTGATGAAATTGACGATGATGATCTGGTAGCCATGATTGCTAAAACCTTTAATAGGTTTAAGCATAAATCTAAAAGATTTAATGGCCCAAACAATACTTCCAGCTCCAGCTCTCTGGATAAAACCAATCTTACCTGCTATAAATGTGGTAAGAAAGGTCATTTTATGAAGGAATGCAGATCTAGTCAGATGAACAACCAAACTGGTCCCTCTTTCCCTAATTTCAATCGGCCTGATGATAGCTACAAAGCTAAATATAAGAAGCTTAAGGCCCAGATTGCCCTCCTTTCCATGGAAAAAGAAAAGGATCAGTGCTTGATGGCACAAACTGAGGGAAAATGGGAGTACTCTGATGACTCATCAACTGATGAAGAAGAGGAAAGGGACATGTGTTTTATGGACTTGGAAGATCAACAGCAACACGTGGCAAAGGAAGATGTCATCACTGGAAGATGGGTGGACATCATTTTGAAAAAGGTATGTGATTATGACAATCAGGTGGATCCAGAACTGAAACTGGACCTTGCTGAATCATTAAGTGGTGATTTGGCTTTTGTAGAAACTGTTAGAGCAGATAGTGAAAGATATCTGGATACTATCTTAATTGAACTAAACAATGTTAAGCCATAACTTAATGATTTACAAAGTGTCCAGTTGGCTCTCAAGGAGTCAGTTTTGAAAATTGAGGCTTTAGAATTTGATAATCAAAAACTAGTTTCTGATCTTGAAAAAGAACAAATGATTATCAAGTCATGGGTAAAAGCATCTGGAAAGAATTATGATGCATTTTCTAGAACAATTGATGCCTAGAAAAATGCATGGAAATCTGGAGATCTGGAAATGGCAGCTCTCATACCAGATCTTCATGCATTGCCTCCAGCTCTCAGGGTTGAAACTCCTTATGATCAACCTGAAGCTGTCAAAACTGAACCCATTGAGACCACCCCCACCGAGGTTAAACCTGGAGCCAAACAGGCTAAAGCTCCAGTTAAAAAGGCCACTGGTAACAAGCCTTTACCTCAGAAGTCTAAGGAGCCCAAGACCCCAAAGACTAAAACTCCAGCTGAACCAAGGTCCAAGGTTCAGCAGCCTGATGAAAACAATATTTTGTTTAAACTGGAAAGTCAACTCCAACTTTTGTCTCGACAGGTTCAGAGTTGTACTGCCCGGATTAAAAATCTGGAAGGAGGTTCATCACCTCCAGTTGTAAAACAAAATATTAAACCCCCTTCAAAACCTAAATAAAAGAATGTTCCATCTAATAAGAATAAGGGGAGCAGGTATCAAATACCAATCGTTTTTACTCCTGCACCTGGATCTGGTGAAAAAGATCCAGATGTAGTCTTCAATTTACCACCACAACAATCAACTGAGACTTCTATAGTGAAGTCCAGTGAACCCATCAAGAAAAGATGGGTTCACAAAAATAACTGATGATTTTTGTGGGTGTGCAGGGCGATCGAAAGAAGAATATCTGGTATCTGGACAGCGCAGCTGGCCGGACTATGACCGGATGTAAGCCCCTACTTGAAGAGTTCACTGTCCAAGATGGACCGGCAGTGACGTTTGGTAATGATAAAAGTGGAAAGACTGAAGGATATGGTGTGCTCAATAACGGACAGGTCGAATTCAAAAGAGTTGCATTTGTGAATGGTTTGAAATACAACCTGATCAGTGTCAGCTAACTTTGTGATGATGGCTACAGAGTTTTGTTCGATATTGCTCAAGGCACCATATTTAACAAGGATTGGAAAGTGGTGATGGTTGCACCAAGAAAAGGTAATGTGTACATCATGGATATGGAACCAGCTCCAAAAGAGCAGTGCTTCTATACCAAGGCTGATGAGGACACCAACTGGCTGTGGCATAAAAGGTTATCACATCTTAATTTCAAAATTATTAACAAGTTGTCTCGCAAACAACTGGTTGATGGGATACCTCAAATTTTTTTCAATAAAGAAAAGCCATGTCCAGGGTGTGAGATGGGCAAGCAGAAAAGGGCCAGTTTCAAAATAAGGCAAAACTTTAGCATCACTGAACCTCTTCACATGTTTCATATGGATCTCTTTGGTCCAGTGAATGTTCAAACTAGAGCTGGAAAGAAGTACACTCTAGTTGTGGTCGATGAATTCACCAGATACTGTTGGGTGGTATTCCTCAGATCCAAAAGTGATGCACCTGCTGAAATTATCTCTCTCATCAAAAGAATTGAACTCAAGTATACTCGAAAAGTTTGTCAGTTGCGAAGTTATAATGGTACTTAATTTCAAAATAAGGTACTTGAAACATTTTGCAATGACACTGGCATCTCTCAAAACTTCTCATCAGCACACTCTCCAGAGCAGAATGGAGTTGTGGAAAGAAAGAATCGCACTCTGATAGAAGCAGCCAGAAGTATGCTATCTGAATCAGGTCTTCCCACCAGTTTCTGGGCTGAGGCAGTTGCAACTGCTTGTCATACCCAAAACCGGTCAGTCTACATCAAGAGACATAAGAAGACCGCCTATGAAGTACTCAGGAATCGTAAACCAAATATTGGATATTTTCTTGTATTTGGTTGTCCAGTTTATATTTTAAACGATTCCAGTCAGCTTGGAAAGTTTGATGCAAAAGCTGATGAAGGTGTATTTTTAGGCTATTCAGATATTCAAAAGGCCTTTAGAGTTTATAATTATAGACTCCAAAAGGTTCATGAGACAATTCATGTCACATTCGACGAATCAACTGATGCAATCAACAAGAGACCAAGCCTTGATAATTCTCCAGTTGTTCCAATAATTTTTGGTGAAACTGACCAAGTTCACAGTCAGTTGTTTCACCAAAAGATGCTTCTAGTTACACTCAACTAGAACCAGTTAAGAAGAAGAACACCACCAGTGACACTTCATTCTATCCCTCCATCAATTTCAACTTACCACAAGAATTGGTGATTGGATCTGATGTACGTGCCACTCCAATATCAGCACCAGTTCAAACTCCAACTTCTCTAGTTCTTCAAGAAATGCCTTTGAATGAAGAATTTCATGATGTAAATCGTGATCTCATTGACTCTGATGAGGATGTAGAGGTAGTTTGGACTGATCCTCCTACAGAAGCTGCTGCAACTGAAGAAGATCGCCAGGTGACTTGCACTGATATTGTTTTACACCAGCCTAGTTAATACACTAGATGGACTCGAGCACATCCAATTGAACAGATTGTGGGAGATCCAAAAGTGATGCACCTGCTGAAATTATCTCTCTCATCAAAAGAATTGAACTCAAGTATACTCGAAAAGTTTGTCAGTTGCGAAGTTATAATGGTACTTAATTTCAAAATAAGGTACTTGAAACATTTTGCAATGACACTGGCATCTCTCAAAACTTCTCATCAGCACACTCTCCAGAGCAGAATGGAGTTGTGGAAAGAAAGAATCGCACTCTGATAGAAGCAGCCAGAAGTATGCTATCTGAATCAGGTCTTCCCACCAGTTTCTGGGCTGAGGCAGTTGCAACTGCTTGTCATACCCAAAACCGGTCAGTCTACATCAAGAGACATAAGAAGACCGCCTATGAAGTACTCAGGAATCGTAAACCAAATATTGGATATTTTCTTGTATTTGGTTGTCCAGTTTATATTTTAAACGATTCCAGTCAGCTTGGAAAGTTTGATGCAAAAGCTGATGAAGGTGTATTTTTAGGCTATTCAGATATTCAAAAGGCCTTTAGAGTTTATAATTATAGACTCCAAAAGGTTCATGAGACAATTCATGTCACATTCGACGAATCAACTGATGCAATCAACAAGAGACCAAGCCTTGATAATTCTCCAGTTGTTCCAATAATTTTTGGTGAAACTGACCAAGTTCATCAGTCAGTTGTTTCACCAAAAGATGCTTCTAGTTACACTCAACTAGAACCAGTTAAGAAGAAGAACACCACCAGTGACACTTCATTCTATCCCTCCATCAATTTCAACTTACCACAAGAATTGGTGATTGGATCTGATGTACGTGCCACTCCAATATCAGCACCAGTTCAAACTCCAACTTCTCTAGTTCTTCAAGAAATGCCTTTGAATGAAGAATTTCATGATGTAAATCGTGATCTCATTGACTCTGATGAGGATGTAGAGGTAGTTTGGACTGATCCTCCTACAGAAGCTGCTGCAACTGAAGAAGATCGCCAGGTGACTTGCACTGATATTGTTTTACACCAGCCTAGTTAATACACTAGATGGACTCGAGCAGATCCAATTGAACAGATTGTGGGAGATCCAAATAGTGGGGTTCAGACTAGAAGAGCCACCAGTGAGCAATGCTTAAACGTCACCTTCTTATCACTGATTGAACCGAAGAAGATTGACGAGGCTATGACAGACCCAAGCTGGGTTGAAGCTATGCAAGAAGAGCTTATCCAGTTTGAAAGGAATAATGTGTGGGAACTTGTTCCTTGTCCACCAGGGTTAAAGAAAGAACCCATTGGTACAAGATGGGTCTACCAAAACAAGATGGATGAAGATGGCCATGTTGTAAGAAACAAGGCCAGATTAGTTGCCCAGGGTTATTGTCAAGTAGAAGGCGTTGACTTTGATGAAACTTTTGATCCAGTTGCAAGACTTGAAGCCATCAGAATATTTCTGGCTTATGCAGCCCATCTGCAGTTTAAAGTCTTCCAGATGGATGTCAAAAGTGCGTTCCTTAATGGAACATTGGAAGAAGTTGTGTATGTTAAGTAGACTCCAGGCTTCATCAATGAGAAGCATCCTCACTGGGTCTATAGACTGAACAAAGCGTTGTATGGTCTTAGACAAGCCCCAAGAGCCTGGTATGATACTTTAACTAAACATCTTCTTAAAAATGGCTTTCAAAGAGGTGCAATAGATAATACCTTATTTATCTTGAAAGAAAAAGGTAATATCTTATTGGTACAAATTTATGTTGATGACATTATTTGGTTCAACTGATGATGCAATGTGTAAAAAGTTTTCTAAAATCATGTCATCTGAGTATGAAATGAGTTTAATGGGAGAATTAACATTTTTCTTAGGTCTTCAGATTAAGCAAACTGAAAATGGAATTTTCATAAACCAAGGAAAATATGTCAGAGATTTGTTAAAAAAATACAAATATGATTCTATCCCATCGAAAAACACACCTATTGCAGCACCATTAAATTTGGACTCTGACCCAACTGGCAAACCAGTGAACATCACTGAATATCGTGGAATGGTTGGTTCACTGATGTATTTAACTGCCAGTCGACCATATATAATGTTCGCAACATGTCTATGTGCCAGGTTTCAGGCTAACCCTAAAGAATCACATTTGCACGTTGTTAAGCGTATCTTTAGATACCTGAAAGGGTGTCCTAACCTTGGTCTTTGGTACCCCAAAGGCTCTGGGTTAGATCTAATGGGTTATTCAGATTCAGATCATGCAGGTTGTAAGATAGATAGAAAATCAACAACTGGTGGTTGTCATTTCCTTGGAGGGAAAACTGGTAAGTTGGACCAGTTAAGAAGAAGAACACCACCAGTGACACTTCATTCTATCCCTCCATCAATTTCAACTTACCACAAGAATTGGTGATTGGATCTGATGTACGTGCCACTCCAATATCAGCACCAGTTCAAACTCCAACTTCTCTAGTTCTTCAAGAAATGCCTTTGAATGAAGAATTTCATGATGTAAATCGTGATCTCATTGACTCTGATGAGGATGTAGAGGTAGTTTGGACTGATCCTCCTACAGAAGCTGCTGCAACTGAAGAAGATCGCCAGGTGACTTGCACTGATATTGTTTTACACCAGCCTAGTTAATACACTAGATGGACTCGAGCAGATCCAATTGAACAGATTGTGGGAGATCCAAATAGTGGGGTTCAGACTAGAAGAGCCACCAGTGAGCAATGCTTAAACGTCACCTTCTTATCACTGATTGAACCGAAGAAGATTGACGAGGCTATGACAGACCCAAGCTGGGTTGAAGCTATGCAAGAAGAGCTTATCCAGTTTGAAAGGAATAATGTGTGGGAACTTGTTCCTTGTCCACCAGGGTTAAAGAAAGAACCCATTGGTACAAGATGGGTCTACCAAAACAAGATGGATGAAGATGGCCATGTTGTAAGAAACAAGGCCAGATTAGTTGCCCAGGGTTATTGTCAAGTAGAAGGCGTTGACTTTGATGAAACTTTTGATCCAGTTGCAAGACTTGAAGCCATCAGAATATTTCTGGCTTATGCAGCCCATCTGCAGTTTAAAGTCTTCCAGATGGATGTCAAAAGTGCGTTCCTTAATGGAACATTGGAAGAAGTTGTGTATGTTAAGTAGACTCCAGGCTTCATCAATGAGAAGCATCCTCACTGGGTCTATAGACTGAACAAAGCGTTGTATGGTCTTAGACAAGCCCCAAGAGCCTGGTATGATACTTTAACTAAACATCTTCTTAAAAATGGCTTTCAAAGAGGTGCAATAGATAATACCTTATTTATCTTGAAAGAAAAAGGTAATATCTTATTGGTACAAATTTATGTTGATGACATTATTTGGTTCAACTGATGATGCAATGTGTAAAAAGTTTTCTAAATTCATGTCATCTGAGTATGAAATGAGTTTAATGGGAGAATTAACATTTTTCTTAGGTCTTCAGATTAAGCAAACTGAAAATGGAATTTTCATAAACCAAGGAAAATATGTCAGAGATTTGTTAAAAAAATACAAATATGATTCTATCCCATCGAAAAACACACCTATTGCAGCACCATTAAATTTGGACTCTGACCCAACTGGCAAACCAGTGAACATCACTGAATATCGTGGAATGGTTGGTTCACTGATGTATTTAACTGCCAGTCGACCATATATAATGTTCGCAACATGTCTATGTGCCAGGTTTCAGGCTAACCCTAAAGAATCACATTTGCACGTTGTTAAGCGTATCTTTAGATACCTGAAAGGGTGTCCTAACCTTGGTCTTTGGTACCCCAAAGGCTCTGGGTTAGATCTAATGGGTTATTCAGATTCAGATCATGCAGGTTGTAAGATAGATAGAAAATCAACAACTGGTGGTTGTCATTTCCTTGGAGGAAAACTGGTAAGTTGGACCAGCAAGAAGCAGACGTTAGTCTCTATGTCCACTGCTGAGGTAGAGTACATTTTTGCGGCCAGTTGCTGTGCCCAGATTCTCTGGATCAAGAACCAGTTACTAGATTATGGTTAAAAGTATACAAGGACCCCAATCTTTTGTGACAACACCAGTGCAATTGCTATATCTCACAACCCAGTGATGCACTCCAAGACAAAGCATATTGACATCAGGTATCATTTCATTTGTGATCATGTTATGAAAGGAGACATTGAATTACATTTCATCCCCACTGATAAACAGTTAGCTGATGTTTTTACAAAACCTCTTGATGAGAAAACCTTTAAACATCTCATCAGCGAACTGGGAATGTTAAATCCTTAAAACTGGAGATTTTTGTTATGAACGCGTTAGTGACACTGATGAAGTTCTCCAGTTGAGGAGGTCCAGATAATCTTTGCTCGCCAGGCTTTGTGATACTATCCTGGCACTAATCGATTTCTGGATCATCATTTTAGGGGGAAAGACTCAAAATAGTTTTCTGACTAAAATTCGTTTTGTTTGAAAATGGCAACTGGAGAACTCTACAGTTGGAAACTGGCGCTGGATTAATCCTCCAGTGACCAGGTTCAGTCTTGTCTTAATTTTTCATAACGTTAGAAAATACTTGGTCAATATTTGTGACACGTGATGGTACTCAAGTGTTTTAACCCACTTGATATCGTCATTTGACGTGTTTAAAGTTATTTTGGTAAGTTAAGCCGTCGTAGCATTTAATGCTGACACAATGAATTATGTTTTTGATTCAAAATTCAAACTTATTTTGTAAAAATATCTACAAAATTGATTTTGTTAAATAAAATATAATTTTTGGTATTTCATTGGGATCTTGAATTCCTTATAAATACCCTTATTTACTCGATCACATTTACTTCCCTTTACATTCTTTTCATTTACTTCCCAATCATCTAAAATTGCTTCTTTTCTCTCTCTGCTTCATAAATCAAGAACCCTAATTCCAAAATTTCAATTTCATTTTCAAATGGCACCTAAATCATCCCGTTCTAGAGATGTAAATCTCTTATCTGTCCCATATGCTCCTCCACCAGCTGTCAAACAGGCATCTGGTGCTCCTAGTAATACTACGCTCATCAAACTAAATCCAAATAATCCGATGGCGAGTTTACAAGGAACCCAAGGGTCCGATACCCTTATTGGGAGAATCCAAAGATTTTTGAGGGATTCTCCAATCGGACCCTCATTCTCCTTAAACCCACGCAAGATGTTTCATGACTACTTGTGTGAGTTTTGGTACACCGCTTCTCTTTCTTCCGATTGTTCTTCCATCAGTTTCACATTAAAAGGTGGAACAGTCCGGTGTACCTTATCAGCAGATGTATTGAGGGATGCTTTACACCTCAATTACTGGAGACAAGGAGAGTCTCCTGTTGTCATCTCCCCAAACATCAATTTTCGCCAGGTCCTCCTTGATATGGGACACAAGGAGTGCCTCGAAAAAGGGGTTTTGAAAAAAAAGGGTGCGATGACCATGAAGGGCCTTACACCTTCATGGAGGTACTTTTTCATCCACCTTGTGGAAAGTATGGGTGGGAGTTCTGGTGGACTTGACCAGATTAACTCCGCACAGGCAGAAATGGCATACTGCTTGTGGAATGGATTGAGAGTGGATTTTGCTGATATCCTTTACAGAAGCCTGGTTCAAAAACTGAAGGGCACCAGGGGACTATGTATCCCTTCTCCAGGTTTCTCTCTCTTTGTTTTCTACAAATTTAAGCACATATTCACTTTACACTGTCCCAGATTTGTTGAGGAATCTTGACTCTCTAGTATCTGAAGCTGGAGAGGTCGAGATTCCAGATAGAATGCGGCTGGCATTCGCAAAAACCGATGCACCAGTCCAAGGTGAGTCGAAAAGACAACTGGGCGGGCCTCAAAATAATGAGGGACCCACCAGTTCGTCTACTGGAATTGTGACCATTGCCGAACCCGGGCAACAGTCTAACCCCTACAGCTCCAGCGTGTCTGTCCCCACAACCATTTACCCTGGAGACCTTCCAACAGGTCTTTCAAGAGTTCCAAAGGCAACAAGAACACGTCGCATTAGGACCTTGTCAGCACTTGCCACTGACAGTTGTTAGGTCCAGTTCACCTGGAACTGGCCAGTCACCAGTTTCCACTGACCAGCTCACCAGTTGCATCTGGTGACCAGTAAACTGGTGACCAAGAAGATTTGTCGAGAAATATATTGAAGTCCAGTTGCACCGTACAGTTAACGCAACTGAAGACTTCCTCCAGTTGAGAACTGACCAAGTTGAAGAAACATTCCAGTTGAAGTCGAAGACAACAAATGGAAGAAAGAGAATGACAATGGCAGCGAAGCCCAGTTGACATTCTAGTCAGTTACAAACTGGAGACCTTCAGTGGAAAGCCCTTACAAAGCTTTACACTGATTACGAGGAATTGACTTGTATACTTTATGTACCTTTACCCGGATAATAAGCCTTATCTTATTATTTAAGTATTAAAAGGTACATAAAGGTGGTTGTGTAAAGTCACTGTAACATGCGACTTTACAACACTTTTTAAGGAATTAAATGCTATTCCTTAAATGCTTCCAACCACTTTTGTAAGTATATTGCAAAGTAACTCCACCATCGACATAGAGGTGTCTTCAGTAGTACCAATCTAACAAGTTGGGACTTACAAGTGGTATCAGAGCAGAAGGCTAATATACTTGCCTAGATCTGCAAAGATGAACACTACTGAAGGTGGAGATGGTTCTGGTTTAGGTGAAAACCCATTGAACAATAATTCACCACCTTTTCAAAACGTTAACACCAACCCTCCTCCTCCTCCTTCTACCCCAAGCCACGTCCATGTACATTACTCTAACACTCCTGTTCCAAAATTTGATGGAAACAGTGAGACCTTTGGTACATGGAAAGCTAGAATGCTGTTGCATTTTGGTGGTATTGAGAGGTATATGTTGAAAATCATAAAAGATGGACCATATATACCTATGTCTATTGGGGTGAGTCCTCTTCTTGATCCAACTGGAAGAAGAGGCTCAAGGGAAAAGCCAGAAGACCATTGGTCTGATGAGGATCGCAGACTGGTGGACTTGGACACCAGACTGAAAAACATGATCCTTGGGGCTGTCCCTGAAGACCTAATTCCAACACTTGTGTTGTTTCCCAGTGCCAAGTCTATGTGGGATGAATTAGTGATTCAGTTTGAAGGAGGTGATGACACCATTGTCACCCGTAAAGTTGCATTGAACAAGAAGTATGAATCCTTCTTTGCCTTGCCCAACGAAAGTTTAACTGGTACTTATACCAGATTTTCTAGCCTCATCAATCAGTTGAGAGGTTTGGGTGTAGAGAAGGATAAGGATATTCTTCTTGAAAAGTTTTGTGATATTCTTCCATCTAAATGGGAAAACATGGTTCTTGTCTTGAGACAAGGTAAAACCTTGCACTCTCACACTCTTGCATCGCTCTATGGAGCCTTCAGATTCACTGAAGATAATAATGCTGCAAGACTTGTGGCTGAGCAAGATGCCATGAACCATGCTCAGAGTCCCAAGGTTGCTAATGTAATTGAGCGACCTTGTGCTGCTTTAATGTCTGCTGAGAGTGTCCAGGCACACTCGATGAAGGAGATGTTAAACAGCTTCTTAAACTCTGGGCTGACCACTGAAAACAGTGAAGGTTATGATGAAACTGACGATGATGATCTGGTCGCCATGATTGCTAAAACCTTTAATAGGTTTAAGCATAAATCTAAAAGATTTAATGGCCCCAACAATGCTTCCAGCTCCAGCTCTCTGGATAAGACCAATCTTACATGCTATAAGTGTGGCAAGAAAGGTCATTTTATGAAGGAATGCCGATCTAGTCAGTTGAATAACCAAACTGGCCCCTCTGTCCCTAATTACAATCGGCCTGATGATAGCTATAAAGCTAAATACAAGCAGCTTAAGGCCCAGATTGCCCTTCTGTCCATGGATAAGAAAAAGGACCAGTGCTTAATTGCACAAACTGAAGGAAAATGGGAGTACTCTGATGACTCATCTGAGGATGAAGAAGAGGAAAGGGACATGTGTTTCATGGCCTTGGAAGATCAACAACAACAGCAGCATGTGGTGAAAGATGATGTCGTCACTGGAAGATGGGTGGACATCATACTGAAAAAGGTATGTGATTATGATCACCAGGTTGACCCTGAATTAAAACTGGACCTGGCTGAATCATTAAGTGGTGATCTGGCATTTGTAGAAACTGTTAGAGCAGATAGTGAAAGATATTTAGACACTATCTTAATTGAACTAAACAATGTCAAACCACAACTGAATGATTTGCAAAGTGTCCAGTTGGCTCTCAAGGAGTCAGTTTTAAAAATTGAGGCATTAGAACTTGATAATCAAAAACTTTCTGATGATTTTGAAAAAGCTCAAATGATTATCAAGTCCTGGGTAAAAGCATCTGGCAAAAACTATGATGCATTTTCAAGAACCATCGATGCCCAGAAAAATGCATGGAAATCTGAAGATCTGAAGATGGCAGCTCTTATACCAGATCTTCATGCATTGCCTCCAGCTCTCCAGGTTGAAACACCTTATGATCAACCTGAAGCTGTTAAAACTGAAACCAATGAGACCACCCCCATTGAGGTTAAAACTGGAGCCAAACAGGCTAAAGCTCCAGTCAAAAAGGCCACTGTTAACAAGCCTTTACCTCATAAGTCTAAGGAGCCCAAGACCCGAAAGACTAAATCCCCAGTTGAACCAATGTCCAAGGTTCAACTGCCTGAACAAAACAATGTTTTGGTTAATTTGGAAAGGCAACTCCAACTTTTGTCTCGGCAGGTTCAGAGTTGCACTGCCCGAATTAACAATCTGGAAGGAGGTTCACCACCTCCAGTTTTAAAACAAAACATTAAATCACTCCCTTCTGTACCTAAACAAAAGAATGTTCCATCTGGAACAAAATCTGGTAAACACAAGGTGAGTAAATATCAAATACCAATCGTTTTTACTTCTGCACCTGGAGCTGGTGATAATGCTCCAGATGTAGCCTCCAGTTCAACACCTCAACAATCAACTGTGGCTTCTGTAGAGAAGTCCAGTGGACCCATCAAGAAAAGATGGGTTCACAAAAATAACTAATGATTTTTGTGTGTGTGTAGGGCGATCGAAAGAAGAATATCTGGTATCTGGACAGCGCTGCTGGCCGGACTATGACCGGATGTAAGCCCCTACTGGAAGAGTTCACTGTCCAAGATGGACCGACAGTGACGTTTGGTAACGATCAATCTGGAAAGACTGAAGGATATGGTGTGCTCAATAATGGACAAGTCGAATTCAAAAGAGTTGCATTTGTGAATGGTTTGAAATATAACTTGATCAGTGTAAGCCAACTTTGCGATGATGGCTTCAGGGTATTGTTCGATATTGCACAAGGCACCATATTTAACAAGGATTGGAAAGTGGTGATGATTGCACCAAGAAAAGGGAATGTGTACATCATGGATATGGAACCTGCTCCAAAAGAGCAATGTTTCTATACCAAAGCTGATGAGGACACCAACTGGCTATGGCATAAAAGGTTATCCCACCTTAATTTCAAGAACATTAACAAGTTGTCTCGCAAACAACTGGTTGATGGGATACCCCAGATTTCCTTCAATAAGGAAAAGCCATGTCCAGGGTGTGAGATGGGCAAGCAGAAGAGAGCCAGTTTCAAAACTAGGCAAAATTTTAGCATCACTGAACCTCTTCACATGCTTCATATGGATCTCTTTGGTCCAGTGAATGTTCAAACTAGAGCTGGAAAGAAATACACTCTAGTTGTGGTTGATGAATTCTCCAGATATTGCTGGGTGGTATTCATCAGATCCAAAAGTGATGCACCTGCTGAAATCATCTCCCTTATCAAAAGAATTGAGCTCAAGTACACTCGAAAAGTTTGTCAGTTGCGAAGTGATAATGGTACTGAATTCCAAAATAAAGTACTTGAAACATTTTGCACTGACACTGGCATTTCTCAAAACTTCTCATCAGTTCACTCTCCAGAGCAAAATGGAGTTGTTGAAAGAAAGAATCGTACACTGATAGAAGCGGCCAGAAGCATGCTATCTGAATCTGGTCTTCCCACCAGTTTTTGGGCTGAGGCAGTTGCAACTGCTTGTCACACCCAAAACCGGTCAGTCTACATCAAGAGACATAAGAAGACTGCCTACGAAGTACTCAGGAATCGTAAACCAAATATTGGATATTTCCATGTATTTGGTTGTCCAGTTTATATACTGAACGATTCCAGTCAGCTTGGAAAGTTTGATGCAAAAGCTGATGAAGGGGTATTTTTAGGCTATTCAGATATTCGAAAGGCCTTTAGAGTTTATAATTATAGACTCCAAAAGGTGCATGAGACAATTCATGTCACATTCGATGAATCAACTGAAGCAATCAACAAGAGACCAAGCCTTGATATTTCTCCAGTCATTCCAATCAATTTTGGTGAAACTGACCAAGTTCATCGGTCAGTTGTTTCACCAGAAGATGCTTCCAGTTACAACAAACTGGAACCAGTCAAGAAGAAGAAAAGCACTAGTGACACATCATTTTATCCCTCCATCAATTTTAACTTACCACAAGAATTGGTGATTGGATCAGATGTACGTGCCACTCCAATATCAGCACCAGTTCAAGCCCCTACTTCTCCAGTTACTCATGAAATACCTTCAACTGAGGAATTTCATGATGCAAATCGAGACCTCATTGACTCTGATGAGGATGTAGAAGCTGTTTGGACTGATCCTTCTCCAGATGCTGCTGCAACTGAAGAAGATCTCCAGGTACCTTGCACTGATATTGTAGTTCACCAGCCTAGTCAATACACTAGATGGACTAAAGCCCACCCAATTGAACAAATTGTGGGTAATCCAACTAGTGGGGTTCAGACTAGAAGAGCCACCAGTGAGCAATGCTTAAACGTCACCTTCTTATCTTTAATTGAACCAAAGAAGATTGACGAGGCTATGGCAGACCCAAGCTGGGTGGAAGCTATGCAAGAAGAGCTCCTCCAGTTTGAAAGGAACAATGTTTGGGAGCTTGTTCCTTGTCCACCAGGGTTAAAGAAAGAACCTATTGGTACCAGATGGGTCTACCGAAACAAAATGGATGAAGATGGCCATGTTGTAAGAAACAAGGCCAGATTAGTTGCCCAGGGTTATTGTCAAGCAGAGGGCGTTGACTTTGATGAGACTTTTGCTCCAGTTGCAAGACTTGAAGCCATTAGAATATTCTTGGCTTATGCAGCCCATCTGCAGTTCAAGGTCTTCCAGATGGATGTCAAAAGTGCGTTCCTTAATGGAACATTGGAAGAAGAAGTTTATGTGAAGCAGACTCCAGGTTTCATCGATGAGAAGCATCCTCATTGGGTTTATAGACTGAACAAAGCATTGTATGGTCTAAGACAAGCCCCAAGAGCCTGGTATGATACTTTAACTAAACATCTTCTCAAAAATGGCTTTCAAAGAGGTGCAATAGATAATACCTTGTTTATCTTGAAAGAAAGAGGTAATATCTTATTGGTACAAATTTATGTTGATGACATTATTTTTGGTTCAACTGATGATGCAATGTGTAAAAAGTTTTCTAAAATCATGTCATCTGAGTATGAGATGAGTTTAATGGGTGAATTAACATTTTTCTTAGGTCTTCAGATTAAGCAAACTGAAAATGGAATTTTCATAAACCAAGGAAAATATGTCAGAGATTTGTTAAGAAAATACAAATATGATTCAATCCCATCGAAAAACACACCTATTGCAGCACCATTGAATTTGGACTCTGACCCAACTGGCAAACCAGTTAATGTAACTGACTATAGAGGTATGGTTGGTTCACTAATGTACTTAACTGCCAGTCGACCAGATATAATGTTTGCAACATGTTTATGTGCCAGGTTTCAGGCTAACCCTAAAGAATCACATTTGCACGCTGTAAAGCGTATCTTTAGATACCTGAAAGGGTGTCCTAATCTTGGTCTTTGGTACCCCAAAGGCTCAGGATTAGATCTAATGGGTTATTCAGATTCTGATCATGCAGGTTGTAAGATTGATAGAAAATCCACAACTGGTGGTTGTCATTTCCTTGGAGGAAAACTGGTGAGTTGGACCAGCAAGAAGCAGACTTCAGGTTTCATCGATGAGAAGCATCCTCATTGGGTTTATAGACTGAACAAAGCATTGTATGGTCTAAGACAAGCCCCAAGAGCCTGGTATGATACTTTAACTAAACATCTTCTCAAAAATGGCTTTCAAAGAGGTGCAATAGATAATACCTTGTTTATCTTGAAAGAAAGAGGTAATATCTTATTGGTACAAATTTATGTTGATGACATTATTTTTGGTTCAACTGATGATGCAATGTGTAAAAAGTTTTCTAAAATCATGTCATCTGAGTATGAGATGAGTTTAATGGGTGAATTAACATTTTTCTTAGGTCTTCAGATTAAGCAAACTGAAAATGGAATTTTCATAAACCAAGGAAAATATGTCAGAGATTTGTTAAGAAAATACAAATATGATTCAATCCCATCGAAAAACACACCTATTGCAGCACCATTGAATTTGGACTCTGACCCAACTGGCAAACCAGTTAATGTAACTGACTATAGAGGTATGGTTGGTTCACTAATGTACTTAACTGCCAGTCGACCAGATATAATGTTTGCAACATGTTTATGTGCCAGGTTTCAGGCTAACCCTAAAGAATCACATTTGCACGCTGTAAAGCGTATCTTTAGATACCTGAAAGGGTGTCCTAATCTTGGTCTTTGGTACCCCAAAGGCTCAGGATTAGATCTAATGGGTTATTCAGATTCTGATCATGCAGGTTGTAAGATTGATAGAAAATCCACAACTGGTGGTTGTCATTTCCTTGGAGGAAAACTGGTGAGTTGGACCAGCAAGAAGCAGACTTCAGTCTCTATGTCCACTGCAGAGGCAGAGTACATTTCTGCGGCCAGTTGTTGTGCCCAGATTCTCTGGATCAAAAACCAGTTACTAGATTATGGTCAGAAGTACACCAAGACCCCAATCTTTTGTGACAACACCAGTGCAATTGCTATCTCTCACAATCCAGTGATGCACTCAAAAACAAAGCATATTGACATCAGGTATCATTTTATTCGTGATCATGTTATGAAAGGTGATATTGAAATTCATTTCATCCCCACTGACAAACAGTTAGCTGATGTTTTTACTAAACCTCTCGATGAGAAAACTTTTAAACATCTCATCAGCGAACTGGGAATGCTAAACCCTTAACTGGAGCTTTCTTTGTTATTGAACGCGTCAGTGACACTGATGAAGTTCTCCAGTTGAGGAGGTCCAGATTATCTTTGCTCGCCAGGCTATCGAACGCCTTTGTGATACTATCTTGGCACTAATTGATATCTGGATCATCATTTTAGGGGGAAAGACTCAAAATAATTTTCTGACTAAAATTCGTTTTTGTTTGAAAATGCAACTGGAGAACTCTTCAGTTGGAACTGGAACTGGATTGATCCTCCAGTTACCAGGTTCGGTCTTTGTCAAATTTTCATAACGTTACAAATACTTGGTCAATTTATGTGACACGTGATGATACTCGAGTGTTTTTAAACTACTTGATATCGTGATCTGACGTGTTGAAACCATTTTTAAGTACTTGACAACTGTTTGTGTTGGGAAAACAAAAAGTGTGTGGGGTTATGGGTAAAGTAAGCCGTCGTAGCATTTAATGCTGACATGGTAACATTTAATGCTTACATGGAAAATTATATTTTATTTTCAAAATATCTTCAAAAATATTTGGTTTAATAAAATATGATTTGTGGGTTTACATTGGGATCTTGAATCCCCTTATAAATACCCTTATTTACTTCATAACACATTTACTTTCTTTTTCATTCTCTTCATTTACTCTCTTCATTTACTTCCAATCATAAATCACTGCTTCATTCTTCTCTTTGCTTCTCGTATTTACCTCTTCATTTACTCCTTCATTTACCTCTTCATTTACTCTCTTCATTTACTCTCTTCATTTCTCTCTTCATTTACTCTCTTCATTTACTCTCTTCATTTATCTTTCATTACCCTTATTTACCCTTATTTACTCTCTTCATTTACCTCTTCATTTACTCTCTTCATTTACTCTCTTCATTTACTCTCTTCATTTACTCTCTTCATTTACTCTCTTCATACTCTTCATTACCCTTATAAATACCTCTTATTTACTCCAAAACTCATTTACTTTCTTTTTCATTCTATTCATTTACTCTCTTCATTTACTCTCTCATTACTCTGCTTCATTTACTCTCTTCATTTACTCTCTTCATTTACTCTCTTCATACCCTTCATTTACTCTCTTCATTTACTTTCTTTTTCATCCTCTTCATTTACTCTCTTCATTTACTTCTTGAATCCCCTTATAAATACCCTTATTTACTCCAAAACTCATTTACTTTCTTTTTCATTCTCTTCATTTACTCTCTTCATTTACTTCCATTAAAAATTCTTCATTCTTCTCTTTCTCTCTTCTTGAATCTCCTTATAAATACCCTTATTTACTTCATAACTCATTTACTTTCTTTTTCATTCTCTTCATTTACTCTCTTCATTTACTTCCAATCATAAATTTCAATTTCATTCTATGGCACCTAAATCATCCCGCTCAAGAGATGTAAATCTCTTGACTGCTCCTTACAATCCCTCACCAGATGTCGCCCAGGCACCTGGTGCTCCTTATAGCGCAGCCTTAAAATTAAATCCAAACAATCCACTGGCTAGCCTACAAGGCTCTCAAGGGTCTAGAACCCTTATTGGTAGAATCAGAAAATCCACAACTGGTGGTTGTCATTTCCTTGGAGGAAAACTGGTGAGTTGGACCAGCAAGAAGCAGACTTCAGTCTCTATGTCCACTGCAGAGGCAGAGTACATTTCTGCGGCCAGTTGTTGTGCCCAGATTCTCTGGATCAAAAACCAGTTACTAGATTATGGTCAGAAGTACACCAAGACCCCAATCTTTTGTGACAACACCAGTGCAATTGCTATCTCTCACAATCCAGTGATGCACTCAAAAACAAAGCATATTGACATCAGGTATCATTTTATTCGTGATCATGTTATGAAAGGTGATATTGAAATTCATTTCATCCCCACTGACAAACAGTTAGCTGATGTTTTTACTAAACCTCTCGATGAGAAAACTTTTAAACATCTCATCAGCGAACTGGGAATGCTAAACCCTTAACTGGAGCTTTCTTTGTTATTGAACGCGTCAGTGACACTGATGAAGTTCTCCAGTTGAGGAGGTCCAGATTATCTTTGCTCGCCAGGCTATCGAACGCCTTTGTGATACTATCTTGGCACTAATTGATATCTGGATCATCATTTTAGGGGGAAAGACTCAAAATAATTTTCTGACTAAAATTCGTTTTTGTTTGAAAATGCAACTGGAGAACTCTTCAGTTGGAACTGGAACTGGATTGATCCTCCAGTTACCAGGTTCGGTCTTTGTCAAATTTTCATAACGTTACAAATACTTGGTCAATTTATGTGACACGTGATGATACTCGAGTGTTTTTAAACTACTTGATATCGTGATCTGACGTGTTGAAACCATTTTTAAGTACTTGACAACTGTTTGTGTTGGGAAAACAAAAAGTGTGTGGGGTTATGGGTAAAGTAAGCCGTCGTAGCATTTAATGCTGACATGGTAACATTTAATGCTTACATGGAAAATTATATTTTATTTTCAAAATATCTTCAAAAATATTTGGTTTAATAAAATATGATTTGTGGGTTTACATTGGGATCTTGAATCCCCTTATAAATACCCTTATTTACTTCATAACACATTTACTTTCTTTTTCATTCTCTTCATTTACTCTCTTCATTTACTCCAATCATAAATTTCAATTTCATTCTTCTCTTTGCTTCTCTTCATTTACTCTCTTCATTTACTCTCTTCATTTACTCTCCATCATTACTTTGCTTCATTTCTCTCTTCATTTACTCTCTTCATTTCCTTATAAATACCTCTTATTTACTCCTTCATTTACTTCTTATTTACTCTCTTCATTTACTCTCTTCATTTACTCTCTTCATTTACCTCTTCATTTACTCTCTCATTTACTTTCTTTTTCATCCTCTTCATTTACTCTCTTCATTTACTTCTCATTTATCTCTTCATTTATCTCTTCTTTCTCTCTTCATTTACTCTTTTTTATCTTGGGATCTTGAATCCCCTTATAAATACCCTTATTTACTCTCTCATTTACTCTTTCATTTATCTCTTCATTTACTCTCTTCATTTACCTCTTCATTTACTCTCTTCATTTACTCTCTTCATTTACTCTTTCATCCCTTATTAAATACCCTTATTTACTCCAAAACTCATTTACTTTCTTTTCATTCTCTTCATTTACTCTCTTCATTTACTTCCATATTCATTACATTCTTCATTTACTCTCTTCATTTACTTCTTCATTAAACATTGCCTCATTCTTCTCTTTGCTTCTTCAAATTACTCTCTTCATCATAAATATCAAATCCATTTACTCTCTTCATGGATCTTGAATCCCCTTATAAATACCCTTATTTACTCCAAAACTCATTTACTTTCTTTTCATTCTCTTCATTTACTCTCTTCATTTACTCTCTTCATTTACCCTTATTTACTTCATAACACATTTACTTCATTTCATTCTCTTCATTTACTCTCTTCATTTACTCTTCATTATCCCCTTATTTACCCTTATTTACTCCAAAACTCATTTACTTTCTTTTTCATTCTATTCATTTACTCTCTTCATTTACTTCTCATCATTACATCTGCTTCATTCTTCTCTCTTCATTTACTCCTTCATTTACTCTCTTTTCATTCTCTTCATTTACTCTCATCATTTACTCTCTCATTTATCTCTTCTTTCATTCTCTTCATTTACTCTCTTCATTTACCTCCAATCATAAACCCTTCATTTACTTCTTCATTTACTTTCTTTTTCATCCTCTTCATTTACTCTCTTCATTTACTCTCTTCATTTACTCTCTTCATTTACTCTCTTCATTTACTCTCTTCATTACTCTCTTCATTTACTCTCTTCATAAAATATGATTTTTGGTTTTACATTGGGATCTTGAATCCCCTTATAAATACCCTTATTTACTTCATAACACATTTACTTCTTTTTCATTCTCTTCATTTACTCTCTTCATTTATTCTTCATTTGGGTTTACATTGGGATCTTGAATCCCCTTATAAATACCCTTATTTACTCCAAAACTCATTTACTTTCTTTTTCATTCTCTTCATTTACTCTCTTCATTTACTCTCCAATCATAAACATTGCTTCATTTCTCTCTTCATTTACTCTCTTCATTTACTCTCTTCATCCTCTTCATTTACCTCTTCATTTACTTCTTCATTTACTTTCTTTTTCATTCTCTTCATTTACTCTCTTCATTTCCTTATAAATACCTCTTCATTTACTCTCTTCATTTACTTTCTTTTTCATCTCTTCATTTACTCTCTTCATTTACTCTCTTATTTACTTCATAACTCATTTACTCTCTTTTCATTCTCTTCATTTACTCTCTGGGATCTTGAATCCCCTTATAAATACCCTTATTTACTTCATAACTCATTTACTTTCTTTTTCATTCTCTTCATTTACTCTCTTCATTTACTTCCAATCATGTTTTGAGGAATCTAGACTCACTAGTGTCTGAAGCTGGTGAGGTTGAAATTCCTGAGCAGATGCAGCTGGCATTTGCTAAAACTGGTGCACCTTTGGAAAGTGAGCCAGAAAGACAATTGGGCGGGCCTCAAAATAATGAGGGACCCTCCAGTTCGTCTCCAGTTGTGGTTGAGGATAGAACAACCATAACTCAAGCCGTTCCTATCACGTCTATCCCTGGTGAAGATGTTTCGGCATCTGATCCTTTAACTGATGAAACCATCCAGGTAACTGGAACTGGTCATCAGGAGTCTGAACATGATGTTCAGCCATCCCTATCATTTATGAATCTAGGCATAAATGAGGATGAGTTTCATCTTGAATCTTCGGATTCAGAAGAGACACAAGCTGATCAAGAAATGGTTGATGCATCTGTACATGCTCAACTCCCTTCTTTCTTTGATCAACCCCTAGAACACCAAGTTTCAGTTTCCCACCAAGATACTCCTACAAATATTTCCCCACAAAGAACTCAATCACCACCACCGTCGCCGTTGGTCATACCTGAGCATTCTCAGCCTGACCAACACATTGTTTCTCCTCAGCCTTCTTTTTCACCCCCTATATTTCCTTCTTCTACTGGAACAACTGGAGAGGCTCCCTTTGTTTTGCCTCCTTCAGTTGAACTGGTACATCCTGCTACTGGTCCAGTGACAACTGCTCCTTTGTCACTGGAAGCTCAATTTGTCTCGTTCTCAACCGATATCCAAAACCTGATCAAACGGGTGGAGGGTGTTCATAAGACAATAGAGCAAAATGCCAAGTCTATTTCCAGATTCAACAAGGAAACAATTATAAATTCAAAGGTTGTTGATCTGGGAATCAATAAGTTTGCTGCAAATGAAGACTTGGTATTTAGAAAGCTGAATGAGTTGGTCTCAAGCTGTAACAATTTGTCAACATCTTTGAAGGAAGCTTTTGACTTAACCCATTCAAATGTCAATACATCTATCTCCAACCTCTTAAGCAACACTGTTCGATCATCAGAGGTGGATCTTAAGGAGATAGAAAGGCAGGTCAAGGAGTTGCTGGATAGACCTGGCCTTAATGTAAGTGATATTGGTCAGCAGGTGGCCACTTCTGTTGGCCAGATGATTGATGAGAAACTGGCCAGTCGAGAAGATGAATTGGTCAAGAAGGTTATGGCTGAATTTGCCAAGCTCCCACCTCCAAAGCTTAATCTGGAGCCTCTGGCACTTGAAGTCAGTCAGTTAAGGGGTGCAGTGAATGCAGTGAACACTCAGTTGGCCTCCCACACTTCTTCTATCAATAAATTGGCAACTGAAGTGGAGAACTTGAAAAGGAAGGATGATGCAGTAAAGGATCAAGTGGTTAAGGGCCTAAATGAAGACTCACAAATATTGAAAGACTTGAAGACTGGACAAGACCAAACTGCTGCAAATGTATTGTCCCAGTCTCAAGAAGTTAACCACTTATGGAGATCCTTTAGGATGATTTGCACTGTGTTCAGAGAGTGCAAGGATATGCAATCGTGGCAGCCTCTAGCCCGTTTGCCCTCTAGCAATGAAGACTGGGCAGCTATTCGTGCAGGTCTCGATGCTGCCAAGGGGGAAAGGGATAGAAGGAATATCCTTGCACCTGGACCAAGACTGCCAGGTCCAGTTAGTGCAAGGCAACTGGTGGAGAGGACGGTTGTTGGATCTGATGAAGGTGATGAGCAGGTGATTGAAGAATTTGATGATGTGGTTGATAGGGGGAATAAAGGGAAAGGAAAGTTAGTTGAGCCGACCACTGGTGAACAAGCTACAACAACTGGTACTGAAGCCAGTGTGTTAGAAACTGGCAACATTGATCAGCTACCTCCAGTTTCAGAAGATGTGAGTAGGCAGCTGGCAAGGCTTGGAGATGCCATCAAGGAGAGAAAGAAACAAATGAGGGCTAATCAAATGAAAGATAGAAATACTTTAGCCCCAACTCTTCTTGACATTAGTGATGGTCGTCTTCTGGGCATGACACTTGCAGAGTATGCTAAGGTCAAGGCTGATCCCAGAATTATTAATGCATTAAAAGAACAACTGGAGATTGAGCTTGACAAACATTACAGGGAGGATGAGGCTGAGTATGATGCCAGGTGTTTGAATATCACAGTGGAGAAGGCCAAAGAAGTTAGAACTGAAGGAATTCTCAGGAGAACTGAACATGTTAAGAAGGTGGTCAAACAGGTGATGAATCCACCTAAGTCCAAAGGTAAACCTAAAATGTTGCCAAGAGATGCTGACCTTAGGACCTGGGTGGATACAACTGAACCTTCAACTGAAGATATCAAAGCTGCAGTGCATAGTATGAGCACTGGCCAGATCAAACTGGCCAATGAATCTGAAGCTAGAGCGTATTTATCTGAAGTGCAGCAGCGGAGATATCACCCTGGTAAGATTGTTGATTTGAAAGTGTTTATCAAACCAGGTACCAAACATTTCACAGTTGGGGTTCAACATCTGGATGGTCCCTTGAGGCAAACTGAGAATCCTGATGTACTTTCTTATGGGTATTCGGAACTGGTGGAAATGGCAAAGCTGTTGGAGGCCAAGCAACAAAGAAATAAGGTTGAAAGAGGATGGATGTTTGTGCTTCAAAGTCTGCTCAAGTTTAAAGAAAATATTGAAGAGAGACTGGATGGTGATCCTGAAGACAAACAGCCCATCTCCACAGTTGCCAAAAGAAGAAGAACTGGCGAAGGGCCATCTGTTTAAGTTCTTTCTTCATTTTTATCTTCTTGTAATTTGTTGTACATTCTGTTGTAACTTATGTAAATTTTGCTCCTTGTATAAAAGAAGTTACCAGTTTGTAACCACAAGGTAGATAAAAGATTAAAATCTAACAAACACAAAAAGAAAAACCTAAGGCATTTGTTGATCTATAAAAATGCCTTAGATACCTTAGATAGATTTAAATCAAACAAGTCTCTATAGTTCACACTTGTATAGATACAAAAACTAGAAAAGACTTGGACTATATTTCTAGACAAATAGGGGGAATTTGTTAGGTCCAGTTCACCTGGAACTGGCCAGTCACCAGTTTCCACTGACCAGTTCACCAGTTGCATCTGGTGACCAGTAAACTGGTGACCAAGAAGATTTGTCGAGAAATATATTGAAGTCCAGTTGCACCGTACAGTTAACGCAACTGAAGACTTCCTCCAGTTGAGAACTGACCAAGTTGAAGAAACATTCCAGTTGAAGTCGAAGACAACAAATGGAAGAAAGAGAATGACAATGGCAGCGAAGCCCAGTTGACATTCTAGTCAGTTACAAACTGGAGACCTTCAGTGGAAAGCACTTACAAAGCTTTACACTGATTACGAGGAATTGACTTGTACACTTTATGTACCTTTACCCGGATAATAAGCCTTATCTTATTATTTAAGTATTAAAAGGTACATAAAGGTGGTTGTGTAAAGTCACTGTAACATGCGACTTTACAACACTTTTTAAGGAATTAAATGCTATTCCTTAAATGCTTCCAACCACATTTGTACGGCTAAAGTTAACATCCATATGTTAACTTTGCCTATAAATACAAGTCATTGCACAACCAAGAAACACAAGTTATTCAAGTATTCGTCTAAGTTATTTCTCTCTCAAACGAATAACTTCTTACTTTGCAAACCTGCAATATTCTTGGTGAACTTGTGCAATATTCTCTCAATCGCTAAAAGGAACATTTCACTACTTTAAGTGTTTCGATTGTAGAAGAGAAATTCCGAGTATAGATCAATTGTATTTCATAGGTTGTTAGGATATTTACATTCGTGTATTATCTTGGTTCCGCATCAACCTTGTAATTTGTTTAATATCAATAAATAAATTACACTTGAAAACTACATATTGTCTCATCAAGATTGTTTACAAGTTATTTGTATTATTGCATTGTTCCTTACTTATTGTCTTTTATATAAGTAATCTATCTAGAACTTGGTATACACTTATCTAACTGGTCGTCTCCAGTTTAGTAAGTATATTGCAAAGTAACTCCACCATCGACATAGAGGTGTCTTCAGTAGTACCAATCTAACAAGTTGGGACTTACAACAGTAGAAACCTGACCAACCCTCCAGTTTCTGTAGGAGAGGGTGGTGAAGATGAAACTGGGCTACCCCAACCCAGATTAGAGTATGAGTCAGCACAAAGTGTCCACGGCCTATCTTCTGACACTTCTATTGCACGAACTGACGAAGTCTCTGTCCAGTCACTACTGGAGACTGAGGTTCCCAACTCTCGGCTGATGATGTTATGGTTGTGGATAGAGCAACTATAACTGAGGCAACCCCAGTGACCTCTATCCGTGGTGAAGATACCTCGGTATCTGATCCTCCAATAGATGCAACCTTCCAGAAAACTGGAGAAGGTCATCTGGAGACTGACCCATCTGGTCAGCCCTCAGTTACATTCATGGATCTGGACATGAATGTTAATGACGAGGAAATCCTTATTGAGTCTTCGGATTCAGAAGAGACACAAGCTGATCAAGAAATGGTTGATGCATCTGTACATGCTCAACTCCCTTCTTTCTTTGATCAACCCCTAGAACACCAAGTTTCAGTTTCCCACCAAGATACTCCTACAAATATTTCCCCACAAAGAACTCAATCACCACCACCGTCGCCGTTGGTCATACCTGAGCATTCTCAGCCTGACCAACACATTGTTTCTCCTCAGCCTTCTTTTTCACCCCCTATATTTCCTTCTTCTACTGGAACAACTGGAGAGGCTCCCTTTGTTTTGCCTCCTTCAGTTGAACTGGTACATCCTGCTACTGGTCCAGTGACAACTGCTCCTTTGTCACTGGAAGCTCAATTTGTCTCATTCTCAACCGATATCCAAAACCTTCAAACCAGGGTGGTGGATATTCAAAAGACACTTGACAAAAAAAAACAAAAAAAAAAAAAAAAAAAAAAAAAAAAAAAAAAAAAAAAAAAAAAAAAAAAAAAAAAAAAAAAAAAAAAAAAAAAAAAAAAAAAAAAAAAAAAAAAAAAAAAAAAAAAAAAAAAAAAAAAAAAAAAAAAAAAAAAAAAAAAAAAAAAAAAAAAAAAAAAAAAAAAAAAAAAAAAAAAAAAAAAAAAAAAAAAAAAAAAAAAAAAAAAAAAAAAAAAAAAAAAAAAAAAAAAAAAAAAAAAAAAAAAAAAAAAAAAAAAAAAAAAAAAAAAAAAAAAAAAAAAAAAAAAAAAAAAAAAAAAAAAAAAAAAAAAAAAAAAAAAAAAAAAAAAAAAAAAAAAAAAAAAAAAAAAAAAAAAAAAAAAAAAAAAAAAAAAAAAAAAAAAAAAAAAAAAAAAAAAAAAAAAAAAAAAAAAAAAAAAAAAAAAAAAAAAAAAAAAAAAAAAAAAAAAAAAAAAAAAAAAAAAAAAAAAAAAAAAAAAAAAAAAAAAAAAAAAAAAAAAAAAAAAAAAAAAAAAAAAAAAAAAAAAAAAAAAAAAAAAAAAAAAAAAAAAAAAAAAAAAAAAAAAAAAAAAAAAAAAAAAAAAAAAAAAAAAAAAAAAAAAAAAAAAAAAAAAAAAAAAAAAAAAAAAAAAAAAAAAAAAAAAAAAAAAAAAAAAAAAAAAAAAAAAAAAAAAAAAAAAAAAAAAAAAAAAAAAAAAAAAAAAAAAAAAAAAAAAAAAAAAAAAAAAAAAAAAAAAAAAAAAAAAAAAAAAAAAAAAAAAAAAAAAAAAAAAAAAAAAAAAAAAAAAAAAAAAAAAAAAAAAAAAAAAAAAAAAAAAAAAAAAAAAAAAAAAAAAAAAAAAAAAAAAAAAAAAAAAAAAAAAAAAAAAAAAAAAAAAAAAAAAAAAAAAAAAAAAAAAAAAAAAAAAAAAAAAAAAAAAAAAAAAAAAAAAAAAAAAAAAAAAAAAAAAAAAAAAAAAAAAAAAAAAAAAAAAAAAAAAAAAAAAAAAAAAAAAAAAAAAAAAAAAAAAAAAAAAAAAAAAAAAAAAAAAAAAAAAAAAAAAAAAAAAAAAAAAAAAAAAAAAAAAAAAAAAAAAAAAAAAAAAAAAATGTCACAACCTCAATCTCCAATCTGCTGGATAACACTGTTAGAAGATCAGAAATTGATTTGAAGGAGATTGAAAAACAGGTGAAAGAGTTAGTTGAAAAGCCTGGGTTGAATGTGACTGAGATCGGGCAGCAGTTGATGGTTTCAGTTGGTCAGAAGATCGATGATACGCTGGGTGCAAGGGAAACACAATTGATAGAAAAGGTGATGTCTGAGATCACCAAGCTGGCCACTCCTCAGGTTGATCTGGCCCCACTCACTTATGAGATCAACCAGTTGAGAGGCAGCATTGATAATTTGAGCACCCAGGTATCTAATCATACTCAGTCTATTGCAAATCTGACAACTGAAGTGAATAATTTGAAACAAAAGGATGAAGAAGTTAAGGAAAAGGTGGTTTCGGGTCTTAGTGAAGATTCTAAAATCTTGGAAGAACTGAAAACTGGTCAGCAACAAGTTACTGCAAATGTTCTGACCCAGTCAAAGGAGACCAACCATCTGTGGAGGTCTTTCAGGATGATGTGTGGAATTTTCAAAGAGTGCAAGGACATGCAAACATGGCAGCCTCTTGACCGGTTGCCATCTCACCCCTCTGAATGGGAAGCTATAAGGGCAGGTCTAGATGCTGCCAAGGGGGAAAGGGATAGAAGGAATATCCTTGCACCTGGACCAAGACTGCCAGGTCCAGTTAGTGCAAGGCAACTGGTGGAGAGGACGGTTGTTGGATCTGATGAAGGTGATGAGCAGGTGATTGAAGAATTTGATGATGTGGTTGATAGGGGGAATAAAGGGAAAGGAAAGTTAGATGAGCATGATGCCAGGTGTTTGAATATCACAGTGGAGAAGGCCAAAGAAGTTAGAACTGAAGGAATTCTCAGGAGAACTGAACATGTTAAGAAGGTGGTCAAACAGGTGATGAATCCACCTAAGTCCAAAGGTAAACCTAAAATGTTGCCAAGAGATGCTGACCTTAGGACCTGGGTGGATACAACTGAACCTTCAACTGAAGATATCAAAGCTGCAGTGCATAGTATGAGCACTGGCCAGATCAAACTGGCCAATGAATCTGAAGCTAGAGCGTATTTATCTGAAGTGCAGCAGCGGAGATATCACCCTGGTAAGATTGTTGATTTGAAAGTGTTTATCAAACCAGGTACCAAACATTTCACAGTTGGGGTTCAACATCTGGATGGTCCCTTGAGGCAAACTGAGAATCCTGATGTACTTCCTCCAGTTTCAGAAGATGTGAGTAGGCAGCTGGCAAGGCTTGGAGATGCCATCAAGGAGAGAAAGAAACAAATGAGGGCTAATCAAATGAAAGAGCTAGAGAGTATTATTCCCAAATCATGGCAACCAGAAGACACAGTGGGGCAATCAATGGTGTGTTTGTTACAATTAAGCCAGACACCAAGTACTTTCATGTTGAAGTCAGTTATGCCAGAGGGCCACTGGTTAGAACTGACAATCCTGGTGCAATGCAATATGGGTTCTCGGAATGGGTAGAAATGGTGAACTTTTTGGAGGCTAAGGCACAAAAGAATAGGTTTGAGAAAGCTTGGGTTAACTTCTTGAAGGGCAAGATTCAACATAAAGAGAATATGGAGCTTAAGTTGAATATTGATCCTGAAGACTCTCAGCCTATCTCTTCAGTGACAAAGAGAAGGAGAACTGGCGAAGGGCCATCTGATTAAGTTCTCTCTTCAGTTTATCTGCTTGTAATTTTTGTTTACATTCTGTAACTTATGTATATTTCATTTTCTTGTATAAATTTTTTTTTTTTTTTTTTTTTTTTTTTTTTTTTTTTTTTTTTTTTTTTTTTTTTTTTTTTTTTTTTTTTTTTTTTTTTTTTTTTTTTTTTTTTTTTTTTTTTTTTTTTTTTTTTTTTTTTTTTTTTTTTTTTTTTTTTTTTTTTTTTTTTTTTTTTTTTTTTTTTTTTTTTTTTTTTTTTTTTTTTTTTTTTTTTTTTTTTTTTTTTTTTTTTTTTTTTTTTTTTTTTTTTTTTTTTTTTTTTTTTTTTTTTTTTTTTTTTTTTTTTTTTTTTTTTTTTTTTTTTTTTTTTTTTTTTTTTTTTTTTTTTTTTTTTTTTTTTTTTTTTTTTTTTTTTTTTTTTTTTTTTTTTTTTTTTTTTTTTTTTTTTTTTTTTTTTTTTTTTTTTTTTTTTTTTTTTTTTTTTTTTTTTTTTTTTTTTTTTTTTTTTTTTTTTTTTTTTTTTTTTTTTTTTTTTTTTTTTTTTTTTTTTTTTTTTTTTTTTTTTTTTTTTTTTTTTTTTTTTTTTTTTTTTTTTTTTTTTTTTTTTTTTTTTTTTTTTTTTTTTTTTTTTTTTTTTTTTTTTTTTTTTTTTTTTTTTTTTTTTTTTTTTTTTTTTTTTTTTTTTTTTTTTTTTTTTTTTTTTTTTTTTTTTTTTTTTTTTTTTTTTTTTTTTTTTTTTTTTTTTTTTTTTTTTTTTTTTTTTTTTTTTTTTTTTTTTTTTTTTTTTTTTTTTTTTTTTTTTTTTTTTTTTTTTTTTTTTTTTTTTTTTTTTTTTTTTTTTTTTTTTTTTTTTTTTTTTTTTTTTTTTTTTTTTTTTTTTTTTTTTTTTTTTTTTTTTTTTTTTTTTTTTTTTTTTTTTTTTTTTTTTTTTTTTTTTTTTTTTTTTTTTTTTTTTTTTTTTTTTTTTTTTTTTTTTTTTTTTTTTTTTTTTTTTTTTTTTTTTTTTTTTTTTTTTTTTTTTTTTTTTTTTTTTTTTTTTTTTTTTTTTTTTTTTTTTTTTTTTTTTTTTTTTTTTTTTTTTTTTTTTTTTTTTTTTTTTTTTTTTTTTTTTTTTTTTTTTTTTTTTTTTTTTTTTTTTTTTTTTTTTTTTTTTTTTTTTTTTACTGATCTATAAAAATGCCTTGGAAAACTTAGATAGATTTAATTGAACAAGTTTTTCCAGTTCACACTTGTACAGATACAAGAGCTGAAAAAGACTTGGCAATATTTCAGGACAAATAGGGGGAATTTGTTAGGACCAGTTTCAGTGAAACTGGCCAGTCTCCAGTTGCACCTGGAGACCAAGAAGATTTGTCCAGAAATATATTGAAGTCCAGTTGCATCGTACAGTTAACGCAACTGAAGATTTCCTCCAGTTGAGAACTGACCAGTTGAAGAATCATTCCAGTTGAAGTCGAAGACAACAAGTGGAAGATAGAGAATGGCAATGGCAGCGAAGCCCAGTTGACATTCTAGTCAGTTACAAACTGGAGACCATCAGTGGAAATCTCTTACAAAGCTTTACACTGATTACGAGGAATTTATTTTTATGCTTTATGTGCTATTACACGGATAATAAGATTTATCTATGTATAAAGTACAAAAAGGTACATAAAGCTGGTTGAGTAAAGTTGCTTTATACTGCAACTTTACACAGCATTTAAGGAATTAAATGCTATTCCTTAAATGTTCTCAACCATATTTGTACGGCCAAAGTTAACATCCCAATGTTAACTTTGCCTATAAATACAAGTCATGGTACAGTATGTTGCCCATTCACAGAAAACTTTGACAGACCACCCGATTTAGCTGCAGCAGCCATAAGTAGGTACTGCTGCTGGGCTAGCATAGCAAGTTGCTGTTGATGAAGAGCATAGGGTGATGTTGTATTATTACCCTGCAAACGTACACGAGCTAAATCAGTACCCATCTACAGGGCGTCAAAGAGTGAATAAGAATACAGTACCAGAAACACGCAAATGGTACAGTACCACGAACAAGCAAACGCAATTTTCTCACAATTTCTTAGATCCGAACCCGATATTGTTCCTTGATCAATGAAACCTTGAGAAAATGATTTTAGGAATGAGATATGTCTTATTTTGGTGTCAAGTTTGAACCTTTATTCCAAACGCACCCGAAAACACTTCTCCACCTAAAAATACGCAAAAAATGGGATACCCAAAACCGTAATCAATCTCGAACCAAGGTTGTAAATAACCTATGGCTCTGATACCAGTTGTAAGTCCCTCGGGTCTTATCTTCTATCGAACCAAGATTGACTTAAGGATATGTCGAGGCCCGGAATTCCTCGAGATAACCCACGGTTTTTGTATCTACCTTTGATGATATAAATCTATCACCTTTTTGCGTGAATACCAACCACTCGGGGAACGGCTCTCCGGACAAACCTTACCAAACAACGTGGTAATTTAAGTCTACGAGCCGTCCAAACCGGGTGTGTGTTTGCGGTTCGTGCGTGAGTCGAGTACCACCCACAAGATAAACCGTGCGTGTTCTTGTTTTCTCTCTCTAGGTTTTGCTGTTTCTCTCACTACACTCTTGTTTGGAACACACAAAACACACACCACTATTTATAGGCAAGTGACAAGAACTCTCAAATCCAATGGGTTTGAGTGTTCTCATGTCAAGCCCATTAGGGTTTTGGCCTGTTTGTGTGTTTCCCAGAACACACAAACTGTTTGAGAGTTCTTATGGACAAGCATGCTTTTGCTTGTTTCCACAGAAACTCTCAAACCATTTGAGAGTTCTTATGAACAAGCAAACTTTTGCTTGTTCCTCAGAAACTCTCAAATGACCATTTGAGTGTTCTTTCCACAAGCAACTATTTTGCTCGTTCCCAAGAACCCTCAAATAACACTTAGGAATATTTGAGTTAATGTTTCAACTGCTGTCAAGACGCAGAACCAGCATTAACTCAGCCAATGTTTATACTGCTATAAATATACGCAGAACCAACATTAGCTACGACAATATTTCTACTGCTGTGAATACGCAGAAACAACATTGTCTATATTACCTATTGGAAGTATTAATTAAGTTAATGTTTCTCCTGCTGTTAATACGCAGAAACACAATTAACTTAGCTTCCATCTGGAAGTACATTAAGTTAATATTTCAACTGCTGTTAAACGCAGAAACAATATTAACTTAATGACTCTTTACATGTAATGTCTAGAACCTGTAAAACACAAATAATAAACAAACATATAAACATAAATGGATCCCAATATGATCAACAATATATGCCAAGGTAATATTATTGACAAACGGTAATTACAAGATAAATTACAAGACTTGAATATATGTAAATATACGTCACACGTCTAGAATGCTTTTGTCACCGAGAAACATGCACCAACAAAGAAAGTGCTCAGAAGAGTACTTAATCCACCCAAGTCTAAAGGGAAGATGAAACCACTGCCAAGAGATGCAGATTTGAGGACTTGGGTGCAACCAAATGAGCCCACAACTGAAGATATTCGAGCTGCTGTGCAAAAACTGAGCACTGGCCAGATTCAACTGGCAAATGAGTCTGAAGCCAGGGCATTCTTAAGTGATCTGATGCAGCGTCGATATAATCCAGGCAAGATCATTGATGTCAAAGTATCGATTAGGCCTGGAACACAACACTTTACAGTTGGGGTTCAGTACTTCAATGGACCAATGCTCCTAACTGAAAATCCAGACATTCACCATTATGGCCATTCTGAGCATGTGGAGATACTAAATGTAACATCCCAAACTTTTATTTAACGGTTGACTAGTGTCGTTAAGTCAACATTAGTGTGTCGTTAAGTCTATATTAGATTTAATGCTTATATGTAGTTATTGTGTGATATGTGTGAGGCTTGAAAGCCTAAATGTATAATGTAGTATTTGTGTGTAAAAATGTAGTTAAATGCCTATGTAGTGGTATTTAAGGAGGTATTTATGTTATATATGGTCCATATGGTAGTTTTTGACTAGTAATGAAGGATTAGAAAGCTTGGGGGTTAATTTTGACATATGAGGAAAACTAAAAACGGGATTAGAGAATTAGAGGGTGTCATTAGATCATTATATGCAGCCAATACATTCTCTAAACATGCCCTAAGCCGCCCCATAGCATTCCTCCATCAATTGCAAGCCGAAAATCCTTCCAACGTGTGATTCGGGAGTGTTTTGTCAAGAGTTTTGCATCCTTATTTATATCTACAGGTAGATCAGGTATTAAATCATTGATTTCAGGTCCTTTTGATTGTATGAGTCATTAGGATTAATTATTGGATTATGGGGGAATCGTTTAATGAAGATTAATGGTGGTTTTGATGGATTAAAGCCATATATGGTGTAATTAAAGGTTGAAATACTTTGTAATGGCCTAAATATGAAGGATTATAGAGTATTAAATCTGTATTTTAGACCTGGAGTCGTTTGGGGTCGAATTGGGGGTGAAAACGATTTTTGTAAAGTGCAGGTCGTAGGGGAGTTGCGGCGCAACCAGAAAACAGACAGTTAGGTTGCGGCGCAACGAAGCGTGTTGCAGCGCAACGAAGGTTGAGTTGCGGCGCAACGGGTGTTGCGGCGCAACCCAAAAGCAGACAAGTTAAGCTGCGGCGCAAAATGACTGTTTTCAAAACGTTTATACTTTTGAACCGTAACATCGTTTTGACATGTAGATTAGACCTGAATCTTAAGTGAGTCTTTAAAGTGAGTGGGTCTAGTTGTGACCTTAATAACGTGAGTATGTAACCTGTCTAATAATCGTTTACTAATTATAGGTAGACGAGCATAGTTACTTTGCACAGTAACTAGTTGTCGATTGTTGTGGACTACTTGGAGGTAAGATACACTACTTTTGACACGCTGAGGGTTCCACAAGCAATGGTTTCTTGTTATAACTTCCTTAACGGTAACTTATGATAAATGTGGGTATTTCGGGTTACACGGGAGGTATTGTGAGTTATGAAGTTGACCATGAGACCTGATATGCAGTCCCAAATGTAGTGAAATGAAGTATTGTATAATGTAGCGATTGTTATGCATATTATGTAGTATTTTGCATTACATGAAATGTAGACATGACGTAGATTCTTGATGTGTGCATGCTTATGCGACTTGTTCACCTAGTTCACTAGATTTACTAGGTTGCCATGTCACTTGCACGTTTAAGGGCCCAAACGTAACGAAGTTAATGTGTGAATATGTTTAGGTTGTGTGATGCCTAAACTAAAAATGTGTGAAACCGAGCTCGTAAATTTATAATGCAGGGAAGTGTTAAGCTTAACCCGTACTTCCCTAGCCCGGCTAAGTGCGTGAACATAGGTTGCTTGGGTGGCTCCTTGCAACATAGTCATTTAATGCAGGGCGAGTAATACGAGGGGTCTGACCCGCCTCCATATACGGATTACTCCGGGATTGGCTTGCCATTCCTTAACGACGTACGATGAGTAGCCTTTTGGCTGATCATCTAGTCGGGTGTGATGCAGGGCACACTTATATGCAGTTAACGAAGATACGTGTGACTATGTGTGATATAAAAGAAGGATAGGCACAATTAGGGTGATTCATCCTAAGTTGAAATGCAGATTGTATGTGTGTGTGTTATGTGGGTTGTGCCTTAATGTTTTGTCAACAAAGTAGAAATGTTTTAATTGGACAAAGCTTTATAACTTTAGTGATATCTTACTTAGCTAATTCGTTAGCTAACACTTGTTTCTTGAAATGTGTGGTTCCCTCAGGTATAGCTTGAAGGATAGATGAGGCATGAAGGGCGAGGAGTGGGTAGATAGCATGCTGATGGCTTTAGCTACCCTTAGATGCTACACCTCATTAGACATCATTTACATTTTGATATTATGCAGAATCTATGTAGTACTATGTTGACGGTTGTTTTGTGTTGGGCAACCGTTGGGTTTTCATTTAGACTTATTTTATGGTATGACATGTAACACCAATAAATGCAGAAACCGAATAGTTTTTATCGGTTTTGAACTTTTAAAGTTTTCTTCCGCATCTTTTAACACCGTTAGGTGAATTTTTTGAAAACCCATGTTTTTAAATGTCGGGTGTTACAAGTTGGTATCAGAGAAATGGTTTAAGTGAACCAAAATTCGACCTTAACCGTAGGATTTTGGACTTAGACCGATGAGGAATAGGATAGGCTTAAGTAGGATGCCTAGCCTTTGAGATAAAGTGCATTAGGACGGGTTGGGGAGTGAGCGAGAGTGTGATTTAAGGCTTGATTAATTGTGTGATAATGTAGCTAATTGAAGTATGGCCTTGATGTATGTAGTCTCACTTTAACTCTTGCTAACCGTCGTCGTTGCCTTGTAGAAAGAATGGCACACACTAGAGCTAATAGTCTCAGAGGAGGAGCAGTTCCTAGCGGTGTTCCTCCTAATGGAAACGGAGCTGGAAATGAAGTTGAGCAAAGGCCACCCCGTGTGCAAAATCGACGTCTTGGTGATCCGCCAACCGCGTCCGAAATTGATAGGGCCAATCCGGTAATTGAGCAGATTCCAACTCAAGCAGAAATGTTGGAGGAACTGAGGGTTATTCGAGCTCGTTTAAACAGGACTGAAGAAGAGTTGGCTCGAGTAAGGGCCGAAAGAGATGCTGAAAGGAATGGGAGTGAACAAAGGGGTGAACATTCGGATGGGAATTACTCTAATCCCTCCCAAAGTGCTGAACCATCAATGGCGAGATCACAACATGCTCATGAGAATGTTGTTGTAGCAGTAGGTGTTAATGGGGGAATGGTGGTGGACCTAGAGTTGTGAATGCACCTCACATTAGCAACTTTAAATATGAGAGCTTTCAGAAATGTGGTGCCAAGGAGTTTGATGGTACCCAAAATGCAGTGGGTGCTATGGAGTGGATTAAAGATATTGAGGTAGTATTTGCATCTTGTTACTGTCCTGATGATATGAAAGTTTTGTGTGCTAGTAGGATGTTGAAGAAGAATGCCCGTAACTGGTGGAGGGCTACTACCGTTTCCATGGCCCCTGAGGTACTTGCTGTGATGCCTTGGGGTACATTTAAGGAGAAGTTTCTAGAGGAGTATGTGGGAACTCGAGAGTTGAGGCTTATTGAGAAGGAGTTTAGATCGTTGGTTGCAAAACCCGGTGCAATTACGGAATATGCACATTCTTTTATGGAGAAGTTGAAGTTTGTAGGACATTTGGTTCGAGGGATGAAGATCAAGTTGAGGCATATTGTGATGGCCTCCCAGCTAACTATCGAGGTTTAGTGTAGGCAACATGTGACATTGTCGGCGGCGATTAAGGAGTCAAAGAGGTTGGATGATGACTTCAAAACTGAAAAAGTAGTTGAGAAAGTTGATGACAAGAAGTCGGGATTTAAGAGGAGGTCTAATTGGTCTTCTAATTCTAATAATAATAATAAGAAGTTCCGGGGAAGTTCTAATTCTAGTGGGGACAAGGATAAGAAGAAGGGTGGCACGTGGTGTGCCTTTTGCAAGACTTCTCATGACGGTCAATGTACGGATAAGACAAGGAGGTGTCACAAATGTGGTATGTTGGGACATCTTGCAACTGAATGTAAGGACAAGGCTCGTTGCTACAAGTGTAAAGAAACGGGTCATCTGTGAGTCCCGTTTTAAGTGAGATGTTTAACCAATGAAAGTGTAAAATACAACAAGTCTAATAATCACTAGATTGGAATAGTATTACTTGTAAATAAAGATGCAAGATATATAAACAAAGTAATACAAGACTTAAAGCAATAAACAAGTAAAGTGGAACATTATGTAGTTTTCTGGGTATTTCATTTATTGATGTTTAAACAAAATACAAGGTTGTTGCGGAATCAAGATAATACAATAAAGTATGTATCCTAACAACCTTTGAATTACAAATGATCTATATTTGTCAAATAGCTCTTTAGGATCGAGATACTTAAAGTTGTGAAGTATCCCTGTTTAAGATCAAGAGTATTTTAGACAAATTCACTTTCATGCAAAGTGTATGCTTAAAAGTATTTTTCTTAAGGAAATGACTTAGTATTTATAGGCAACAAAATTCACCAGTGAATTTTGTGCCGTACAAATATGGTAGTATACATTTAATGATCCGACAAGAACATTAAATGTATTAGATAAGAATAAGGATAATGTCACATCAAGTGCAAGTGTATCCTTATATCCAACCACCTTAACACACGTATACTTTGTTAAAGAACAAGTGGATTGTTCCTTGGAAAGTGTGTTAAAGGCATAAGTCAAACCTTGTTATCAGTGTTCAGACTTGTAGTATCTAGAACACTGACCATCCTCCAGTGTGCAGATCTGGTAAGACTTTCCAGTGGACTCCGCCATTTGATAAGTCTTCTTTCTTCAGACTTCAGTCTTTGACTTCAGTCAGAATGTCTTCAGTAGAGTAGATCTGGACTGGGGTGAAGTCTTCAGTGAGCTAATCTGGAGAATGCTCCAAATTACCTATACAAGTATTGCTCACTAGTCTTCAATTATTTCTGAGCAAATCTTCAGAGGGACTCCAGATTCCAAGTCTGGAGTAGGTCCAGTCGAACATGTTTTCTGGTCAGATCTTCAGTGAGGCTCCAGAAGTCGGGTCTGGAGCATGTCCAGCAAAACATGTTTTCTTGACTTATATTCGATAAGGTTCCAGTAGTCCAGTCTGGACCAGTCCATTAATTCTGGACTAATTCTGGACCTAACAAATTCCCCCTATTTGTTTAGAAATAATGCAAGTATTTTTCAGGCTTATAGATATACAAATTTGTATGCCTGGAAAACACTTGGTCGATTTAGTCTAAATAATCTAAGTTACTGGAAAACACTTTATAGATCATGAGTGTTTTCAGTTTCATCTTTTAAGTTCTAACTTAGACTAAATCTGGTCATTTACTTATAGAAAATAAAAAATTGCAACTATTATTACTTTCACCAAAAAGGAAAATAATTACAACTTTCATAAGAAATTTAATTACAAATAAGTACAATGTTTTTAAGATTCAGGCCCTTCTTCTGGATATCCTTTCTGGTGCATCTTCAGAAGCCTTCCTCTTGGGAGATGGAGATGATGGAACAGACACTGGTGGTCTTAGACCCAACACAGCTTCCATTTGTTTGATTCTCTTCCAGACTTTTTCAATTCTCTTCATAAAAGCCTTTACGTCTGGAGAGAGATCAGTTTTGCCTTTGAAGGTCATTCCAATCTCTTTAAGTTCAGTCCATCCAAATGCTTGGACTGATGTATCCTTCCTTTCATCAGTGAAATTACCTTCCCTGGTCAATTTCACATTAAACTTAGTCATACCTTGATGTTGTTCAGCCAGAGTGATTTTAGCATTAATTATCTTTCTTGCATTGGCCCTGAACATCATCATTTCTTCAAACTTTGCCTTTTGTTTTGCCAACTGAACCAAGTCTTCAGTATCCCTGGATACACCACTCTGTTGTCCTTCACTGGACTGGTGTACTTGTCTGTTTATCTTCAGAGTTGTATCCAGTGGAATGAAAGTGCTTACATCACCATCTTTATGGCCTTCAGTTGTCTGGCAGTGAGTTTGGGTAGACCAGTCATCTTCTTTCTGTACTCCACTTCCAGTGCACCAGCATTCTTTCTAATTTTCCTCTGGAGGCTTACCAGCTCCTCTTTTCTCTGCCTGATTAGCTCTGGAATGGATACACCATATATTAACGAATCATACACCTGCTCTTCCTCTGCATAGAATGAACGGATGTGAACATCATTCAGTGCATCAATACATTGATGAACTCTGGGATCCTCCTTCATCCTTTTGAACACTTCTATATTTATGCCCAATCTTCCAGCATTGTAGGAGTCCAGAGTCCCATGATTAGCCATATCCCTAAGATGGGCCAGCAGTTCATTTTTCTGGTTTGTCTTGAATATTTCGATCATGATGCACTGTTGTTCTAACTTTCTGGATGTTTCATTGTCAACATCTTCATTCTTTTCAGTTTCCTCTTCACCAGACACCATCTTTTCTTTCCCTTTAACTGCCTTCAATGTGGTAGGGATGTCTGGGAAGGACTCAAACTGGGGCTCGACTTCAGTACCAGCAGCCTCTTCTTCAGTCTGAACATTGGCTTCAGTACCAATCGCTCTCTGGGCCATACGTGCACTGGCATCAGTACCAGTCACTTGTCTTCTCTGGACAACGCTTTCAGTAGCGACTGCCCTTACAATCTCCTTCTTTTTCCTTATCAATTGTTCATCAGTTGATGGAATTGGCAATTTTCCCCCTTGGAATGATCTCCAGTCCTTGACTTTAGATCATTCCATAAATCTTCCATCATTTGTCTATCCAGTGAGCCAAATGTGCCTTGTTCAGTCATATCTTTCTTTAATACCAGCACTTCCTTCTTCAGATTTGCAATTTGTTCAGGCAAGTGCTTAGGCAGCTTCTCATCCAGTAATTTTCTCAATTTGTGGTAAAACCCCATCACGAATGTTACGAAGAACAGTCTCAGAGACTTCTTCACATAGTTCTTTTAACATGTTGTTTCTGAACTTCTTCGTGCATTCATCACTTATAACACTCACAACTTCACCCTGATCTAGTGTGGGCCTACTCTCCAGTGAGCTTACCCTTACAACCAAATTCTGAACGTGTTCTTTCAGCCCTGCCAGTGGTTGAACAATTTGACTTTCCACTGCAGTCTGAACAGAATTAACCAACTTGTTCTCTAAGCCCTGGACTGCCACCTTGATCTTTTCAGTGTTTGTGTTTGTGGCCAGTACTAGTTCATCCAGCTTCTCGAATACCAACTTCTCATTCCCAGCGAAAAGGTTCATTTCTGATGAAAGATTATTAGACAATAAAGACTTGAAATCAGAAATAACCTGGGAAGATGAGTGTAGTGATCTCTCCAGGTCCGCCACCTTACTAAGAAGGCCTTGGACCTCGGTTGAGGAAGAAGTGGAGAGACCAGTAGGTGGTTCCAGATCAGAAGATAATCTGGTCATTACTGGAACTTGTGCCCAGACTTCTTCAGATTCAACATCTGGCACACTTTGTTCAGAGGGGTTGATTGGTGTTTCGATAGGTGATTGAGTTGGAATGAAAGGAGTGAAATATGGAGTTGTTTGAGGAATTGAAGGTGGTGGTGGTGGTGGCATTGATTCTGGTGGTGGTTGAGTGGGTTCTGGTGGTGGCATTTCTGGTGTAGGTGTTTGTATTTCTGGTGGATTTACTTCTTCTTGTTCATCCTCACCCAAAAAGTTCAAACTTGTATCAAATCCCTCAGACATGGGGGAGTCAACATCATCCCATTCTGGAATATTCCCAACTGCCTGCTCACCAGTCTCCATATCAACATCAACATTTAAATCAAGTGGAGCCTCCTGCTCACCAGAAGCTTGTTCTTCAGTCTGAACAACTTCAACACCTTCTTCAACAATCTGGCCAATATCCTCTTGTACTACAGCCTGGACTTCAGTGTCCACTCTCTGTTCAATTTGTACAAGGGATTCAATATTTTCTTCAAAGATGGGAGAACCATCAATATTAATAGTATCACCAGGATGAGTTGATGGGTTTACCTGGACTCCTCCCCTCATCAGACGCCTATGTGTTCTTGGTCGTCTGGAAAGCTCCACAGTTGCTTGACTGGAGCTTTCTGGAGCCACTTGTCTTATAGGTTGTATCATTTCTACAACCTGTACATCATCACCAGATGGTTCTTCAACATCATGAACCGTTTCTGGCGCCACATTCTCTTCCACTCTCTGAAATGAGAGCATGGACTGAGGAATTTCTACCTCACCAACTGCAGACCTTAGATTGACAAGGTCCCTCATGTACTCACTCACTGAAAAGTGAGTAGTATTCATATCGTACTGGTCGCCTAATGCATTTTTGAACATAAGTGAAAGGAATCGAATGTAAGGAATGAATGGTTTTCTTCCTTTCACCTTTAGGCGCTCAACCAGGTCATCAAACAAAATCTGGGCAAAATCAACCCTTAGCCCGAACCACAAACAGTAGGCAATCTGGAGGTGTGTTTGGTTGATCTGATCTAACCCTCCAGAGCTGCCTCCCAGACACTCAACAATGTGTGTGAAGAAATATCTCCACGAATCTGACAGCTTGCTCATATAAATAGTTCCCTTTCTGGATAGCTGCCCATGCTCATCCATTATATCAGTATGCCCCATTAACCTGCATACTTCCCTTGTATTTATACCAGTGGGAAGCTCTATCGGCAACTCATTCTGTTCAAGATAATTCAACTGGAGAACAGACCTGAGAAGACTGACAGTAAAACCAAGGGGTCTGGTACCCTCCTTTAGAGTATAATGGATCCTGGATGTTTCATCGTTATATTGGGCCGTGTAC
>CM067167.1:14931501-15027631 GCA_034093135.1 Erigeron breviscapus
GGAACTTAGCTACAGTTCTTACGAAGATAGTTTGTTCTTACGAAGATAGTTTGTTCTTACGAAGATAGTTTGTTCTTACGAAGATAGTTGTTCTTACGAAGATAGTTTGTTCTTACGAAGATAGTTTGTTCTTACGAAGATAGTTTGTTCTTACGAAGATAGTTTGTTCTTACGAAGATAGTGACTGCGTACGAAAATAGAAGCCTTACAAAGGTTATCTTCGTTCGAAGTGCAGAAACGTGTTTTTCGACCTTTTCCAGAAAATGACCCCAAAACTCTTTAAGTACCGATCGAATTGACACAAAAACATTAATCTTTGATCATCAAAACATCTCTTATCAATCCAAATCGTTAAAACATCGTTTACAATCGTTTTAGGCCAAATACTTGATTAAAACACATAAATTAACCAAGAACACAATGAAACCCTAATTCCTTTACAAACCCCTTTTCAATCAGATTTGATTCGACACACACGACTCATGATCTGAAAATACGATCAATGAATTGATTATTACCTGCAAATGACAAATAGAATGCAAATACTCTTGACAATGACCACCAATTCACACACAAAACGACTTTTCGGCTTGAGATTTGATGAGAGAAGACTATGGAATGACTTAGGATCAGTTAGGGCTTGTTTAGAAGAAGTGAGATCTGCAAATAACCTCCTAATGACAGCCTCTAAGCTACTAATCCCGTTTTTGACTTTCCACACATGTCAAAACTAGTCCCTAGGCTTCCTAATCCTTCATTATTGGTCACAAAATTCTTTATTGCCCATATACAACATTAACCCTTCATTAAATGTCACTACATAGACATAATTTCTTCATATTTCACACATTTATACTAAATTAACATTTAGGCTTTCAAGCCTCACACATAACACACATTAACTACATATAAGCATTAAATCTAGAATAGACTTAACGATACACACGATATTGACTTAACGGCATTAGTCAACTGTTAAATAAAAAGTTGAGGATGTTACACCAAGTTCACTACAATCATGAAATCAAACAACTAACATCAAACAACTAATACGAATGATTCAAAGTATAATCCGAATTCGATATGCTCTCTAGTCATTGACCAAGTATGTATACAGGGTGTACCAACGGCAAACCCTCCACCTAATCAACTCCCATTAAGCATATCAATTTCTTATTATACTCTAAGTCATGCATGCGCAATCCATGATGTCATTAACTTGTTATAATATTGGGTGACCATAAAAGAGTTGATCGGGTTCTTTTAGGGTTGTCACAATATTATACTAAGTTAATACCATAACTTCATTTTGCTCTAAATCATCAAATTAGCACCAACTACTAATCAACAAATCATATCAATCACATTGAACTCAAATTATCACACAAGTGGTCTTAACTACGAACTCACAAGGGAAAATCACATAATTCACATTGCACACAAATTTCCTAACCATGCATGCTATATGAAGAGTTTTAAGTTAAGCCGTAGTCTAGGTCAAACCGCCTAATTCTCTACGACCCCGCATGGGCCACCATTCTGTAACACCCCAAGCCAAGGCTCGAAATATTACGGAAATCATATAGCACAAGGTGGAATTAATGTAGAACATGAACTAAATGCAAATAAAGGATTCAGTGAATCCATACATTACGATAAACAAATATCAAAATACATCAGGAGCAAGTAACCATCAAAAGTTTACAAAACGACATCAAAAGATGGCTATCGATCCTAAGTATAATGCAAAAGAAGGCAAATGAATCCTTGATCCATATAAGTCCAAAAGTCCGGGTTCCACAGCATACCAACAATCAAACTCCATGCACCGGATTAACCTGATTACCTGAAAAGTGTACTAAGCATAGTCAACACAAGGTTGGTGAGTTCGTAGTAATGATTCACAAGGAACCATCGACAATAATCATAATATACAAGTAGAGGCAAAACATAACTCACAGATAGCCTCTAAACAACATAATGTCATCCATAACGAGAATACACAATAATAAGTGTGCACAAAGATGTAGGTATCAATACAAGTGCCAAATGCATATGCAAATCATAATGCAACATCATATGTGTGATCTTCAAGTCACCTATGCAACGATACCCACATGTCATCGCAATGAACAAGGCGGTATCTCAAAATCATCGAGATATATATGTCTATATACTCGGAGTCATGTCCTCAACATCCATCAATAAGTGTATACATCTATACACTTGGATGATCAATCACAATTCATCAATCATAAACCGTTAATCATAAACCATCAATCATCAACCATCAAACTATACGTACATACATTTAGGAGGGTTTTACTTTCTACAAGTCCTAGATGCTTATATATAGGGTCACCCGCAGCCTTCCCACCACATCTAAAACCTATTGAAGGCAAAACCGACTTCCACGTATGTACGTCCATCCTAACGATAATAAATACTTCACAAACATAACTAAATTAACAAACGTATAAGTCAACTCGTCAATCCAACATCCAATCAATCAATCAATCAACGATACAAGTAAACACACAACTGTACACTTTTAGCCCGAATCTCAAATGAGTAGGGAGCTACGGAACTCACCTTGATTTCCAAGCAAAACAACAAGTTAATATTGAGCTATAAATGTCCAACAACCGCCACGTGCCCACAACCTATCAATGTATATCATAGTATCATCAAAGTCAACACTAATACCTTAGGCAATAGGGTCTAGGTAGTTTAAGTCACGCCAAAATCCCACAAACGCCTTAATGACTCTCCCGAGCATGAACTAGAACACTTTGACCCGACATTTTTAAAATGGACAAAGATTCAGACCAAAAGGACTATACCATGAGAAAGTAGACTCTCTCACGATTCCGACGATAGGTCATATGACTCAATTGGACTTACGGATCAAAAGTTATGCACGTTTGAAAATCTGACATGAAAACGATACAAACTCGCGGCACGAGTTTCTTGGCTCGCGGCGCGAGCTGCACAACTCCTCGCGGCGCGAGGTACGGCACGAGAAAAGTTTCTGATCAACGAGACACAAACTCGCGGCGCGAGCTATGCTTCTAGCGGCGCGAGGTTCTGCAGGTCTGCACAAAACAGCCCCAAACACGATTTTTGACACATCCAAACACCTATTTGACTTCCAAGATCGACCAAGGAACCTTTATAACTCATTTTTGAACATAACCAAGTGTAAATGAACATAAATAAACACATCCCACTTCCCAAATCGATTTCATTTCATCAATTTCATGCCAAAAACGATTTTGACCTAAAATGAACCACCAAAACCCTAATTCGCATTTTGACCCAATTTAAGACTTGCAAATACACTAAATCGACTAGAAACATGTAAACAAGCATAAATAGGTAATGATGGGATGAATTTGACTTACCAAAACTTCTTCTTGAGCTCAAACCCGAATTTAGGCAAAATGGGTAAAATGCTTGCACTTGGTAACTAAATCCCTTGCTAGACGATAATGAGATGAAGACGATGATGATTCTCGAGTTAAATCAGTTCCAAAACACCAAATGGATGCAAGAGAATGAGAGATATGAGATGGGTTGGATGGTCTTGTTTACTTGAGAGAAAAAGAGAAGAGAAAGTAAAAGAAGGAAATGAAATGTATGGTGAAAGGAAGAGATAAGGGGAGGGAATGGGTCAAGGGGGCTGGTGGGTCGTGGATCACCCACGGGTCGACCCGTTTCTCTTCCCAAGCCAAATTACAATTCGTTACACAATTAGACGCCGATTAAAACATACCATCGACCCGAATACATACCACATTGTCATTTAATCACAAAACGACCCATTTAGTTCATTAACTCAAATTGTTAGTCAAATTACACATAAAGTCAATGGGTCAAAATTCACGGATGTTACAGTATGAGCTTCCGTCATCTTATTGAACCCCACCAGATAATATAGGAATTCTTTTGCCTTGGTTTATCAGAAGAGTTCAACGCCTAAAATGAAAAATAAAGGCAAATTAGACTAAATACACACTTCTTGTGCTTCTGTATTATTGAGTTTCCTCCCGTTGATAGACGTAGTTGTCTCGGGCTTATCAAACCAAGTAAACATATATGGTTGTTTATTTCTACATCACAGGTCTTCTACAGAGCTAACAATAATAACTACACAGATACAGTGATACCTTACAAGCGTTCACCAACATAAGTAATGGTATACCCGCCTCATAACCACAAGATGGTGACACTTGGATAAATAAAACATTGATGAGGAAAGAGAATGAGCAGAATCCACATGTCATGAGCATATAGTATTAGGGGGATTTTTAGGTGGACGGATTGGAGGATAAATCATTTTCCTTAAAGCAAATATAATCACGCGAGAGTAAGAAAATACAAACACGAGTATTTTGTTAATAAAATCGTAGCAGTATCAAGCATATTAATGGAATTGTGTATCCAGTGTGTTAGTAATTTGGTATTCGCAGAACTACTAAAACTTCACTCTGCAAAAGACATACATATGTGAGACTAAAATAAATGAAATTCAAAGATGAAAGTACTTATTCATTCTAACTTAATGCATGCCTAAACGAAATTCAGTCAGTCTAGATACACAAAGAATAATGGGCAAAAAAAAAAATATGTACCGGGAAGTGGAGACTAATTGCTGAAACAACAGGCACGGAAGATAAGAGACTAAATAGAGTGGAGATAAGAAAAAAGTAGCAAACAAGAATTCAAAGACCACCTCATCCAAAGAATCAAATGCGTTTATATGTTTGTGCTCATTTATATGTTTGGCCCAAAAAGTCCTGTTGCGTTTAAGTATGTAGTATTTCAAGTATTTGGGTAAATTCTATATAAAATATTTTCAACGTGAATAAAAAATGGGAGTATCATAAGATAAGAACTGATATTATGATAATCAAACTTATAACATTCAGGATTTTTACAAAATGTCCCCAACACCAGTATAGGTAACAGGTCAAAATGGGTTTTCAGGGAGCACAGGTATCACTGCCACCACCACCAACAGCAGATGGCAATCGCATATATGCCCTTGTTTTGGAATGCAAACTTAATCTTTGATTTTTTACTATTTGCCACTGATCTTTTCAGTTGATGTTGTAAGGTATACAGAGATGTACTACATACAATTAGGAGGTTGCGTTCTTGAAAGTAATTTGCGGAAATACGTAATATTATTTCAGCTTCTATCTCTTAGTAACTAAAACGAAATAAAGGTTTAAAAAATCAGTAGTTGCAATACTAACCAGAAGAAAAGCGCCAAGTGAGCTTTTAAAGATGAAAAGAAGGCTCCCGATACCCTTGGGACTATAGTTCCAGCAACCAGGAGTTTGATCTGTAAATGACATATTGCCGCAATATATACCAGATTTTCATGGTTAATAAGCACAATCTTTTTATCCTATTTAGAAATAAGCGTAGCCGATTTTACCTCGAATTCTGGCACTTGGAAGCCGATATGTGCTGTGACATGCTTTGAGAACACACTGAACTTAGGAACAATAGATTTAGATGCAGGTCTATCATCAACACCGAACTCAATGAAACTGCATTCACCAAAGTCAGAAGGTAAAACTGGGAAAACTACCAACTATACGAGAGAAACTACCACATAGATAAGAGATCAAGACGCCTTGTACAATGCAGTGTTATATATATTAAACTAATATCTGAATTAGTTACAACATAATGAACAGAACAGTTACGGAGATGAATAAGCAACAATAAAAAGCTACAAAACTGCAAAATTTTGACGGAAGTTTACTTCAGTTATAACACTCATACAACCTCTATTCAAAAAGCATTACAAAACTCTCTTGATTACAGAGTACAGACAGTTGATACTCTTTTTCATGGATAATCAAGCATCAATGAAACAAAAGCTTAAGCCTTTTCCCCGTCATCAGACCTAAGAAAATGAAGTTTACAAAACCTATGCCACATCAACATATTGGTCTTTTGCTCTTTTATAAAGAGTGAATCTGAAAAGATATTTATAGGATGCAGAGATATATATATGAAACATATATAAAAAATCCAAAACCCAATGAAAAAAAAAAAGATAACATTTACATGTTTTGTAAATTTATTAAAGATAAACTTATTTGATATAAGCAACTCAGAAAATTTCTTTAATATAAGAAATCCACGTTTCATCATCTGCGGCAACTTCCTTCTTGCAATTCTCGGTGACACGGGGCGTCTTTTTTAACATGAGATTGGAGACGACTTCACAAATATTAAATCCAGGAGCAACGTCTACAATGTGGCTGTTGGTTTTGGACTTGCAGATATTAACAAACGCTTTAAGCTCAAACTCACTCCTCATATTTAGGTAATCAATATCATCACTGTCGAGGGTTTCATCATCTAGATAGAAGTTGACAACATCAACAGCTACACCCGTGTCGCAGAATATCTTTCCAAATTCTTCAGCATCATAGCTAGGCAAGTTTGTAAGACTGGCAGCCAAGAAACACACATAAGTGATTAGGAAACATGTTTATCAATAAATACAGCATATAATAAAAACTAGATGTGTGCTCGTGCGATGCATGTGGGTTGATCATAATATATTTCTTTGGCGAGGATGGCAATATTTTTATTTTTTATTTTTTATTTTAGAACGGCAATATATATAGATGTAAAACATCTAGCAAATTACTAGATGTCCAGTACAAGAAGATACAATTACAATTACATAAACACAACACGCTATCTAGGAGCCAAAACATGAGACACGACCCCTAGATACATCTCAATTGGGGCAATTTTTTTTAATTTATAGTGGATAGTTTATTTCTATGAATCAAAAGTTCAGATATTATTTTATATTATATATATATATAATCAAAAGTTCAGATTATATTATATATATAGACACGCACGCCAAATTAAATAATAAGAATTACATACCCTCCAACAAAAAATAGAATCCTTGTATTTTTATCCGGGAGACCAAGCCAACGTACGAGAGGAAGGCGGGCAAATGTTAACGCGCCTAGAAGGTCCAACTCATCATAGTTGAGATATATTTCTGAGAAACAAGCATGGTTAATTAAACCAAAAAAATCCTACATATATACATTTATGTGTGTGTAGCTAATTAATTTAAAAAGAACCAACTTTGGAAGGAATCAAGGATTTTTGTAAGAGATCCAGTAGGAAGAAAATGTAAATGACGGCATGAACCCATTGTGTAAAAGCCCACAACAACAGTATCTTCATGTTCCTTTAAAAACAGAACATAAAAAATTAAGTGATCCATATAACAAAATCATCAGTTGTTAAAATATATAATGTAAAAAAGTTTTCAACAAAATTATTATTGGGCATGAAAATTACTTACTTTAAATTTAGCTTCGCAATAATGTTTGATGATATCACACTGCATCTGAAACCTCTCGCGGGACATCCAACGAGAATCGTCGACGCAGATGACTATAGCCTGAAATATATGTTTTCGATTTGAAATCGATTGATAGCATGAATTAATAAAAATTAAACATAGAAAGGAGATGAGCACAGATTGATAGATAGATACCTCGGCAACCGCCATGAAGATGATGATTCTTCAAGGTGTAGATAAGGTAGGCCTGAAGAATCAAAAAATTAAATCACCAAACAATCAAATTAATCCAACACGATGAATAATACAAAAAATACGTGCCAAGACTAACAATCTCTAATTAATTATCATAAAAAACACATCAATCAAACAAAAACTAACAGAACGAAAACATGATGAGAAAGTAACTTAGCCAAATTTTCAACAAGATACAATTTTTATCACTAAAAACTATAAAATCTATACATACATATGGTGATATGGGTCTGTTTTTTACTTGTATCTATAATAAAAAAATTCTAAAAGATTGACTCAGTTTTCTTGATATTCAGAGAAATCCATATATTCAAGATTATAATAATATTAATTGATGAAAAGGTACAAACTTAATCGAAATAAATCACATAAGAGCTGGAAATAATCATACCCAATATCAGAATATATTATGTTATGAATATATATATATATATATATATATATACACTTATAACATAGAATTTATTATAGAGAAGATAGTTTGAATCGAAAGAGATATACCTGAACAATGCGAAAATTAGATAGAAACCCTAGTTTTGGTTTTCCCCTTTTTTTTATCTTGATTTTGTTTTTAGGTAAAACAAATCATGTTGATGTGTATTGGTATTTTAGATATGTTTATGTTTAATCCTCTCAAGTATAGAAATAATATGGTTGCATATCAATGCATGAGCAAAATAGATGTTTGCTTCAAGCCAAGTTTCTACATAGTACATATTTATGTTATTGGTATATATACAACGTACAACACCAACTACAATGTTCTGTTGTTTCTATATTAGACATTGGTGGGTCAGTAATAAAAAAAACGTATGCAATAATGAATGGAATAAATATGTAGGGGATGGTAACGTAAAAGTTGTACAGAAACTGCACATTTAATTACCCACTTTCTGTTATAACAAGTATAATTACCCGCGCTTCACAGCGGACTTCATGAATAGGTTATTTATAGGTTTCAATGTACTTGAGTATGTTATTTATAGGTTTTAACGTATTACATTTGATTAACCTATGCGTTATGATCATGTTGATGTGTATTGGTATTTTAGATAGGTTTATGTTTAATCCTCTCAAGTATAGAAATAATATGGTTGCATATCAATGCATGAGCAAAATAGATGTTTGCTTCAAGCCAAGTTTCTACATAGTACATATTTATGTTATTGGTATATATACAACGTACAACACCAACTACAATGTTCTGTTGTTTCTATATTAGACATTGGTGGTGAAGTTGCATTATAACAAAAGATAGAAGTTGCGCTTGCTAAAAGGAAAGTTCCTACATAGTACATATACTATATATACAACGCGCAACACCGACTACAATGTAACACCCGTGAATCTTGACCCGTTGACTTTTTGTGTAAATTGACTAACAATCTAGTTGAATGAAATAATTGGGTCGTTTGGTGAATTAAATGACAATGTGTGTTATTTGAGTCGATAATATGTTTTGATGGGTGTTTAAATGTGTAACGATTGTTTTATGGCTTGTGGGAGAAGCGGGTCGGCCCGTGGGTAGCCCATGACCCACCAGCCCCAAGGCCTACTTTCCCCCCCCCCTTATCCTTTCCTTCCTTTTCTTTCTTATCTATCTATCTATACTTCCCTTATTTCTTCCAAGTAAAAGCAAATCTTCTCCCATCCTTAGTTCATCATCTCACTTGCATCTAAATTGTGTTTTGGACTTGCTTTAATACAAGAATCATCATCATTGTCATAACTTAATCCCATTGAAATCATAACCTTGGAGTTCATAGTTCAAGCATTGTCCTTTTTGACCTAAATTCGGGTTCTAGCTCGTGAAAGGAGTTTTGGTAAGTCTAATTTAACCCATTTACTTCTATTTATGTTTAGTAATGCATTTCTGGTCATTTTGAGTATTGACATGTCCTAAATCGGCTTGAAATGGAATTTGGGTCAAATAGGGTTTATATAGGGTTTTGAATCGTTTGGATCGTTTGACGATGTTATGGATGGAAACGAGGGTTTGGGCAAGTGTATTTAGGTACTAAAATGTCATATGTATATTCAAAACGAGTCCATAAGTCTTAAATATCGGATTAGGGTTTTTGGTTCTTGAATTTAGGGTTTAAGTTCTTGTTTTCTGCTTTGAAAATCTGCTGCTGCTGTCCTTCTTCATGTAACGGCCGTTACACCTTGTAACGCCCGTTACATAGTGTAACGGCTGTTACATGGCCGTTACAGTAACTTGGCTTGTGATGGAGTTAACGGCCGTTACCTTTGTGACGCCCGTTAGGGACTAGTTTTGTCGAACATTTTCAAACGTCAATAACTTTTGAACCGTAAGTCCGTTTTAGACGTATGACCTATCCTTGGAATCGTGAGAGAGTCTACTTTCTTATAGTAACATTCATTTCGTATGAAACTTCTTTCATTTCTAAAAATGTCGAGTCTAATGCGCATTGTTCATACTCGTTTAAGTTGTAAGTGCGTTTAGGGTTTGCAAATTGACTTAACCCTTCTAAATCAACTTGTTTGAGATTGTTGAGTTGACATTATGTTATTATGATGAATATATATATAGGTTGTGGACGTGTGGATCCCATTACTCGTTTGTAATCCTTTACTAGCTTCTTTGCCAATCAAGGTGAGTTTCGTATCTCCCTACTCGCTTGAGATTCGGGCTGAAAAGTGTAAACCTGGCGTGTTTATTTGCATTATTGCTTTGTTGACTGTTTGACTGGATTGTTGGATTGATGTGACAGTTCGTTTTGTTTGATTGACTTGAGTTATGTTTTAGTTAAGTATTACATGCATATTAGGATAGACGTACATACATGGAAGTCGGTTATGCCTTCTTTGGGTTTTAGATGTGGTGGGAAGGCTGCGGGTGACCCTATATATAAGCATCTGGGACTCGAAGAAAGTAGAATCCTCTGAAGTATATGTACGTATAGTTGGCTTAAATTATGGTTGTTGGCTTATGACTGATGAATGTTGATAGTTGGCTTATGTTGGACGAAGGTTGATAATTGGCTTATGTCGGATGAATATTGATTGGTGGCACAGGTTCATTGTACATTGATTGTTGGTTCATGAGCATGCATTTACATTTGATTGTAAGCATTGCATACATTGTTGATGAGCCCTCGGCAGGGGATTGCCGACATCCTGGTGCATAGATGTATGCACCCGTTAGGGATGTAGATCCTGACCCCGAGTATATAGACATACACAAGTTTTGATTTAGTCTAAAAAATCTAAGTTACTGGAAAACACTTTATAGATCATCAGTGTTCCAGTTTCATCTTTTAATACTAACTTAGACTAAATCTGATCATTTACTTTTATGAATTAAAAATTGCAACTAATATTACATACATCAACTGATAACTAGTTACAATTTTTATCAAACGATAAATTACAATAAGTAAATGATAAGAGTCAGGCCCTTCTCTTCGATGTCTGTCCTGGAGCATCTTCAGAAGCCTTTCTTTCCCCCCCTCCCCCCCCCCCCCCAGGCCCTTCTCTTCGATGTCTGTCCTGGAGCATCTTCAGAAGCCTTTCTCTTTGGTGATGGAGAAGATGGTACTGATTCTGGCGATTTCATGCCTATTGCAACTTCCATCTGTTGCTTTCTTCTCCACACCTTCTCAACCCTCTTCAGAAATGCTTTAACATCAGTCGACAAATCTGTCTTCCCCCTGAACGTTAAGGCAATCTCCTTCAGTTCAGTCCATCCAAACGCCTGGACTGAAGTACTCTTTCTTTCATCAGTAAAGTTACCTTCCCTGGTCAACTTTATTTCAAACTTTGACATACCTTCATGATTATCAGCAAGCTTAATCTCTGCACCAGTGATCCTTCTAGCATCAACCCTGAAATTCAACATTTCATTATACTTGTCTTTCCATTTGGCTGTCTGGATCATTGCTTCAGTTTCCTTTGACACTCTCTGTTGTTCTACAGCAGACTGGAGTTGTTGACGATTGATTTTCAGAGAAGTGTCCAGGGGAATGAATGTGCTCACATCTGCATCTTTAATTGCTTTGAGCTGTTTGGCAGTAAGCTTAGGTAAGCCAGTCAATTTCTTTCTGTACTCTAACTCTAGAGCACCAGCATTTTTCCTTATCTTCTTCTGGAGGTTCACCAGTTCCTCCTTCCTCTGCCTGATAAGTTCTGGTACACTAACGCTATAAATAATTGAATCATAAATTTGTTCTTCTTCAGCGTAAAAGGAGCGTACATGAACATCATTCAATGCATTCAGACATTGATGAACTCTGGGGTCTTCCTTCATCTTTTGTACACATCAATGTTTATGCCCAACCTGCCAGCATTATAAGAATCCAGAGTCCCCATAGTTGCCATCTCCCTATGATGGGCCAGCAGTTCATCTTTTTGATTTCTCTTGAAGATTTCAATCATTATGCATTGTTGTTCCAACTTCTTAGAGGTTTCATCATCAGCAGTGGGAAACTCTGATGATTCTTCAACAGTTTGCTCTTCTTCACCAGATACCATTTGTTCTTTTCCTTTAACAGACTTCAGAGTAGTTGGTATATCTGGGAAAGACTTAAACTGGGGCTCACTGGCTTCAGTACCAGCAGCTTCTTCAGTCAGCATAGTGACTTCAGTGCCAAATGCTCTCTGTGCTAATCGTGCACTGGCATCAGTACCAGTTACTTGTTTTTGTTGCACAATGCTTTCAGTAGCAAAGGCCCTTTCAACAGCACTGGCAACAACTTCCTTATTCTTTCTAATCAACCCTTCTTGGACACCAGACGAATTTTCCCCCTTGGAATGATCACCAGTTCTGGACTTGAGATCATTCCATAATTGTTCTAGACTCAACAGTTGTTATTCAATAGTTGTTACTGATGAAACTGCAACTGTGTATTATTGTATTATGGACTCAACAGTTGTTCTGGACTCAAATTTATTTGTATTATTGTATTGTTCTTTACTTATTGTCATTTATATAAGTAATCTATCTAGAACTTGGTATATACACACTGCAACTGGTCGTCTCCAGTTCAGTGCATATATTGCAAAGTAACTCCACCATCGACATAGAGGTGTCTTCAGTAGTACCATCTAACAAGGTTGGAGATAGATGTATTGACATTGGAATGAGTTAAGTCAAAAGCTTCTTTCAAGGATGTGGTCAGATTGTTACAGCTGGTGACTAACTCATTCAACTTCCTAAATACCAAGTCCTCATTGGCAGCAAATTTGTTTATTCCCAAATCAACAACCTTCGAATTTGTGATTGTGTCCTTGTTGAATTTGGAAATGGACTTGGCATTCTGCTCAATTGTCTTATGAACACCCTCCACCCGTTTGATCAGGTTTTGGATGTCGGTTGAGAACGAGACAAATTGAGTCTCCAGTGACAGAGGAGAAGTTGTCACTGGACCAGTAGCAGGTTGTACCAGTTCAACTGGAGGGGGCAAAACAAAGGAAGCCTCTCCAGTTGTTCCAGTGGCAGAAGAAGTAAAAATTGGTAGTGAAAAAGAACGCTGAAGAGTTTCAATGTGTTGGTCAGGCTGAGAATGCTCAGGTGTGACCAACGGCGGCGGTAGGGAGGTTTGCCTATTTCTAGACACAAAAGGAGTTGATATTAGTGATGGAGTTCTTTGTGGGGAAGTATGGGAGAGCGTATCTGTATAGAAAACTGAAACTTGTGGTTCTAGGGGTTGATCAGAGAAAGAAGGGAGTTGATCATGTACAGATGCATCAACCATTTCCTGATCATCTTGTGTTCCTTCCGAATCCGAAGATTCAAGATGGAACTCATCCTCATTTATGCCTAGATTCATAAATGATAGGGATGGCTGAACATCAAGTTCAGACTCCTGATGACCAGTTCCAGTTACCTGGATGGTTTCATCAGTTTGAGGATCAGATGCCGAAGCATCTTCACCAGGGATAGACGTGATAGGAGTGGCATCAGTTATGGTTGTTCTATCCTCAACCACAACTTGAGACGAACTGGAGGGTCCCTCATTAATTTGAGGCCCGCCCAGTTGTCTTCCTGATTCACTTTCCAAAGGTGCATCAGTTTTAGCAAATGCTAGGAGCATTCGTTCAGGAAGTTCAACCTCACCAGCTTCAGATACCAGTGAGTCGAGATTCCTTAGCATATCTGGAGCAGTAAATGGAGATTCTGTATCATTGTATACTTCTCTGCCCAGAATACGCTTGAAACAAAGTGAGAGGAACCTTGAGAAGGGAATGCAAACACCCCTTGTGCCCTTCAGTTTCTGGACCAGGCTTCTGAACAAGATATCCGCAAAGTCCACTCTCAAGCCATTCCACAAGCAGTAAGCCATCTCTGCTTGTGAGGAGTTTATCTGGTCAAGTCCACCAGAACTCCCACCCATGCTTTCCACCAGGTGGATGAAGAAATACCTCCATGAAGGTGTAAGACCCTTCATGGTCATCGCACCTTTGGTCTTCAAAACCCCATTTTCCAAACACTCCCTGTGTCCCATTTCCAGGAGTACTTGGCGAAAGTTAATGTTGGGGGGCAAGACCACTGGAGATTCACCCTCTCTCCAGTAGTTGAGGCATAAGGCATCCCTCAACGTATCCGCTGACAAGGCACACTGGATTGTTCCATCCTTTAAAGTGAAACTGATGGAGGAACAATCGGAAGAAAGAACAGCAGTGTACCAAAACTCACATAAGTAGTTGTGAAACAACTTACGTGGGTTTAGAGAGAATGAGGGTCCTATTGGAGAATCCTTCAAAAACCTTCGGATTCTGCCAATAAGGGTATCGGACCCTTGAGAACCTCGTAAGCTTGCCATTGGATTGTTAGGGTTTAGTTTAATGGCAGAGGCATTACTAGGTGCACCTGGTGCCGGTTTGACACCAGGTGAAGAAGGAGCATATGGAATCGTTAAGAGATTTACATCTCTTGTACGAGAAGATTTAGGAGCCATTGGAAATTGAAACTGAAATTTAGGATTTAGGGTTCTTGATTTATGAAGCAGAGAGTGAAAAGAAGCAATTGTTGATGATTGGAAAGTAAATGAAGAGAGTAAATGAAGAGAATGAAAAGAAGTAAATGAGTTTTGGAGTAAATAAGGGTATTTAAAGGGTTTTAGGATCCCAAAGAAACACCAAAATAATATTTTAATAAAGACAATCCTTTTTGTAGATATTTTTACAAAAGTTGGTTTGAACTTTGAAATAAAATATTGATTTGCCATGTAAGCATTAAATGCTACGACGGCTTATCTTACCCACGCGCCCACTCACTTTGTTTTCCCAATGCAAACAGTGTTCAAGTACTAAAAATGGTTGTAAACACGTCAGATCACGATATCAAGTGGTTTAAAACACTCGAGTATCATCACGTGTCACACATATTGACCAAGTATTTGTAACGTTAATAAAATTAAGATAAAGACTGAACCTGGTCACTGGAGGATTAGTCCAGTGCCAGTTTCCAACTGAAGAGGTTCTCCAGTTGCATTTTCAAATAAAAACGAATTTTAGTCAGAAAATTATTTTGAGTCTTTCCCCCTAAAATGATGATCCAGATATCAGTTAGTGCCAAGATAGTATCACAAAGGCGTTCGATAGCCTGGCGAGCAAAGATGATCTGGACCTCTCAACTGGAGAACTTTATCAGTGTCACTGACGCGTTCAATAACAAAGAAAGCTCCAGTTAAGGGTTTAACATTCCCAGTTCGCTGATGAGATGTTTAAAAGTTTTCTCATCGAGAGGTTTTGTAAATACATCAGCTAACTGTTTGTCAGTGGGGATGAAATGAATTTCAATATCTCCTTTCATAACATGATCTCGAATAAAATGATACCTGATATCAATATGCTTTGTTTTGGAGTGCATCACTGGGTTGTGAGATATAGCAATTGCACTGGTGTTGTCACAAAAGATTGGGGTCTTAGTAAACTTCTGACCATAATCTAGTAACTGGTTTTTGATCCAGAGAATCTGGGCACAACAAGTGGCCGCAGAAATGTACTCTGCCTCTGCAGTGGACATAGAGACTGAAGTCTGCTTCTTGCTGGTCCAACTCACCAGTTTTCCTCCAAGGAAATGACAACCACTAGTTGTTGATTTTCTATCTATCTTACAACCTGCATGATCAGAATCTGAATAACCCATTAGATCTAATCCTGAACCTTTGGGGTACCAAAGGCCAAGATTAGGACACCCTTTCAGGTATCTAAAGATACGCTTTACAGCGTGCAAATGTGATTCTTTAGGGTTAGCCTGAAACCTGGCACATAAACATGTTGCAAACATTATATCTGGTCGACTGGCAGTTAAGTACATCAGTGAACCAACCATACCTCTATAGTCAGTTATGTTAACTGGTTTGCCAGTTGGGTCAGAGTCCAAATTCAATGGTGCTGCAATAGGTGTGTTTTTTGATGGGATTGAATCATATTTGTATTTTCTTAACAAATCTCTGACATATTTTCCTTGGTTTATGAAAATTCCATTTTCAGTTTGCTTAATCTGAAGACCTAAGAAAAATGTTAATTCACCCATTAAACTCATCTCATACTCAGATGACATGATTTTAGCAAACTTTTTACACATTGCATCATCAGTTGAACCAAAAATAATGTCATCAACATAGATTTGTACCAATAAGATATTACCTCTTTCTTTCAAGATAAACAAGGTATTATCTATTGCACCTCTTTGAAAACCATTTTTAAGAAGATGTTTAGTTAGAGTATCATACCAGGCTCTGGGGGCTTGTCTTAGACCATACAATGCTTTGTTCAGTCTATAAACCCAATGAGGATGCTTCTCATCGATGAAACCTGGAGTCTGCTTAACATAAACTTCTTCTTCCAATGTTCCATTAAGGAACGCACTTTTGACATCCATCTGGAAGACCTTGAACTGCAGATGGGCTGCATAAGCCAAAAATATTCGTATGGCTTCAAGTCTTGCAACTGGAGCAAAAGTCTCATCAAAGTCAACGCCCTCTGCTTGACAATAACCCTGGGCAACTAGTCTGGCCTTGTTTCTTACAACATGGCCATCTTCATCCATTTTGTTTCGGTAGACCCATCTGGTACCAATAGGTTCTTTCTTTAACCCTGGTGGACAAGGAACAAGCTCCCAAACATTGTTCCTTTCAAACTGGACGAGCTCTTCTTGCATAGCTTCCACCCAGCTTGGGTCTGCCATAGCCTCGTCAATCTTCTTTGGTTCAATTAAAGATAAGAAGGTGACGTTTAAGCATTGCTCACTGGTGGCTCTTCTAGTCTGAACCCCACTAGTTGGATCACCCACAATTTGTTCAATTGGGTGGGCTTGAGTCCATCTAGTGTATTGACTAGGCTGATGAACTACAATATCAGTGCAAGTCACCTGGCGATCTTCTTCAGTTGCAGCAGCTTCTGGAGAAGGATCAGTCCACACAACTTCTACATCCTCATCAGAGTCAATGAGGTCTCGATTTGCATCATGAAATTCCTCATTAGAAGGCATTTCACGAAGAACTGGAGAAGTAGGTGTTTGAACTGGTGCTGATATTGGTGTGGCACGTACATCTGATCCAATCACCAATTCTTGTGGTAAGTTGAAATTGATGGAGGGATAGAATGAAGTGTCACTGGAGGTCTTCTTCTTCTTAACTGGTTCCAGTTTGTTGTAACTGGAAGCATCTTCTGGTGAAGCAACTGACCGATGGACTTGGTCAGTTTCACCGAAATTGATTGGAATGACTGGAGAGATATCAAGGCTTGGTCTCTTGTTGATTGCTTCAGTTGATTCGTCGAATGTGACATGAATTGTCTCATGAACCTTTTGGAGTCTATAGTTATAAACTCTAAAGGCCTTTCGAATATCTGAATAGCCTAAAAATACTCCTTCATCAGCTTTAGCATCAAACTTTCCAAGCTGACTGGAATCGTTTAGTATATAAACTGGACAACCAAATACATGGAAATATCCAATATTTGGTTTTCGATTCCTAAGTACTTCGTAGGCAGTCTTCTTATGTCTCTTGATGTAGACTGACCGGTTTTGGGTGTGGCAAGCAGTTGCAACTGCCTCAGCCCAAAAACTGGTGGGAAGACCAGATTCAGATAGCATACTTCTGGCGGCTTCTATCAGTGTATGATTCTTTCTTTCAACAACTCCATTTTGCTCTGGAGAGTGAACCGATGAGAAGTTTTGAGAGATGCCAGTGTCAGTGCAAAATGTTTCAAGTACTTTGTTTTGGAATTCAGTACCATTATCACTTCGCAACTGACGAACTTTTCGAATATACTTGAGCTCAATTCTTTTGATGAGTGAGATGATTTCAGCAGGTGCATCACTTTTAGACCTGATGAATACCACCCAGCAGTATCTGGTGAATTCATCAACCACAACTAGAGTGTACTTCTTTCCAGCTCTAGTTTGAACATTCACTGGACCAAAGAGATCCATATGCAGCATGTGAAGAGGTTCAGTGATGCTGAAATTTTGCCTAGTTTTAAAACTGGCTCTTTTCTGCTTGCCCATCTCACCCTGGACATGGCTTTTCTTTATTGAAAGAAATCTGAGGTATCCCATCAACCAGTTGCTTGCGAGACAACTTGTTAATGTTCTTGAAATTAAGGTGGGATAACCTCTTGTGCCATAGCCAGTTGGTGTCCTCATCAGCCTTGGTATAGAAACATTGCTCTTTTGGAGCTGGTTCCATATCCATGATGTACACATTTCCTTTTCTTGGTGCAATCATCACCACTTTCCAATCCTTGTTAAATATGGTGCCTTGAGCAATATCGAACAATACCCTGAAGCCATCATCGCAAAGTTGGCTTACACTGATCAGGTTGTATTTCAAACCATTCACAAATGCAACTCTTTTGAATTCGACTTGTCCATTATTGAGCACACCATATCCTTCAGTCTTTCCAGATTGATCGTTACCAAACGTCACTGTCGGTCCATCTTGGACAGTGAACTCTTCCAGTAGGGGCTTACATCCGGTCATGGTCCGGCCAGCAGCGCTGTCCAGATACCAGATATTCTTCTTTCGATCGCCCTACACATACACAAAATCATTAGTTCTTTTTGTGAACCCATCTTTTCTTGATGGGTCCACTGGACTTCTCTACAGAAGCCACAGTTGATTGTTGAGATGTGGAACTGGAGGCTACATCTGAAGCTTTTTCACCAGCTTCAGGTGCAGGAGTAAAAACAATTGGTATTTGATACTTACTCACCTTATTTTTACCAGATTTTGTTCCAGATGGAACGTTCTTTTGTTTAGGTAAAGAGGGGAGTGGCTTAATATTTTGTTTCAAAACTGGAGGTAATGAACCTCCTTCCAGATTGTTAATCCGGGCAGTGCAACTCTGAACCTGCCGAGACAAAAGTTGGAGTTGCCTTTCCAGATTAACCAAAATATTATTTTGATCAGGCAGTTGAACCGTGGACCTTGGTTCAACTGGTGCTTCAGTCTGTCGGGTCTTGGGCACCTTAGACTTATGAGGTAAAGGCTTGTTACCAGTGGCCTTTTTGACTGGAGCTTTAGCCTGTTTGGCTCCAGTTTTAACCTCAATGGGGAAGGTCTCAATGGTTTCAGTTTCAACAGCTTCAGGTTGATCATAAGGTGTTTCAACCTGGAGAGCTGGAGGCAATGCATGAAGATCTGGTATAAGAGCTGCCATCTCCAGATCTTCAGATTTCCATGCATTTTTCTGGGCATCGATAGTTCTTGAAAATGCATCATAGTTTTTGCCAGATGCTTTTACCCAGGACTTGATAATCTTTTGAGCTTTTTCAAAATCATAAGATAGTTTTTGATTATCAAGTTCTAAAGCCTCAATCTTTAAAACTGACTCCTTGAGAGCCAACTGGACACTTTGTAAATCATTAAGTTGTGGCTTAACGATGTTCAGTTCAACTAGGATAGTGTCAAGATATCTTTCACTATCAGCTCGAACAGTTTCAACAAAGGCTAAGTCACCACTTAAAGATTCAGCCAGGTCCAGTTTTAGTTCAGGGTCAACCTGGTGATCATAATCACATACCTTCTTAAGAATGATGTCCACCCATCTTCTAGTGATGACATCTTCTTTTGCCACGTGTTGCTGCTGTTGATCTTCCAAAGCCATGAAACACATGTCCCTTTCCTCTTCTTCATCATCAGATGAGTCATCAGAGTACTCTCATTTTCCCTCAGTTTGTGCAATTAAGCACTGGTCTTTTTCCTTTGCCATGGACAGGAGGGCAATCTGGGCCTTAAGCTTTTTGTATTTAGCTTTGTAGCTATCATCAGGCCGATTGTAAGTAGGGACAGGGGGGTCAGTTTGGTTGTTCAACTGACTAGATCTGCATTCCTTCATAAAGTGACCTTTCTTACCACACTTATAGCAGGTAAGATTGGTTTTATCCAGAGAGCTGGAGCTGGAAGCATTATTGGGTCCATTAAATCTTTTAGATTTATGCTTAAACCTATTAAAGGTTTTAGCAATCATGGCGACCAGATCATCATCGTCAGTTTCATTACAGCCATCACTGTTTTCAGTGGTCAGCCCAGAGTTTAAGAAACTGTTCAACATCTCCTTCATCGAGTGTGCCTGGACACTCTCAGCAGACATTAAAGCAGCACAAGGTCGCTCAGTTACACTAGCAACCTTGGAACCCTGGGCATGGTTCATGGCATCTTGCTCAGCCACCAGCCTTGCAGCATTATTATCTTCAGTGAATCTGAAGGCTCCATAGAGCGATGCAAGGGTATGGGTGTGCAAGGTTTTACCTTGTCTTAAGACAAGAACCATGTTTTCCCATTTGGAAGGAAGAATATCACAAAACTTCTCAAGAAGAATATCCTTATCCTTCTCTACACCCAAGCCTCTCAGTTGATTAATGAGGCTGGAGAATCTGGTGTATGTACCAGTTAGACTCTCATTGGGCAAGGCAAAGAAGGATTCGTACTTCTTGTTCAATGCAACTTTTCTAGTGACAATAGTATCATCACCTCCTTCAAATTGAATCACTAATTCATCCCACATAGACTTGGCACTGGGAAACAACACAAGTGTTGGAATTAGGTCTTCAGGGACAGCCCCAAGGATCATGTTTTTCAGTCTGGTGTCCAAGTCCACCAGTCTACGATCCTCATCAGACCAATGGTCTTCTGGCTTTTCCCTTGAGCCTCTTCTTCCAGTTGGATCTAGAAGAGGACTCACCCCAAGAGACATGGGTATATATGGTCCATCCTTGAGGATTTTCAACATATACCTCTCAATACCACCAAAATGCAAAAGCATTCTAGCTTTCCATGTACCAAATGTCTCACTGTTTCCATCAAATTTTGGAACAGGAGTGTTAGAATAGTGTACATGGACGTGGTTTGGGGTAGAAGGAGGAGGAGGATTAGTATTTACATTTTGAAAAGGTTGGTTGTTATTATTCAATGGGGTTTCACCTGAACCAGAACCATCTCCACCTTCAGTAGTGTTCATCTTAGCAGATCTAGGCAAGTATATTAGCCTTCTGCTCTGATACCACTTGTTAGTCCCAACTTGTTAGATGGTACTACTGAAGACACCTCTATGTCGATGGTGGAGTTACTTTGCAATATATGCACTGAACTGGAGACGACCAGTTGCAGTGTGTATATACCAAGTTCTAGATAGATTACTTATATAAATGACAATAAGTAAAGAACAATACAATAATACAAATAACTTGTAAGTAACTTGATGAGACAATATGTAATTTTCAAAGTGTAATTTATTTATTGATAGTAAACAAATTACAAGGTTGATGCGGAACCAAGATAATACACGAATGTAAATATCCTAACAACCTATGAAATACAATTGATCTACACTCGGAATTTCTCACTACAATCGAAACACTTAAAGTTGTGAAATGTTCCTTTTAGCGATTGAGAGAAGATTGCACAAGTTCACCAAGAATATTGCAGGTTTGCAAAGTGAAGTGTTTGTATGTTTTTCACTGTGTGAATTCACTTGATATTCTTGTTGTGCAATGACTTGTATTTATAGGCAAAGTTAACATTGGGATGTTAACTTTAGCCGTACAAATGTGGTTGGAGCATTTAAGGAATAGCATTTAATTCCTTAAAAAGCAGTGTAAAGTTGCACGTTAAAGCAACTTTACACAACCACCTTTATGTACTTTATATTACTTAAATAATAAGACAAGGCTTATTATCCGGGTAAAAGTACATAAAATATAGAGTTAATTACATTTTTCGTCCCTGTGGTTTGCCCCACTTTCAAAGATCATCCCTGAGTATACGAAATTACGTCTTTCATCCCTAAGTATGGAACTCCGTTAACAAATTTGGTCCACGACCAAAACGTCCGTTAAGTAGCGGGTCACGTGAGAGGCACACCATGGGCAAAATGGTCAGTTCGCTTTTTCAGGGATCAAAAGTGTAAAACTTGTATTTTTTTTATTTGTTAATGAATATGGAACTGAAGTAACTGGACGCCGAAAATTCCACCTACCCAATTTGCTTTAACTCAAATCCACTTCACCATAGTCTTCGACTTTATTGCAATTGTTCTAGTTCATTCCATGATTTACCCAAAAGTATCATGAAGTTAAATGTCTATAAGGGGGATAAACAGTGGGGGGCAAGAAAGAATGGGGGATTGTGGGGGCAAAAAGACGACGTGTAATCCATCATCAAAATCTCCAACGCCCTGCATCAATTCATCATCAAAGATCTAGCTTGCATATCAAAATCCATCCAACGCCCTGCATCAATTCATCATCAAATCTCCGGCCACCATGCGAATATTCAAGCACCAGTATCGCCTCATTAAAATCAGTCACCACCACCATAGAATCTCTGGCCACCATCATCTTCAGCCACCACCACATTCGTTTGAGATTGTTTATTTTCAAGATTTGATTTGTGTTTGATTCGTTATGTAATAAGGTTTAGATCTTGTTAGATTAGAGTTTTCTAGGATTTTGAATCTCGAAACACAACGGAAGATTTGTAAATGATAGACAGATCGGTATAGACATAGATATAAAGGGAAGATTTGTAGGGTTTGTATGGTGTGAATAAACAAAACCGCCTGCTAAAGTGGTGTTGGTCAAAGAGGAGGCCGTTGACACAGAGATGGTCGACGGAAGGTGCGTCATTGCTATATAAACAATCCGACCACTTACGGTGATTCTTTCTTTTTCTTCGTGGCCGGATTTAACGGATCTTCAATATCTGCTGGGTTAATGAATCTTCGTGGCCGGATTTAATGGATCTTCGTGGTCGGATCTTGTTAATGGGTATATATATAAGTTTTCGGATCTTCAATACTTTCCTGCAATATCTGCTGGTGTAACAAATCTTTAACTAGAATTGGTGGCCGGATGCTTGGAGGATGGTGGCTGGATCTTGGTGGTGGCCGGTTGTTTTCAGAAAATCGTTTGTTGTTATCACCACCACACTTCTCTGTTCTCTCCTTTTTTATTTTATGTTTTTTTTTCTATATAAATATTTGTTATCATTTGTAAAAGAAAGTTATATATATATATAGATGTAGAAATCATATCAGGGAGTGGTGGGGAGGGAGATTTTGTAATGTGTGCGTGTGTTTGGTAGTGGTGTTTGGTGGGTGGTGTTGATGAAGAAGAAGATCATGATGGTTAATTACATTTTTGGTCCTATAAGTTTGAAATGACCATTATACCCTCGGTGTGCCAGTCATGTGACCCCTTTTTTAACGTCCGTTTGGGTCGTGGACCAAATATGTTGACGGAGTTCCATACATAGGGACGAAACGTGTAATTTCGGATACTCAGGGACGGTCTGTGAAAGTTGGTACAAACCACAGGGACGAAAAATGTAATTAACTCTAAAGTATATAAGTCAATTCCTCGTAATCAGTGTAAAGCTTTGTAAAGGCTTTGCACTGTTGGTCTCCAGTTTGTAACTGACTAGAATGTCAACTGGGCTTCGCTGCCATTGTCATTCTCTTTCTTCCATTTGTTGTCTTCGACTTCAACTGGAATGCTTCTTCAACTGGGTCAGTTCTCAACTGGAGGAAGTCTTCAGTTGCGTTAACTGTACGGTGCAACTGGACTTCAATATATTTCTCGACAAATCTTCTTGGTCACCAGTTTTACTGGTCACCAGATGCAACTGGCGACTGGTCAGTGTAAACTGGTGACTGGCCAGTTCCAGGTGAACTGGTCCAACACACACGTTGTTCAGATACATTGACTGGAGTTTCAAGTGGTGGAGGTTGAGATTGTGAAGTTTGAATGGTTGGAGGAGTGAAGTATTGAGTATTTTCTGGAATTGAAGGTGGTGGTGGTGGTGGCATGTTTGAGTTTGGTGGGGGTGGTGGCATTTCTGATTCTGGTGGCGGCATATTTGTTTCTGGTGGAGGTGGTGGCATTTCTGATAGACTTTCAACTTGTACAACATCCTCACCCAGAAAGTTCATATTGACATCAAAATTCTGATCTTCTGACACGGGAGAATCAGCCTCATCCCAAAACATTTCACCAACAGTTGTATCACCAGCCTGAGCACCAACCAGTTCACCAGCCTGTTCACTTGCTTCAACATTCAAATCGATTCGAGCCTCTTGCTCACCAGATACTTGTTCATCAGCCTGAACAATTTGTTCTACCTGCTCAACAACCTGCTCAATAATCTGGGCCACATTTTCTTCTTGTACAATAGCCTGTACAATATCCTCTGTCTGCTCAACAACTTGTACATTTTGTTCAGTTTCAACATTCTCCTCTTCAAAAATAGGAGACCCATCAATGTTCATTACATCACCAGGATGTCTTTCTGGATTCACCTGAACTCCAGCTCTCATCAGACGCCTGTTTGATCTTGGTCATCTGGAAGGCTCAACATTTGGTTGTTGACCTTCAGGAGCCACTTGTCTGATGGGTTGTACAACTTCTATAATCTGAACATCTTGGTCACCAGAGGGTCCTTCACCAACTTGACCTCTACCTGGAGCCAATTCTACTTCTTCCCTTTGAAAAGAGAGCATGGACTGAGGAATATCTACCTCATTCAGTGGAGATCTTAGGTTGGTCAGATCCCTCATATACTCACTCACAGAAAAGTGAGTAGTTTCAAAATTGTACTGGTCTCCAAGAGCTCTTTTAAACATCAGTGAAAGAAAGCGTATATATGGAACACAAGCTTTTCTACCTTTCACCTTAAGACGCTCTACCAGATCATCAAATAGGATCTGAGCGAAATCCACTCTGAGTCCAAACCAGAGGCAGTAGGCAATCTGGAGATGAGTTTGATTTATCTGGTCCAACCCTCCAGAACTGCCTCCCAAACATTCAACGATATGTGTGAAGAAAGAATCTCCATGAGTCTGTCAGTTTGCTCATGTAGACTGTTCCCTTCCTGGATAGCTGGCCATGCTCATCCACAATATCTGTGTGCCCCATCAGTCTGCACACTCCCTTGTATTGATACCAGAGGGAAGTTCAATGGGCAACTCATTTTGTTCAAAATAATTCAACTGTAGAACAGACCTGAGTAAACTAACAGTGAAACCCAAGGATCTGGTACCTCCCTTGAGAGTATAAGTAATTGATGAAGTTTCATCATTATAAATTGCAGAGTACCAGAATTCACATAGATAATCGTGGTACATCCTCCCTGGATTTAAGGTCAAAGCACCATATAATGGACATGAGAGAAAAAATGTATTTAATCTCCCAATAACGGATTGGGCATTATGAACACTGGAAAGTGAAAGTCTGGCCATCCAGTTATTCATGTTTATTCTTATAGCTTTTGCCTCTAATGTGATATGAGGTGCCCTTTCAACATTTCCAGTCGGAGCATATTCAGCGGCGAGCAGATTTTTAGGCGATTTGGATTGTCTTGGTGCCATTTGAATATTAATAGATGAATAGATGAAGATGAAATTGAATATTTAGGGTTTTGATGAAGATTTGATGAAGAATTGAATGGAAAAGGAGTAAATATGAGAGATGATTATGATTGGAAATTGAATGAAGAAATTAAATGAAGGAATTTGAAAGGATTTGGGAGTAAATATGTTCGAAGTAAATGCAATTGAAAGTGAAAGTGGGTATATATATGAGAGAGAATGTGGAACTCAAACGGTTTATTTGAAATTATCAAATATAATTTTAATTGGGTTCTGAGATCCGCATTAATTACATCACATCACACATAAATGTGTGACGGTTTACAGCCCACAAACAGTATCAAGTTGCACTTTTTGTCTTCCCAAGGTAAAAATACCATCATTTCTTTGAAAAATTTACATGCCACGTAGGATTATAAGATAAATATTTTTAAAAAGTTTGCTTACGTGGCACGCACAATGACCAAGTATTTAAAAAATATTATGACTCATTTCAGTGCATCTGGAGGTTGACTGGACACTCCAGTATTACTGGTGGATTAGTCCAGTGAAGATGTACTGATGGTACACTGGAGGGACACTCCAGTAAAGTACCAGTGAAAACCATTTGAAAGAGACTGGTGACCTCAAACATGCACGTCAACTAATACAGACAAATAAGAGGGACACATTTACAAGGAGACAAAAGTCACCTCAAACACGCACTTCAACCTGTCCAATTACCAGTGAGAGGGACACATTTACAAAGTACCAGTAATATTTTCTGAAGAATTTTGTCCAGTGAGAAAATAAATTAATAAATTCCCCCTGAAAAATAAAACATTTTTAAGAACAAAAATATCTTTCAAGTCTTTCCCCCTGGAATGTTGATCCAGAAATCTATTAATGCAAAGATAGTATACAACGGCGTTCAATATCTGAGCAGTCATAAATTTATAAATCTTTAAATCAAAGATCCTCAGTAGTATACAATGGCGTTCAATACCAAGGTTCCAGATTTAAGGGTTTAACATTCCCAACTCACCAACAAGATATTCAAAAGTTTTGACATCCAGAGGTTTAGTAAAAACGTCAGCGAGTTGTTTGTCCGTGGGAATAAAATGGAGTTCAATGTTGTTTTTCATAATATGATCACGAATGAAGTGATACCTGAGATCAATGTGCTTCGTCTTAGAGTGCATGACTGGATTGTTCGAGATAGCAATGACACTGGTATTATCACAAAAGATTGGGGTCTTTGAGTACTTAATACCATAATCAAGCAACTGGTTCTTCATCCAGAGTATCTGAGCACAACAACTGGCTGCAGACCAGTTTGCCACCAAGGAAATGACATCCACCAGTAGTGGATTTCCTGTCTATCTTACAACCTGCATGATCCGAATCTGAATAACCCATTAGATCCATGCCTGAGCCTTTGGGATACCAAACACCCAAACTGGGGACACCCTTAAGGTGCTTCAGTATGCGCTTTACAGCAAGCATATGAGATTCCTTTGGATTAGACTGATATCTGGCACATAAACATGTTGAAAACATAATATCTGGTCTACTGGCAGTTAAATACATCAGTGAACCAACCATGCCTCTGTAGACAGTGGTGTTCACTGGTTTACCATCTGGATCAGAGTCCAGTGTCAGTGGTGCAGAAATTGGAGTTGGTTTAGATGGTGAAGAGTTCATATCAAATTTCTTTAAAGATCTCTAACATATTTTTCCTGATTAATAAAAATGCCATCTTTGTTTTGTTTAATCTGGAGTCCAAGAAAATACGTTAATTCACCCATCAAATTCATTTCATATTCAGTTGACATTATTTTCGAAAATTTCTTGCACATGTTTTCATCAGTAGACCCAAAAATAATATCATCAACATAAATTTGTACCATTAACAAATTACTTTTTTCATGAAGAATAAATAAGGTATTGTCAATTGCACCTTTTTTGAAACCATTTTTCAATAAATGTTTAGTCAGAGTGTCATACCAGGCACGTGGGGCTTGTCTGAGGCCATAAAGCGCTTTGTCCAGACGATATACCCAATGTGGATGCTTTTCATCAATGAAACCTGGTGGTTGTCTGACATAAACTTCTTCTTCAAGCTTTCCATTCAAGAAAGCACTCTTTACATCCATCTGGTAGACCTTGAACTGATGATAAGCAGCGAATGCTAAGAATATTCTGATCGCTTCAAGTCTAGCCACTGGAGCAAATGATTCATCAAAATCGACATCTGACTGGCAGTAGCCTTGTGCTACCAGTCTGGCTTGTTTCTGATTACGTGGCCATCTTCATCTACCTTGTTCCTGAAGACCCATCTTGTTCTAATTGGTTCTTTCTTTCCAACTGGGAAAGGAACCAGGTACCAAACCTTGTTCCTTTCAAACTGGTGAAGCTCTTCTTTCATAGCAGTCACCCAGCTTGGATCTTCCATAGCCTCGTCAATCTTCTTTGGTTCCATCAATGATATAAAACTAACATATAAGCATTGATTACTGGAGGCTCTTCTGGTCTGAACTCATCTACTGGAGTCACCTATGATCTGATCAATAGGATGAGCTTTTGTCAATCTGGAGTACTGACCAGGATTGTTACTGACAACAATATCAGTGCAAGAATTCAGTTGAGTCTCCTCTGGAGTTGCTTCAGGAGGAGGATCTTGCCAGACTACTTCAGCATCTTCATCTGAGTCATTTAAATCACGATTTGCATCATGAAATTCTTCATTTGAATGCATTTCTTGAAGTACTGGTTCAGTTTGGAATTCTTCATAAGAAGACATTTCTGGTATATTCTCAACTGACACTGATAATGGGGGAGTAGTACGAACATCTGATCCAATATTAATTTCAGAGGGTAGTTTGAAAATAATAGAAGGATAGAATGGAGTACCACTGGAGCGTTTCTTTTTCTGAACAGGTTCCAGATCAGGATGACTGGAAACTGTGTCTTCTGAATCTTCTTTATTGTAGTTGATAGGATCAGATTCACAGAAGACAATTGGAGTTACTGGGGGAGTGTCAAGGGCTGGCTTCTTGTTGATTGCAGCATTTGATTCATCAAATGTGACATGAATTGACTCATGGACCTTCTCCAGTCTCTTGTTGTAGACTCTGAAGGCCTTGCGAATGGCTGAATAGCCTAAGAAATACCCTTCATCTGCTTTGGCATCAAATTTGCCTAACTGACTAGAGTCGTTCAGGATGTAAACTGGGACATCCAAAAACGTGAAAATAACCAATATTTGGTTTTCTATTTCTTAAGACTTCGTAGGATGTCTTTTTGTGTCGCTTCACATACACTGACCGGTTCTGGGTGTGGCAAGCAGTAGCAATTGCTTCAGCCCAGAAACTGGTAGACAGACCAGATTCAGCAAGCATACTCCTGGCAGCTTCTATCAGCGTTCGATTCTTCCTTTCCACCACTCCATTCTGTTCTGGAGAGCGGGTTGATGAGAAATTCTGGGAGATGCCAGTGTCAGTACAGAATGACTCCAGAGTTGCATTCTGGAATTCTGTTCCATTGTCACTTCTTAACTGACACACCTTTCGACTGTACTTGAGCTCAATTTGCTTGATAAGACTGATGATTTCAGCAGCAGCTTCACTTTTAGACCTGAGAAAGATAACCCAACAATATCTGGAAAATTCATCTACTATTACCAGGGTGTATCTTTTAGCAGCATGAGTCTGAACATTCACTGGACCAAAGAGGTCCATATGAAGCATATGAAGAGGTTCAGATATGCTGAAATTCTGTCTGGTCTTGAAACTAGTACGTTTCTGCTTACCCATCTCACATCCTGGACATGGCCTTTCCTTTTTGAAGGAAACTGAAGGTATCCCATCTACAAGTTGTTTTCTGGACAACTTATTAATATTCTTGAAATTTAAATGGGATAACCTTTTGTCCCATAACCAGTTTGTGTCTTCATCAGCTTGAGTATAGAAACACTGCTCTGAAGGAGAGCTTTCCATATCCATCACGTACACATTCCCTTTTTTGGGAGCAATCAACACTACCTTCCAGTCCTTGTTGAATACGATACCCTGAGCAATATTGAATAAAACTGATAGCCATCATCACACAGTTGGCTTACACTGATCAGGTTATATTTCAAACCATTCACAAATGCAACACGTCTGAACTTGACTTGTCCATTGTTCAGAAGACCGTATCCCTCAGTCTTTCCACAACCATCATTTCCAAAAGTAATGGAGGGTCCATTAGAAATGGTGAACTCCTCCGGTAGGGTCTTTGACAGTCCACAATTTGCACATTTATATTTGTTTTATCTAGACAAGAAAGTTAAGAACAGAAGGTAAAGAACATGAACAAGAATAAGTTCAAATGCAAATATCTAAGCAAGTCTAATCATATGTTTCATTGATTAAACGATGAATACATGGTCGATATTACAACTTGTCTTACAAGAGTACAAATGAACTAAATAATTGCTAAGTCTAGACACTCAATAAACTTAAGCAATTACAAGAGAGAAAATAAAGTGACACACACTTTGTGGTGACAAACACAAAGTATAAATGATGCGGCTGTGTTGCTTTATATTGGGGAAGAGTTAGGGCAACACAGCCTTACAATGATAGTGATAGAATGGTGGTTGTCGACTTCTCATAGGCTCGTTGTACTTGGATCCAGGAGCCTTTGTCTTCTTTACCAAAACGGGTATGAAAGAGAAAACCCTTGTTTTGGTCCCAACTGTACCTTTGCCATATAAGGTAATGTTCAGTTGGAAGAACCACCATGTGACTACTTGTCTTCTTGTGGTTTGAAAACTTCCCGCCTTGACACACAACTTGGAAAGTAAACCACCCGCTGACGAGAGTCATTGACTCGCTGATGACTCACGTCAGCGACCAAGTCTGGTCAGCGAATCCTTAACTCAACAGTCTTACATCCGGTCATCGTCCTGCCAGTAGCACTGTCAAGATACCAGATATATTTCTTTCGATCGCCCTGCACATCCACCAGATATTATCAGTTAGATTTGGGAACCCATTGACTGATGGGTTCACTGGACCCTCCCTTATAGGTCCCTGGGGCAATCTGGTTTAGTTCACTTTCTTCAACAGTGGTCTTAGTTGAAAAGACCACTGGGTTTGATAGTTTTGAAACCTTTTTCTTTTTCTCAACTGGAGAAATAGATTTATCTTTCTTTGCAAAAGGTTTTGTATTTTGTCTAGGGCCAAATGAAGTACCCTCAATAAAGTTTAATCTTGCATTAAAACTTTGAAATTGACGAGTCAGTAGTTTAATCTGGCTCTCTAACCTTGACAAAACATTTTCATCAGATGATACCTTAGCCTTTCCAGTTCTAGGCTTAGGTAGGGGATTGGTCTGAGGCAAAGGTTTATTCCGATAAACTTCTTTAACTGGAGCAGTCATCTGGAATGCTCCAGTCTTAACCTCTTGGGATTGAACTGGGAAAATATTGGCCTTGGGAGTTACAGGCTCATCATAAACAGTGGTGGGCCTGAACCCCTCTGGTAATCGATCGATTACTGGTATTAATGATGCTACATGAGTATTTCCATCTAAATATGCACGTTTTTGAGCAGGAAATTGATTTACTCCAGCATCATATGGCTTTCTGGTTTCTAGCCATGATTTAATCACCAGTTTTTCTTTCTCTAAAATGACTTCAAGATCTTGTTTTTCTTGAATCAATTGTTCAGTTACCAGAACCTGGGCTTGAAATGCCAGTTCAATGTCTTGAAGTTCTTTCAATTTTGATTTTAAAACAGTTATTTCAGAAAAATCTGTTTCTAGACCATTTACACAGTCAGATCTAACAGTTTCAACAAATATTAAATCAGAATTAAGAGCTTCAGCGATGTCCAGTTTTAATTCTTGGTCAGTTGCAGTATCATAATCACTAACCTTTTTAATAACAATGTCCACCCATCGTCCAGATGTGACATCTTCCTTCACCAGGTGCTCTTCGTCTGCAATCTCTTTCTTCATCTTCATCAACAGATGATTCATCAGAAGGAACCCACTTCTCTTCAGTTGTTGCAATCATGCACTTATTATTATTTTCCATTTGTTGTGCCATGAGAGCAATCTGGGCCTTAAGCTTTTTATATTTCAATTTATAGCTATCATCAGGCTTATTATTTGAAGAAAATGGACTAGGCTTGGATACAAACTGGTTGGACCTGCAATCTTTCATGAAATGACCCTTTTTGCCACACTTAAGCATGTCAAATTGGTCTTATCAGTTGAAGAACTGGATGCAAATTGTCCAGATGGCCTATTTGCTCTTGCTTTGAAATGGTTAAACGTTTTAGCAATCATTGCAATAAGGTCATCATCATCAGTTTCATCACAACAGTCTGGAGAGATTTGACTGGACTCTCCAGAATCCATGAGTTCAGACACCATCTTCTTCATAGAAAATACATTCTCAGAAGATATCAGTGCTGTACTTTGTGGTTCAGTATGACTAACCACATTAGGACTACTGGAGGCATGGTTATAAGCATCTTGTTCTGCAACCACTATCTGAGCTTGATTTTCTTCAGTGTACCTGAAAGCTCCATATAAAGTTGAGAGAGTGTGTGTGTGCAGAGTTTTACCTTGTCATAAGACCAGGATCATGTGAGACCATTTGGTGGGCAGAATATCACAAAATTTCTCCAGAAGTATATCCTTGTCCTTCTCAACCCCAAGACCTCTCAACTGGTTTATGATACTCACAAATCTGGTGTAAGTACCAGTGAGAGACTCATTAGGTTGAGCAAAAAATGACTCATACCTCTTGTTTAAGGAGACCTTTCTGGTGACAATGGTGTCATCTCGTCCTTCATGCTGATTTAAAAGTTCATCCACAAGGTTTTAGCACTAGGAAAAAGAACTAGTGTGGGAATAAGGGTTTCTGGAACAGCCCCGAGGATCATGTTTTTGAGAAGGGTGTCTAGATTCACCAATCTCCTCTCCTCTTCTGACCAATGTTCCTCCCTCTTTTCCCGACCTCTTCTAGAACCAGTAGGATCTAGAAGAGCATTGAGAGGTGATGTAGGGACATAAGGACCTTCATTTAAGATTTTCATCATGTTCCTCTCAATACCAGTGATATGCAATATCATCCTAGCCTTCCACGTACCAAACTCATCACTGTTCCTACTGAATTTAGGAACAGGATTATTTGAATAGTGCATATGCACGTGTGGAGAAGCAGGAGTAGGAGGAGGAGGTGGTGGATTAGTGTTATTAACAATAGGTGGTTCATTATTTTGATCATTAATATTAACATTAGGATCGGGACCAAAATTAAAACTTCCTTGTGTATTTTCAGGGTGGCCATCAAAGAAGCAGATCTAGGCAATGTTTAGCCTTCTGCTCTGATACCAATTGTGAGGTCCCAAATACGATGGTTAACCCAGAAGTGTAAAATACAACAAGTCTAATAATAACTAGAATGGACTAGTATTACTTAAATATAAATGCAAGTATATAAATAAAGTAATACACGACTTAAAGCAATAAACAAGTAAAGTGGAACATTATGTATTTTTCAAGGTGTATTTTATTTATGATGTTAAATAAAATACAAGGTTGTGCGGAATCAAGATAATACAAATAAGTATGTATCCTAACAACCTATGAATTACAAATGATCTATATTTGCCAAATAACTCTTTTGGATCGAGATACTTAAAGTTGTGAAGTATCCCTATTTAAGATCGAGAGTATTTAGAAAAATTCACTCTAATGCTAAATGTATGCTTTAAAGTAATTTTCTCAAAGAAATGACTTTGTATTTATAGGCAACAAAATTCACCAGTAAATTTTGTGTCGTACAAATATGGTTGCATGCATTTAATGAACCGACAAGAACATTAAATGCATTGGTTACGGTACAAGGATAAAGTAACATCAATATGACTTTATTCTTTTAACCAACCACCTTTACACACGTATAAACTTTGGTAAAGAACAAGTGGAGTGTTCTTTGGAAAGTGTGTAAAGGAAAAAGTCAATTCCTCGATATCAGTGTTCAGACTTGTAAGGTCTAGAACACTGACAATCCTCCAGTGTACAGATCTGGTAAGACTTCCAGTGGACTCCACCATTTGTCAGTCTTCTTTATTCTGACTTCAGTCTTTGACTTCAGTGAGAACGTCTTCAGTACAGTAGATCTGGACTGGGGTGAAGTCCAGTGAGCTAATCTGGAGAATACTCCAGATTTCCTATACAAGTATTTGCTCACTGGTCTTCCAATATTTCTGGACAAATCTTCAGAGGGACTCCAGATTCCAAGTCTGGAGTAGGTCCAGTAGAACACGTTTCTGGACAGATCTTCAGTAAGGATCCAGTAGTCGAGTCTGGAGCGAGTCCAGTAAATCTGGACCTAACATGTTATTAACTATTCCAGATTTTGGTAAAGCTTTCTTCAAAAACGGATGGAGGATAAAGAAATTGTGGTTGTAGAAGATGATGATGTAGAATTGTCTCTTTCAATCAAGTTTGGCTTAATAAGTGTTTGCATAGCTGTTTCTCAGTAACAAAAAGGTGTAAAAGTCAACCAGACCCGACCGGTTTCAACCAAACCAACTTCTTCGACCCGCTCAATTTGCCACAAGAAATGAATAAACACAAATGACAAGAGTCATTAGCACCTGCTAGCACCAATATGTTACTTCAAATGCAACTCATTCCTAGACAATCCATTGCAAAAAAATGGCTAAGGGTCAAACCTTCCTTGATATACAAGGCCCGACATAGCCTTTTTTGTTTAATAAAAATAATAATTAACCACTAGTCAATAGAACTTGTGAGCCAAAGTCAAAATTAGCAATACTATGGAAAAGTGAACTAAAATCAAGGTTTTAAAAGATATAAAACGTAGCTTATAGTAGTTGATACTATAAATTTGAGAAATACCATATGCGGGGAGGGAGGACCTGGTTTTCATAAAGAACCAGGTGTACCAGCCTATGATCCACGAAGAGGACATGGTGTGCCAGCCTATGAACCACAAAGAGGGCCAGGTGGACCTTATGACGCACAAAGAGGCCATAATGCGCCAGCTTATGACCCCCAGAGATATGACACACATAGAGGACTTGCTGGGCCTGGTTATGATCATTATAGAATACCCGGTGGAACAGGGTATAATGGACAAAGACCTGGTGGACTGGGTATGATGCACGTAGAAGATAAAACACTGATTAGCTTTGAGTCACCTTCTGGGTACCAAGGGCAACAGCAGCAGATGGCAATCGCAGATATGCCCTTGTTTTGGAATGAAAACTTAATCTTTGATTTTTTACTATTTGCCACTGATCTTTTCAGTTGATGTTGTAAGGTATACAGAGATGTACTACATACAATTAGGAGGTTGCGTTCTTGAAATTAATTTGCGGAAATACGTAACATTATTTCAGCTTCTATCTCTTAGTGACTAAAACGAAATAAAGATTTAAATAATCAGTAGTTGCAATACTAACCAGAAGAAAAGCGCCAAGTGAGCTGCTAAAGATGAAAAGAAGGCTTCCATCAACACCGAACTCAATGAACCTGCATTCACCAAAGTCAGAAGGTAAAACTGGGAAAACTACCAACTATAGGAGAGAAACTACCACATAGATAAGAGATCAAGACGCCTTGTACAATTCAGTGTTATATATATTAAATTAATATCTGAATTAGTTACAACATTATGAACAGTACGCAGATGAATAAGCAACTATAAAAAGCTACAAAACTCACAAAATTTTGACAAAAGTATACTTCAGTTATAACACTCATACAACCTCAATTCAAAAAGCATTACAAAACTCTTTTGATTACAGAGTACACAGACAGCTGATACTCTTTTTCATGGATAACCAAGCATCATTGAAACAAAAGCTTAAGCCTTTTCCCCGTCATCAGTCCTAAGAAAATGAAGTTTACAAAACCTATGCCGCATCAACATATTGGTCTTTTGCTCTTCTATTAAGGGTTTCACATAGACAGTAACTAGCACAATCTGAAAAGACATTTATAGGACGTAGATATATATATATATATATATATATATATATATATATATGAACATATACCAACAAGGAATTAGCCTAGTGGTAAGGCAAACACTTTGTGACCTTAAGGTCTCAGGTTCGATCCCTGCTGGGCACAAAAAATAATTCCTTTAAGGTACCCGTTACCAATGAAGCCTAGACCCATATATGAAGTTTAAATACGCGGGTTCGATCCTTCGGGGTGCCCAGATCATGTGGGGATTAGGATGGAGGTAATTTACCGGCATCATATGGCTCATACGGGGTGGGTTGATGGGTATCCAATTGTGGTACCGGGGCTAGGGTTACTGATATGCTAAATCGAGTTTAAAATTTATAAACTAGAAATACCTAAAAACTCACTACTACACACTATCGGGCAGTGGACCCGATCGTATGCAATATAGTTAAAAAGTAAGTCCAGGTTCGTTCGGGGATTGGTTTGAATCAATTGTTTAGTAAATTGGTTTGGAAAAAGGATGTTGCTTCAAATCACTCTTGACTATAACTTTTAAAAGATAAAATGCATAAAAGTAAAGGTAAACTCAAACAATAATGGTAAAGATCATCCACCTTGACTCCGCTAGACTTCAAACATGATTGCATTCAATTAAGATCAAATTCGTTAAGAGTTGACAAGATAAACGTGAAAGAATGAAATGCTCGCGTGGTACCACCAACCGCTCACAAGTCACCCAAACACCTAAGTTGCTAGTTAAATTACCCAAGCCGGTACCACCAATGCCTAGACAACCTTACCAACAATTAGTTTGTTTGATTATCAAATTACCAAATGCGCCTATGTGAAAATAACGTGGTACCACCAACCGTTACAAAACACGTTGACAAAATGATTCCTTTTATTAAATTGACATTCACTATCATACCATGAACTAGTGATAATCGCTCATAGACAAACGACCGTTGAAAATCACATATGCATTCGACTAGTACCACTAACGAAGAACACACATGCCACCAATATCAAATTAATACAAATAAAGGAATTAAATCATCAAGATCTCGACACAACGATAATTGAAATCAACTCTTTGAATTAAAACATATAGCAATCATCATCATTCGTCTAGTTTCATCAAGGTGGACAATAGAAAGATTAGCCACTCATGACCAAATTGAAATTACAATTAAAATCAAGGAAGAACATGAAGTACCAATTGTTTGAAGAATGGAAATTGCAAGACAATAAGTAGATACGATCTAGATGGGTGCACGTGAATCTTCCACGAATCGAAAGACGATTAAATCTTGAATTGATCCTTGAAAGTTCCCTTGAAGTGCAGCTCCTAGAAAGAATATTTGATAGATTGGAATTTAGGTCATTTTTTCTATTTATACCTCCCTTGTTTTGGTGCAAAAGCTGCCCAAAACCCTTCAGGTTCGACCCCTCACTGCGGCGCAGTGGGCGAGGAATGCTTCCACTGCGTCGCAGTGCATATATACTGGCCAATAGTGCCTGCTGGAAAAGGTTCACTGCGGCGCAGTGGGCCATGATCACCCCCACTGCGTCGCAGTGCATTCCCTCTGGTTGAATTCTGGTGGCCGACTGCGGCGCAGTGGTCCAGTCCACCACCACTGCGTCGCAGTCATATCTTACTGGTCTCGAAGTACGCCTGCCATATAGATGACTGCGGCGCAGTGGGCACTTTCACCACCACTGCGTCGCAGTCCATTACTTCTGGTCTCGATGCTCATCTCCATATAGGTGACTGCGGCGCAGTGGGCCAGTCCACCACCACTGCGCCGCAGTGAATACTCACTGGTCCGAATGCCACCATCAGCCTATGAAGACTTGCATAATTTCCATCTCTTTTCACCTCTCGAACTCTCCAATCATCATCATGACCTCAAAATTACTCGAAATTGCACCAAACGGACACGTCACCTGTTTAGAACCTGAATTCACTAACAAAGCCCATAAACGCGCCAAATGCCAACAAAATCGACTAAAAACATATAATATAAAGGCCAATAACGATGTGGGCAATGGGTATAAGTTGGTCACATCAAATCCCCCCACACTTGAGCATTGCTTGTCCTCAAGCAAATCCAACAATTAAAGAAAAAGTAATCCTTGGCAAAGAAGCTAAATAAACAATTACGAGTATCAAAAAGAAGCAACACCAAGTATGTCAATGACAAAGAAGTTGGTTGAAGCAGTTTTAATCTTAAATGAAAACCCGAAATGTTTGACAATATCTGAACAATCCACAAGCCTCAATAACACGACTATGCACAAGTGAAACAAATGAACCTATCAATATCATTCTACTCCAACGAACTTACTTTTGGGGTTGAATATATCAAGAATCACTCATAGCACAGTCGTGATGCATATCTTACCATAGGCTTGAACAAGGATCATAGCTCCACCGACATGGCGTAAGCACCAAGTACATCATCAAAATATGACATATAAGTTGGTTGTATAGTTAGGCTAAGGTATATGTAATGGGTATTTACAATGGTTGAGGGAGTGTAGGTTAGAAATGAAAGGAAACAATCAAAAGTATAAGGTGAGTAAGAAATATGAACAAAATAGTCTAATCAAAAACCCGTACCATTGATTGCCAACAAACCATGAACCCATAAATTGCTCATCCGCCAAGACACCTCAAAAATACCAAGCAAACTCGACACCATTGTGGTGTATCAACTTCAAACAACTTAAAATCAACCAACCTCTCCATTCTTAACGATACAACAAACTTTAGACAAATAAAAATGAGAAGTACCCACTAGTAGCCCAAGTTCTTTTTCTTCTATCTTTTTTTTTTTTTTTCTTTTTGTTTTTTTTTTTTTGTTTTTTCAATTTTTCACTTTTTTTTTTTCTTTTTCTGAACCACTTTTACTCTACTAGTAGGCACCCTCTTACAATGATGAACATGTCTAACACACTTACTTTCTTTCGAACAACACATTCCCATAAACCAAAAATATTCCACCGACACCCCATTTAAGCTCTCCCAAACCGTCCAACAAACCAATGACAATCAATGGCCCTCCAGATTAGACTATCGGTATAGTGAGGTATAATTAGGTAAAGTTTACATAAATGAGTGTATATATTCAAATGGAAAAGGCTAAGTGAGTATGAGTATAGTAAGGGTATGAATATACAAAATGAAAAGTGAAAAATAAAGAAAGAAAAGTATGGGTAAAACCTATATGCCAATTCGTCATCCGATGTACTTTTATCACAAAAGTGATCTCACTGCGGTCTCGTCACGATCACAAGGCCAAGTTCTAGCTCAACACATCACCGGCACACTCAAATCAACAAAAAGAACCCGGAGATGGAATAAATTAACCTCAAATTCGCACATCTTAGTACAGAGTTCGAAATGGAACCCTTACTCCCGAATAAATCCAAGAGCCTAAGAGAGGGACAAATTACAAGGCAATCAAACCAAAACCGTAAACACCTAGCACATTTATATATGAACAATGAATCTCACAACTTAGGTGTTTGGGAAATTTGAGTATGCAAGTAATGTTATCAATCCACAAGGATAAGCCCAATAACCGTTCAACACATTTCGCCGATTAAAAATTTACCAAGAAAAATTTGTAGTAAAATTGCTCATTAAATATTATGAATTAAGTGACAAAAGCAATTTACCACAAGGACAAGCCCCACTCAAGTTCAAAACCATATCACCTTCTATCATCCCGCCAAATTGAAAGCAACCAATTCTCAAACATGCACATCATAGTTCAGAGTTCAAGATAGAACCCTTACTCTCGGATATAAACCCAAAAGCCTACGAGAGGGACACATCCACAAGAACGGCTAAAATCTCAATGGCAAAACAACAAAAGAGATAAACCCGGTATCTTAAACCTATTTGCCACCCCCCCACACTTAAGATGGACAATGCCCTCAATGTCCATATTCGGTCAAACAAAGGTAAATAGGGGTAAGCAACATAGAAAAATCAGAGCACATACCGGAAAAAGGACTGTGTGTGAACAATGTCAATAAAGATGCCAATAAAAAATATAGCGCTGAACTTACTGCCAGCATATGCACATGACATCACAGTGAGCTACTAACACGATCACACAATCAAACAGATCGAACTGGTCCTCCCCCACACTTGGGTTCCACTAGGCATTGCCACCAAACGGATAGACCTGTCCAACCTCAAATAGCAAACACAACCAAATTCCATAATAATAAAAAAATTAAACTAATCTACAGTCGCATGCAGAAAATTAAAGAAACAAAAGAAAAGAAAAGAATACAAATGTTTCATCACCCCGTAGGGTGGATACCAAACAAAAATAAATATACAACAGTCATCCAAATAATCACCAAGCCCAGATGTGTCCTACCCACGGTCACTGAAACTGGCCATGATAGCCATAGGGGAGACCGGATGTATCAAACAAATCAGTGACCCAAGTACGCTCCCCCTCCTGACCGGAACTAGAGGCACCAACATCTCCTCCAGAAGGTCCACCACCAAAGCCCGAACCAGAACCTGCAACGAAAACCAGGCTGAAAAGAGGATGATCCACCAACATCTCCACCAGACGGTCCAGTGGTCCAAGGTCTCCAATCAGCACTAGTACCTGCATCCACAGAAGACCTACCTCCAAAAGAACCAAACTGTACAGGGCCACGAGGAGATCCCCCAAGGTCATGTGGGAAGAACGAACCTCCTCCCTGACGATATGGCGGAACATGAATAGGAGGCGGTGAAAACTCAGGAATAGGCGTAGGTGGAACGAACTGCTGGCCATGGTACTGAGCATCCCACATCGGCTGATAATAATCAAGTGTGTAGTTGGTGTGGGCCTGCTGCGATCCCATCCAGGTCATATCCTGGTCCATGCGCCGCTGATAATCATCAAAAGCTTGGCGGCTAGCCTGCTGCCCATCCATAATCTGCTGCAGCTGGGACCCTAAGTCAGTCAAGTCAATGCTAGGACGGCCCCGCCTCCTCTGAGGCTCCTGAGGAGCATCCCCCATCTCCTCATCGTCAGAATCCTCCACCTCAGGAGGCGGTGAAGCGATAACTCCCGTATCATCCATCAACCGAGCCTGCTCATTCTTCTTCGGCTTCTTAACAATCTTGGCAATAATCAACTCCTTCTCAGTCAAATGCTCCAAGCTCAACCGGCAAAGACAAACCCGCATGACATATATCCGTATCAAAAACTCCCATCCGCTTGTAAATACGGGTGATAAACTGCCCGAGCACCAACCTTGAATCAGAGTGATTCACCATCCTATCTAAAACAACCAAAGGGGCCAAAGCAAACCTCCTCGGTGCCCCCTCCGAAAACAACTTTATCAGCCATAGATCAAGCTGGTACGCCTTGTCCCAATGGGTGGACCTTTGTACCAGAAACGTTACAATCATCCTATGCAACAACCTCAGCTTCACACTGCTAATCTTAGACACACTAACATAGCCACAAGAAGGCCAATTGTGTCCCCCCGAAATTCTAGTCCAAAACTGGGGAATCGACTCCCCATCCCCCAAATCCTGCTTCACAAACAACCCCTTTCTCAATAAAGCCCTAAATTCCTGGCTATCCAACTGGTCTCTCGAATACATACCACAGTAAAAGCCGAATTCAGGGACAGATAGCCGCCTAGCTGTCCCCCGCAAAAGAAAGTTACCACCCGCTCTTCAAAAATATCCTTTATCTTATTGAGCTCTTTGGTCAACTTCAGAGTGGAATAAAATTCAAGACACAGTTCGCGGAAAACAGGTTCCCGATTATTGAAAACATTATTCCACATGTCACTACTGACCATTTGGTCACCAATTTGGACCTCAATCCGGAACCACCGTCGAATATCCTCCTGAACCCCATAATTTCCTGGCAAAAATTGGGTCAAGGTATTTAGGAGGACAGACTACCTGACGATGTAGAGCGAAGAGTTTATTCAAATAGTTGTTCTTATGGGGTTGCCTAGCCCCATCGAACGCCAACCAAGCGTGTGCTTCATCCATATCTCGCTCTCCAAACTTCAAATCGGGAACCTCCGGCTCTTGCCTAGCCCTTTTTGAACCAGCCCCGCTTCCCTGACCAACCTCCATCTGTCTCCTCTGACTTGCGGACTGCAATCACAACCATTAAAACAAACAAACATTATACATACGGAAATGCAAACTGAACGCTAAATAATCTCAAAACAAAACATGGGCAGAAACTTCCCACTGCGTCGCAGTGGGACAGGGTGGTCCTCACTGCGGCGCAGTGGGACATTAACCACGTGTAGGCCAGAAGGAAATCCACTGCGTCGCAGTGGCACACATACACCACCACTGCGGCGCAGTGGCAAGGTTACTGGGCAAGACTTAGGTGTTCATCACAAATTTCAGCAAAAAGGGGATATTCAAACCATACAACCACTAGATTTCAACAATGTAACAACAACTAGGCTAAGAATAACCTCCCCCACACTTGTCCATCAAAAACCCCAAAATTTTCAAAAAACTAGATTAAGTTTATCTCAAATCCGGATGAACAAGTGTTAGAATCTAAAAATTAAGCATCACATTGGTATCCATAGCCCATAACTAACACTACCCATGAATTAATTTGAAAATTAATAGACTAAAAATCAAAAATCAAAAATTTAAAGAAAATAAAAAGAAAAGTCAAGAAATCATACCTCTTTACCCATGATACTGAAGAAAGATTGATAATCTAAGATAAAAGAGTAAAAACAATGCACGATTTGGTGAATTAATGGGGGAGTTTGAGAGAAAAGGGAGGTTCTTGAGATTGGAAAATAAGTGAGAGAGAAAGCAAATAAACTGATAAGAAATTTGTGGTGAAAATGCATTCCCTCCAATCGACTGGCAATAATACATGAAATCTGTTGACCGGTCAAAGGCCTCACTGCGGCGCAGTGGGCATCGGCCTCCCCCACTGCGGCGCAGTGGACCAATATTGCCCCCAGGGCCAGTATAAAACTACTGCGGCGCAGTGGGCAATTGCACCACCACTGCGTCGCAGTGCAAGGTCACTGGTCACTAACCCCAACTTTTTTCCTTAGAAATTTTTTTTGAAAACATACTTACCTCCAACCGCTTGTTCTCAAAACCGCACCTGCACATTTCTTGACAAAACAAAATCAAACTAACTAACAAAATGAAAATAAAATGCAACAAAAATAACACGGGTTGCCTCCCGAGAAGCGCTTAATTTATTTACGAGTCGTTAGCTAGACTCGACTACCTTTCAAGTTTCGGGACCAAAAATGGGATCTCCTCGATTATCCCATCCACTTGTTCTTCTTCAAAATACAACTTCAATCTATGACCATTAACAATGAAAGACCCATTTCCATCCCTTTTAAACAATTCAACATAACCGGATGGATACACATGCTTGATTACAAAAGGTCCAATCCATCTAGAAGTTAACTTAGGTTGTTTGATTTTAAACTTAGAAAGAAATAACAAAACCTTAGTTCCTACTTTAAACTCCTTCCTACGGATCCTTTTGTCATGGTAAACTTTGGTCTTCTCCTTATAAAGCCTAGAATTTTCATATGCTCCCAACCGAAGCTCATCGAGCTCATGGAGCTGCAACATTCTAAGTTCACCGGCTTCCATCATGTCTAGGTTCAAATTCCTTAATGCCCAATAAGCCTTATGCTCTATCTCAATGGGTAAATGACAAGTCTTACCATAGAGCAACCGGTATGGCGTGGTGCCAATCGGTGTCTTAAAGGCGGTCCTAAACGCCCACAAGGCATCATCAAGCTTCTTAGACCAAACCTTGGGGTTATCCCCGACTATTTTTTCCAAAATCCTTTTTAAAGCTCTGTTGGTGTTTTCCACTTGACCACTAGTCTGTGGATGATAAGAAGTAGAAAAGTAATGACAAACACCATATCTTTTTAGAACCTTAGCCAACTGATGATTTGCAAAATGTGTACCTCGGTCACTAATCAGAGCTCTAGGATAACCAAAGCGACAAAACAACTGTTTCAGAAAATCAATGACTACCCGAGCATCATTCGTGGGTAAAGCCTTGGCTTCGGCCCACTTAGACACGTAGTCAACAGCAACTAGAATATACTGAAACTTATTAGACGGTGGGAATGGTCCCATGAAGTCTATACCCCAAATATCGAAAACTTCACATACCTGAATGCTCTGTTGGGGCATCTCGTCTCGCTTGGTGATGCTTCCTTGTCTCTGACAGATGTCACAAGTCTCTACCAAAGTTTGAGCCTCCTTGAAAATGGTGGGCCAATAGAAACCTGCATCAAATACTTTCTTACCGGTAACCGAAGGACCATAATGACCTCCAGTTGGACCATAGTGACAAGCATCCAAAATCTCCCTAGTCTCAGCTCCAGCCACACATCTTCTCACCATCCCATCTGCACAAACTCGAAATAAGTATGGGCTGTCCCAAAAATAGTACTTGGCATCCGATATGAGCTTCTTCTTCTGTTGATGCGTGAAGTCATTGGGTATCTCACCTACAACCAAATAGTTAGCAATATCTGCAAACCAAGGAGCATCATTAGAAGTAGAAATAAACATTAGAGACTCATCGGGGAAGTGATCATTGATCTCCCCATCACGAAGTTCCTCCCGGTGAGGATCTTCCAATCGACTCAAGTGGTCGGCGGCCAAGTTTTCAGCCCCTTTCTTATCCTTGATCTCAATATCAAACTCTTGTAGCAACAAGATCCATCGGATAAGTCTGGGTTTAGCATCTTGTTTCGAGAACAAGTACTTCAGGGCTGAATGGTCAGTAAAAACAATGGTCTTGCTTAGAACCAAGTAAGATCTAAACTTATCAAAAGCAAAAACCACAGCAAGCAACTCTTTCTCAGTAGTGGTGTAATTTTGCTGGGCTGGGTTCAATGTTTTACTAGCAAAGTAAATGGGCTTGAAATGTTTATCAACCCTTTGCCCAAGTACGGCTCCCACAGCAAAATCACTAGCATCACACATTAACTCAAAGGGCAATTCCCAATCCGGCCCAACCATGATGGGTGAATTGGTCAACTTCTCCTTCAAAACCTGAAAAGCACTTACACAAGCATCATCAAATACAAAAGGAATGTCCTTCTCCAACAAGTGGGTCATAGGACGAGTAATCTTAGAAAAGTCTTTAATAAACGGCGGTAAAAACCGGCATGTCCAAGAAAACTCCTTACCCCTTTCACATTGGAAGGCGGGGGTAGTTTGGCTATAACATCAATCTTAGCCCTATCAACCTCTATCCCGGCCTTAGACACTTTGTGACCTAGCACAATTCCCTCGGTCACCATGAAGTGACACTTTTCCCAATTTAACACAAGTTGTGCTCTTTCACACCTTTCCAACATCTTATCTAAGTTATGCAAACAGGTACGAAATGAGTCCCCAAAAACCGAGAAATCATCCATGAAAACCGCCATGGAGGTTTCAAGCATGTCCTGGAATATAGCAATCATACACCTTTGAAAGGTGCCTGGGGCATTACAAAGACCAAACGGCATTCGCCGATAAGCAAAAGTGCCAAAGGGGCACGTAAAAGTGGTCTTCTCTTGATCCTTTGGATCAATGGGTATTTGAAAGTACCCGGAAAACCCATCAAGGAAACAAAAAAAAAAAAAAAAAAAAAAAAAAAAAAAAAAAAAAAAAAAAAAAAAAAAAAAAAAAAAAAAAAAAAAAAAAAAAAAAAAAAAAAAAAAAAAAAAAAAAAAAAAAAAAAACAAAAAAAACCATAAAAACGCCCAACCAAAAGAAGGAGAAGAAAAGAGGAGGAAAAGAGAAACAAAGAATTAAAAGGGTAAAAACGACAGAATAGAAAAGGGAAAGAAACAAAAGAGGTGAACAGCAATAAAAACGCACGAGAAGAAGAGACAAAGAAAAAGAAGAAGTGCAAGATAGGAGAAAGCAGGGATGGACAAAAATGAGAGAGCAAAAAGGGAGGAGAAACAAGAGAAGTGGAAGGGGAGTGAAGTGACACTTTTCCCAATTTAACACAAGTTGTGCTCTTTCACACCTTTCCAACATCTTATCTAAGTTATGCAAACAGGTACGAAATGAGTCCCCAAAAACCGAGAAATCATCCATGAAAACCTCCATGGAGGTTTCAAGCATGTCCTGGAATATAGCAATCATACACCTTTGAAAGGTGCCTGGGGCATTACAAAGACCAAACGGCATTCGCCGATAAGCAAAAGTGCCAAAGGGGCACGTAAAAGTGGTCTTCTCTTGATCCTTTGGATCAATGGGTATTTGAAAGTACCCGGAAAACCCATCAAGGAAACAAAAGTACTCATTACCTGCTAATCTCTCCAACATTTGATCAATGAAAGGCAATGGAAAGTGATCTTTTCGGGTGGCATCATTAAGCTTACGGTAGTCAATACACACCCGCCAACCCGTAACAGTCCTAGTAGCCAAAAGTTCCCTATTCTCATTCTCTATAACCGTCATACCCCCCTTTTTGGGCACACAATGGACAGGGCTAACCCAAGGACTATCAGCAATAGGGAAAATAATTCCCGCATCTAACAATTTAATCACTTCCTTTTTTACCACTTCTTTCATATTGGGATTCAGCCGCCTTTGTCGCTGGACAACGGGCTTCACATCATCGATAAAATCAATCTTATGTTGACAAAAGTTAGGACTAATACCTGGAATGTCGGTAGTCTTCCAAGCAAAAGCCCGCTTATGGGCTCTAAGCACAGTCAGAAGAAGTCCTTTCTCGTCACTCGAGAGTGAGGACGAGATAACCACAGGAAGAGAGGCTTTACCTGCCAAGTAAGCATACTCCAAATGGGCAGGCAATGGCTTAAGCTCCAAGTCTGTAGGTGGTACATCAACTGAATTAGGTACCAATGAGCTTCCATCAGCAACCACCTCCTCAAAACTCTCATCAACTGGAGGTGTCTCATCCAAACCAAGTGCCATAACCTCATCAAACAAAGCATCATCATCAATTTCTCCAGCTCCTAAATAAGCAATCTCCTCATCTCCCATATCGGTTTCCATCAACTCCTGAAATTCTCGGTCCAAAGCATCATCAATTACATCAATCCTGAAACACGACTCATCATTAGAATAAGTATGCTTAATAGACCTCTCTACATTAAACAATCCTATCCGTACCCACACCCAACGAAATTTCCTTATCCTTCACACGGATGATAGCATCCGCGGTATTTAGGAAAGGTCGTCCAAGAATAAGGGGTACCTGGGCATCCTCCTCCATTTCTAGAATAACAAAGTCAACTAAGAAAACAATATGACCCACAGTGACTCTAATATTTTCAGCAATCCCCATGGGATACTGAAATGAGTGGTCGGCAAGCCTAATACTCATGCGAGTCGGGCGAAGGATTCCTAAGCCAACTTACTCCAAACCGAATAAGGCATCAAATTAACACTAGCTCCTAAATCAGCTAAAGCCTTACAAATTATGGTTCTAATAGAGCAAGTGATTAGAAAACTCCCTGGGTCTTCAAGCTTAGGCGGTATGCGGTTCTGCAAGATAGCAGAACACTCGGCATTTAGAAAAGTAGCTTTTGCTTCCTCCAACTTCCCTTTATCTGTCACAAGTTCCTTGATGAACTTGGCATAGTGAGGCATCCCCTGTATCAAATCAACTAAAGGAACATTAATATGCACATTAGAAATCATTTGAACAAACTTGTTGTATTGTTCCTTTAGCTTAGCCTTTCTGAACCGTTGTGGAAATGGACTTTTGGTTTATAAGCTTTAACCTCGGGTTCCACAACCGGTTTTGGTAGAGTGACCGGAGTCTCCACGGTCGGGTTCTCCTCCATCTCAATCTCCTCATCAATCTCATCATCATTAGCTCCTGAATCCTGAACATCTGAAACAACCACATTAGGCATAGAAGGAGGGTCATATGATTTACCTGTACGAGTTGTGATGGCCTTGGCTTCCTCATTACGTGCTTGAGGTGGTGTGTACTTCTGCCCCGAATTCTGTCCTTGATTCGGTCCCATGCTAAACTGAGGCTTAGGATTCTGTTGAGTATTGCTAGGTAAAGTACCTGGAGGTCTAGAAAGGGCAGCCATCCTACTCTCGAGATCCTTGAAGTTCACACATTGATTCTTCATATTTATCTCAACCTTGCCATCAATCCTATCCAACCTCTCATACAATGCCTTCGTGTCATCCCGAATCATCTTAATGCTATTGTTGGTTCCGGCCTGATTACTCACCAATTGCTTCATCATTTCCCTCAACTCGGCATTTGGATCGGCATTAGAAGAAGAAGATCCGGATCCTTGTCCTTGTTGAGGTTGTTGTTGAGGTTGACTTTGAAAATTATCCCTTTGCCATCGATTTCCTGAAAAACGAGAGTTGTTAGTAGGAAAAGAAGAGTTATAAGAGGGATTACCTGAAGGGCGGTTTTGGTAACCGGTATTGCGTTGATAGCTCCCTTATTGTTGGTTTTGGATGTAACTAACATCTTTGGGTCCCCGACTTGGACAATCTTCCGAATAATGCATATTACCACAATGGTCACATCCATCGGCCACAACCTTTACATCCCTTTCAATGGCCCCAAACCGACTCTCTTGCATAGCAAACCCCTTCTCCATACGCTCAGATAGCGCTCTCATCTCTCCAATCATTCCCGAATCATGACTAGCCTCAACCTTTGCAACTCTGCCTTGGCTAGTACCCTTCTTCAACCTTCTCTCATTTTTCAAAAATCTATCATCATCCATGTTTGCATTATCCTTTGCCATGGACTCCAAGATTTCAAATCCTTCATTTGGTGTGATCTTGTTAAAACCACCACCAAAAGCATATCCCAACTCACGTTTAGACTTCTTGTCTAGGCCATCAAAGAAGAGCTCAACATATTGCTCTTTAGTCATGTTGTGCCCGGGCAATTTCTCAACATCTCTTTAAATCGGATCCACGCATCAACCACATCTTCATCTTCATCTTGGGCAAACGACCTTATCAAATTTTCCAACTTCCTTTGAGTTCTAAGTGAGTAGAACTCACCAATAAAAGCTTGCTTAAGTTGGTCCCAAGTTGTAATGCAATTTTCCGGAAGGTCATTAAACCAATCAAGAGCATCACCGGTAATGGACATTGGAAATGTCTCGAGTTTAACGACATTCATTTGATTCTACCCGTATTGGTATAACCTAGCCAACTTCTCAAATCTTTCCAAATGTTGATATGGATCCCACTTCCTTTTTCCATCAAATTGTTGTTCCTCAATGCTCTTAAGATGGTTACCCTTTAGGTTGAAATCATGAGCATGACCGGAGGTCTATAGGACTACCCCGGTTTGCAGGAATAGTGCGAACCCTTTCACCATACCGTATGTCATTTGGGTCTCTTTCCTCATCTGCCATTTTCTCCTCTACCTTAACTTCAAGATCAAAAAATTCTTCCAAATTAAACCCCTCCTCGTCTGAATCAGGAGTGGGCTTAGCAATAGGTGAGAATGGTGGAGGTGTTGTGAGGTTAAATCTACGTCTAGATGGTGTTCTCAAAGGGCTATTAAGAGGTAAACCCGAAGACCTCAAGTTCATCAACTAGAAAGTAGACCTGCAAACACAACTAACCAACACGTCAACTGCACCTGTGATAATACAAGAAATACAAAACTAAACTATTAAAGCAAATAACTTCCTCACGCATGAGGAAGGATCAAACCACTAAATTAACAACTAAAACAGCGCACAATCCCCGGCAGCGGCGCCAAAAACTTGATATGCTAAATCGAGTTTAAAATTTATAAACTAGAAATACCTAAAAACTCACTACTACACACTATCGGGCAGTAGACCCGATCGTATGCAATATAGTTAAAAAGTAAGTCCAGGTTCGTTCACGGGGATTGGTTTGAATCAATTGTTTAGTAAATTGGTTTGGAAAAAGGATGTTGCTTCAAATCACTCTTGACTATAACTTTTAAAAGATAAAATGCATAAAAGTAAAGGTAAACTCAAACAATAATGGTAAAGATCATCCACCTTGACTCCGCTAGACTTCAAACATGATTGCATTCAATTAAGATCAAATTCGTTAAGAGTTGACAAGATAAACGTGAAAGAATGAAATGCTCGCGTGGTACCACCAACCGCTCACAAGTCACCCAAACACCTAAGTTGCTAGTTAAATTACCCAAGCCGGTACCACCAATGCCTAGACAACCTTACCAACAATTAGTTTGTTTGATTATCAAATTACCAAATGCGCCTATGTGAAAATAACGTGGTACCACCAACCGTTACAAAACACGTTGACAAAATGATTCCTTTTATTAAATTGACATTCACTATCATACCATGAACTAGTGATAATCGCTCATAGACAAACGACCATTGAAAATCACATATGCATTCGACTAGTACCACTAACGAAGAACACACATGCCACCAATATCAAATTAATACAAATAAAGGAATTAAATCATCAAGATCTCGACACAACGATAATTGAAATCAACTCTTTGAATTAAAACATATAGCAATCACATCATTCGTCTAGTTTCATCAAGGTGGACAATAGAAAGATTAGCCACTCATGACCAAATTGAAATTACAATTAAAATCAAGGAAGAACATGAAGTACCAATTGTTTGAAGAATGGAAATTGCAAGACAATAAGTAGATACGATCTAGATGGGTGCACGTGAATCTTCCACGAATCGAAAGACGATTAAATCTTGAATTGATCCTTGAAAGTTCCCTTGAAGTGCAGCTCCTAGAAAGAATATTTGATAGATTGGAATTTAGGTCATTTTTTCTATTTATACCTCCCTTGTTTTGGTGCAAAAGCTGCCCAAAACCCTTCAGGTTCGACCCCTCACTGCGGCGCAGTGGGCGAGGAATGCTTCCACTGCGTCGCAGTGCATATATACTGGCCAATAGTGCCTGCTGGAAAAGGTTCACTGCGGCGCAGTGGGCCATGATCACCCCCACTGCGTCGCAGTGCATTCCCTCTGGTTGAATTCTGGTGGCCGACTGCGGCGCAGTGGTCCAGTCTCACCACCACTGCGTCGCAGTCATATCTTACTGGTCTCGAATCCCCCCTTCCATATCGATGACTGCGGCGCAGTGGACTTTCACCACCACTGCGTCGCAGTCCATTACTTCTGGTCTCGATGCTCATCTCCATATAGGTGACTGCGGCGCAGTGGGCCAGTCCACCACCACTGCGCCGCAGTGAATACTCACTGGTCCGAATGCCACCATCAGCCTATGAAGACTTGCATAATTTCCATCTCTTTTCACCTCTCGAACTCTCCAATCATCATCATGACCTCAAAATTACTCGAAATTGCACCAAACGGACACGTCACCTGTTTAGAACCTGAATTCACTAACAAAGCCCATAAACGCGCCAAATGCCAACAAAATCGACTAAAAACATATAATATAAAGGCCAATAACGATGTGGGCAATGGGTATAAGTTGGTCACATCAGTTACCCCCATTACCCATTTTTTTTATATATATGGAACATATATAAAAAAAAATCCAAAACCCAATAAAAAAAAGATAACATTTACATGTTTTGTAAATTTATTAAAGATAAACTTAGTTTATTTGATATAAGCAACTCAGACAAACATCAACAGAAATTTAATTAATATAAGAAAGCCACGTTTCATCGTCTGCAACAACTTCCTTCTTGCAATTCTCGGTGACACGGGGTGTGTTTTCTAACATGAGATTGGATACGACTTCACAAATATTAAATCCAGGAACAACGTCTACAATGTGGCTGTTGGTTTTGGACTTGCAGATATTAACAAACGCTTTAAGCTCAAGCTCACTCCTTGTAACACCCCAAGCTAGGCTCGAAATGCACCGAAAAGCATGACACTAGATGGAATTATCGTAGAACGAGACTATATGAATTTAAAAGGATTCCGTGAATCCAACAATTTGAATACAAAATCACAAAAGCATAAGGAGCATACAACCATCAAAAGTTTACAAAATAACATCAAAAGATGGCTAATGATCCTAAGCAAGTCCCATCAACGGGTAATGAATCACGGATCCATGGTCATAAGTCCAACTTCTAGCAACGCACATCAAGCTCTTGGGTTCTCTTGGTTACCTGAAAAGTGTACTAAACAATGTCAACACTAGGTTGGTGAGTTCGTAGGTAAGTATGAACAAGAACGCGTACCATTGTCATCCAACACATAAGCAAGCATATAGAACGAGCATTTGACATCAACAAGTATTTAGCAAGTTCTAGGTGTTCACACATGCACCCAATGTCCCTCAAAGGTCCTCTTGCCCTCCATATTGTCCTCAAGTACTTAAAGTACCCGTATATTGTCATCAAGCACTTAAGGTGCCCGTATATTGTCATCATGTGCCATTCGTTCATCATGTCCATCATTGCTCTCAACACATCACAAATTGTTCATCAATGACCACATATTCCCAAAACACCATGTGCATATACTTCACACGATACTACTTTTGAGAAGTCATAGATGCTTATATATAGGGTCACCCGCAGCCTTCCCACCACATCTACAACCTTTCAAAGGCATTACCGTCTTCCATATATACACAACTAGAATATCAAACACTTAAACAAACACATACAAAAACCATATCACAACCAAATAATTGAACATAAATCAAATCCCAACAAACAAACACTCAATCCACATTGTCATCTTGCACGTATGTACACTTTTCAGCCCGACTCTTAAGAGAGTAAGGGAAACTACAAAAACTCAACTTCGCCTTGCGATGTTAAGTTTAGAATGAGCTACAACGTCAATTGTTCACCAAACGTTCACAACCTATCAATGTATAACATAATGTCATCAATGTTGACTCTAAACCCTAGAACAAGTTGGTCTAGTTGATTCAAATCAAGTCGTAAACCCACTAACACTACAACGACCTTCCCGGGTAAGGACAAGACAATTTGGCTCGACATTTTTTAGAAATGGAGGAATATTCAACCCAAAAGCATGTTACCACAAGAAACTAGACTCTTATACGATTCCAACGATAGCTCATATGACTCGATTGGACTTGTGTATCAAAAGTTATAAGCGTTTGAAAACTGGTCAAGAAAACTACACAAACTCGCGGCACGAGATCCTTGGCTCGCGGCGCGAGCTGAACAACACCTCGCGGCGCGAGGTTTGGCGCAGAAAGGTTCTGGTCGAGAGGCACCAAACTCACGGCGCGAGCAACCCTCCTCACGGCGCGACTGGATGCAGGTCAGCAGCCAAACACGATTTGAACCCGATTTTTGACATCCTTAGACACTCTTTTAACCCCCAAATCGACCAAGCGAGGTTTGTAAATCTGTTTTTTTTTCGGTAAAAGGCCGTCACCCCTGGTTATAAATTTTATAAATCAAGAAAGAACAGGCAACATGGCTGAATGCCAGTTGACTTAAACATTTACATAGTAAATGCCCTCACGGGCCCCCCATAGAAAATAAAGGGGACTCGTGAAGCAGAAAATGAATCAATTGAGTGGCTGGACAGACCCAGAACACCCAAGAACAATCAAACTAGCAATATAAACAAAAAATGAAAACAAAGCTAGTAATCAATCTTTATGAATCAAATAACTTCATGAACTTAGCATTATCACCTTCATCGAATAGCACTTCATCGCTATCAGACTCACAACCAGCATCAGTAGGACCTATGTCTTCAGGGACTGAAGATGCTGCTGCAACTGGGTCTGGGTCCTGCAGGGGCATACTAGGAGCTGAGAGGATGCTGGCATCATCAGTGTTTAAGGCACTTAATGCCTCAAACGGGTTACCAGTAGTGACAACTGGTGCTGAGGTAGAAGGAATATCCTGCTGGGGAGCAGCACGTGAACCAGAGTGTGAATCTGGAGTGACCCTAATAGGCTGAAATGAATCTGTAGATGCTGAGATATCTGGAGCAGTCATCGGAGCCTTGCCTTTTGAGTTGACAGGCCTCTCTGGTCTCTTAGGACATACTGAAACTTGGGCTTAGGAATCTGAATGCCCGATGCAACTTGGGTCTTCTTGGCCCTTCTTCTTCTCTTCTTGGGCTGCTGAAAGCCCTGCTCATCCTGTGAAATCTATGTATCCTGTGTCTTAGTACCTGAAGGACCTGCAACATTAGCTGGAGCAGTTTTGGGTACCCCAGCTTCCATCTCCTCAGCAGACTTAGGCCTATCAACACAGTCAATAAACTTGTGCCCAAACACAGCACAATGAGAACATCTATCCGGTTTCCAGAGGTACTGTAACCTAAATTTCTGCATTTTACCCAATACAAGTGCCTCCACAAAAGCTGGAATATCATGATCAGCACTAACTTTAATCAACACCCTAGCAAACATAGCCCTACCCGACTTCTTCTCAATCATCTCCTCAGTGAATCTATCCAAAGCAACGGGTACACCAATAACGCTAGTGATGTGGCTCAGAATATCATAATCCCACATGGTAGAGTCCAAATCATAAATATTAACCCACATATGAACTGAAGTGGGTCTAATCTTATCAGCCTCTATACCAACCTCCCATTTCTTTAACAATACAAGAATATCATTAAACAACCAAGGACGGTTATTAATCACAAACTCCAAGCCCTCAGCATTATCAAACTTAAAGTAAAATCTACCCTGGTTGTTCAAAACCACATCAACCAAACCATACTTCTTCCACATTCGAAATGCATGAAAACGAACGAAGGGAAAAGCAGGTCTCTTACCAACAAAACAACCAACTAAAGTCAACAACCACTGCTCACTTTGTTTCACAATGAGATCATCTGGAATAACAGCATGTCTAGTACCTATCTCAGTGAACACATGAGGGATAAATCTAAGCTTACCAGTCCTTCGAATGTTTGCCGCCTCTTTAAAAAGATTGGCAAAAGAAGTAGGAGTTTGATTACCTTTCGGACTAGTATTAGCAAAGTGCTCATCAGTGATAGGTGGAACACCATTTTCATCTAAGTTCGGCTTTTCAATAACACCAACCGTAGTGCCATTGATGTCATGACCTTGCCAGCAACTTTGTATTACATTTCCATCATCATCTAGCATCTCAATAGGTCATGTAGAGGTAATATTAATACCATGAGGAGCATTATGTGACTGCTCTTGTGGGTTATTGTGTAAATCAGCAGCGTGAGATAATTTATCCAAAAAAGATGCAACATTAGCAGTATCATTTGCAATGACATTTGACTTTTGGGGAGTCAAAGTATCATTAACATTGTGTGTTTGTAGACCATACATTAAATTGTGTGACTCGGCTGCATGGAGTTTGCTTATGCAAAAACTCACTCATTCGATCAAAAGAAGCTTTAGGAACCGAGCTAGTAGCCCCCCCAGATAGGCTGGGCAGTAGGTTCAGGATATCGAGAAGGTGGAGTCGACTCACCATGCACATAAGAGGGTGGTGGTGGCATCGGTTTGTCAAAAGAAAAAGAAGGGTTTTCGTGATGAATATTAGGGTTATCGATTTGAGCATTGACCTGGTTCGAATTATTGGGTGAAGTAGACCCACGACCCGACCCAGTAGACTCATGGGCAGGATCGGAAGATCCATCAGCCACCACATGACTGCCAGATGGTGGAGCAGTGGTGGTGATCGGCGGTGGAAAAGAAAACAAAGGGAGTTTAGGGTTTTCACATGGAGCCGCTACTTTCTCCCTCTGTTCCAAGATCTGATCAGAATCGATCGATGTTACCCCCAAATCATCATGAACCGCTGCCATGGCCACCCCCTAGTGGCCGACAGCCCCTCCTGTAGCGGCGACCGATGGAGGCAGAAAGGTGGCAGGCGGCGGCTGGGTGGATTTAGCATTACCTTCAGCCGATTTCAATGATGAAATCGGTTCGTTAGGTTCTGAATGAAAGGAATCAACCTCGATTGAAGAAGAAGATGAGGATCGGAGGTTATAAGTGGATCGATTAACACTAGAAGTAGAAGAATTAAGGCCGACTTTTGAAGGATTAATACCATCGCAAAGAACATCAGCCAATTTTTCGAATTTTTTGGAGCTTTAGATCGGTTAGATGATGATTTTCTTGGCATGTTTAGGATCGAAAATTAACAAGGAATTGAAAGAAACAAACAGATTGAAGATTCGATTGTGTTTTTTGTTAAAATTTGAAAGATTAAGATTGTTAGGTCCAGATTTACTGGACTCGCTCCAGACTCGACTACTGGAGCCTTACTAAAGATCTGTCTAGAAACGTGTTCTACTGGACCTACTCCAGACTTGGAATCTGGAGTCCCTCTGAAGATTTGTCCAGAAATAATGGAAGACCAGTGAGCAAATACTAGTATAGGAAATCTGGAGTATTCTCCAGATTAGCTCACTGGACTTTACCCCAGTCCAGATCTACTCTACTGAAGACGTTCTCACTGAAGTCAAAGACTGAAGTTAGAATAAAGAAGACTGACAAATAGCGGAGTCCACTGGAAGTCTTACCAGATCTGTACACTGGAGGATTGTCAGTGTTCTAGACCTTACAAATCTGAACACTGATATCGAGGAATTGACTTTTGCCATTACACACTTTCCAAAGAACAATCCACTTGTTCTTTACCAAAGTTTATATGTGTGTAAAGGTGGTTGGTTAAAAGAATAAGGTCATATTGATGTGACTTTATCCTTGTACCATTAACCAATGCATTTAATGTTCTTGTCGGTTCATTAAATGCATGCAACCATATTTGTACGGCACAAAATTCACTGGTGAATTTTGTTGCCTATAAATACAAAGTCATTTCTTGAGAAAATTACTTTTAAGCATACATTTTGCATTAGAGTGAATTTGTCTAAATACTCTCGATCTTAAACAGGGATACTTCAGAACTTTAAGTATCTCGATCCAAAAGAGTTATTTGACAAATGTAGATCATTTGTAATTCATAGGTTGTTAGGATACATACTTATTTGTATTATCTTGATTCCGCACAACCTTGTATTTTATTTAACATCATAAAAAAATACACCTTGAAAAATACATAATGTTCCACTTTACTTGTTTATTGCTTTAAGTCATGTATTACTTTATTTATATACTTGCATTTATATTTAAGTAATACTAGTTCATTCTAGTGATTATTAGACTTGTTGTATTTTACACTTTCAGGGTTAACCATCGTATTCAGGGACTCACATTTGGTATCAGAGCAGAAGGCTAAACATTGCCTAGATCTGCTTCTTTGATGGCCAACCTAGAAAATACACAAGGAAGTTTTAATTTTGGTCCCGATCCTAATGTTAATGTTAATGATCAAAATAATGAACCACCTATTGTTAATAACACTAATCCACCACATCCTCCTCCTACTCCTGCTTCTCCACACGTGCATGTGCACTATTCAAATAATCCTGTTACTAAATTCAGTGGGAACAGTGATGAGTTTGGTATGTGGAAGGCTAGGATGATATTGCATATCACTAGTATTGAGAGGAACATGATGAAAATCTTAAATGAAGGTCCTTATGTCCCTACATCACCTCTCAATCCATTTCTTGATCCTTCTAGATCTAGAAGAGGAAGGGAAAAGAGGGAGGAACATTGGTCTGAAGAGGAGAGGAGATTGGTGAATCTAGACACCCTTCTCAAAAACATGATCCTCGGGGCCGTTCCAGAAACCCTAATTCCTACACTAGTTCTTTTTCCTAGTGCTAAAACCATGTGGGATGAACTTCTAAACCAGCATGAAGGAGGAGATGACACCATTGTCACCAGAAAGGTCTCCTAAAACAAGAGGTATGAGTCATTTTTTTCTCAGCCTAATGAGTCTCTCACTGGTACTTACACCAGATTTATGAGTATCATAAACCAGTTGAGAGGTCTTGAGGTTGAGAAGGACAAGGATATACTTCTGGAGAAATTTTGTGATATTCTGCCCACCAAATGGTCTCACATGATCCTGGACTTACGACAAGGTAAAACTCTGCACACACACACTCTCTCAACTCTTTATGGAGCTTTCAGGTACACTGAAGAAAATCAAGCTCAGAGAGTGGTGGCAGAACAAGATGCTTATAACCATGCCTCCAGTAGACCTAATGTGGTTAGTCATACTGAACCATAAAGTACAGCACTGATATCTTCTGAGAATGTATTTTCTATGAAGAAGATGGTGTCTGAAATCATGGATTCTGGAGAGTCCAGTCAAATCTCTCCAGACTGTTGTGATGAAATTGATGATGACCTTATTGCAATGATTGCTAAAACGTTTAACTGTTTCAAAGCAAGAGCAAATAGGCCATCTGGACAATTTGCATCCAGTTCTTCAACTGATAAGACCAATTTGACATGCTTTAAGTGTGGCAAAAAGGGTCATTTCATGAAAGATTGCAGGTCCAGCCAGTTTGTATCCAATCCTGGTCCATTTTCTTCAAATAATAAGCCTGATGATAACTATAAATTGAAATATAAAAAGCTTAAGGCCCAGATTGCTCTCATGGCACAACAAATGGAAAACAATAGTAAGTGCATGATTGCAACAACTGAAGAGAAGTGGGTTCCTTCTGATGAATCATCTGCTGATGAAGAAGAAGAAAGAGATTGTTGTTACATGGCTCTGGCAGACGAAGAGCACCTGGTGAAGGAAGATGTCACATCTGGACGATGGGTGGACATTGTTATTAAAAAGGTTAGTGATTATGATACTGCAACTGACCAAGAATTAAAACTGGACATAGCTGAAGCTCTTAATTCTGATTTGATATTTGTAGAAACTGTTAGATCTGATTGTGTAAATGGTCTAGAAACAGATTTTTATGAAATAACTGTTTTAAAATCAAAATTGAAAGAACTTCAAGACATTGAACTGGCATTTCAAGCCCAGGTTCTGGTAACTGAACAATTATTCAAGAAAAACAAGATCTTGAAGTCATTTTAGAGAAAGAAAAACTGGTGATTAAATCATGACTAGAAACCAGAAAGCCATATGATGCTGGAGTAAATCAATTTCCTACTCAAAAACGTACATATTTAGATGGAAATACTCATGTAGCATCATTAATACCAGTAATCGATTGATTACCAGAGGGGTTCAGGCCCACCACTGTTTATGATGAGCCTGTAACTCCCAAGGCCAATATTTTCCCAGTTCAATCCCCAGAGGTTAAGACTGGAGCATTCCAGATGACTGCTCCAGTTAAAGAGGTTTATCGGAATAAACCTTTGCCTCAGACCAATCCCCTACCTAAGCCTAGAACTGGAAAGGCTAAGGTATCATCTGATGAAAATATTTTGTCCAGGCTAGAGAGCCAGATTCAAACACTGACTCGTCAATTTCAAAGTTTTAATGCAAGATTAAACTTTATTGAGGGTACTTCATCTGGCCCTAGACAAAATACTAAACCTTTTGCAAAGAAAGATAAATCTATTTCTCCAGTTGAGAAAAAGAAAAAGGTTTCAAAACTATCAACCCCAGTGATCTTTTCAACTAAGACCACTGTTGAAGAAAGTGAACTAAACCAGATTGCCCCAGGGACCTATAAGGGAGGGTCCAGTGAACCCATCAGTCGATGGGTTCCCAAATCTAACTAATAATATCTGGTGGATGTGCAGGGCGATCGAAAGAAATATATCTGGTATCTTGACAGTGCTGCTGGCAGGACGACGACCGGATGTAAGACCCTGCTGGAGGAGTTTACCATTTCTGATGGACCCTCCATTACTTTTGGAAATGATGGTTATGGAAAGACTGAGGGATACGGTGTTCTGAACAATGGACAAGTCAAGTTCAGACATGTTGCATTTGTGAATGATTTGAAATATAACCTGATCAGTGTAAGCCAACTGTGTGATGATGGCTATCAAGTTTTATTCAATATTGCTCAGGGTATCGTATTCAACAAGGACTGGAAGGTAGTGTTGATTGCTCCCAGAAAATGGAATGTGTACGTGATGGATATGGAAAGCTCTCCTTCAGAGCAGTGTTTCTATACTCAAGCTGATGAAGACACAAACTGGTTATGGCACAAAAGGTTATCCCATTTAAATTTCAAGAATATTAATAAGTTGTTCAGAAAACAACTTGCAGATGGGATACCTTCAGTTTCCTTCAAAAAGGAAAGGCCATGTCCAGGATGTGAGATGGGTAAGCAGAAGCATACCAGTTTCAAGACCAGACAGAATTTCAGCATATCTGAACCTCTTCATATACTTCATATGGACCTCTTTGGTCCAGTGAATGTTTAGACTCGTACTGGTAAAAGATACACCCTGGTAATAGTAGATGAATTTTCCAGGTATTGTTGGGTTATCTTTCTCAGGTCTAAAAGTGAAGCTGCTGCTGAAATCATCAGTCTTATCAAGCAAATTAAGCTCAAGTACAGTCGAAAGGTGTGTCAGTTAAGAAGTGACAATGGAACAGAATTCCAGAATGCAACTCTGGAGTCATTCTGTACTGACACTGGCATCTCCCAGAATTTCTCATCAGCCCGCTCTCCAGAACAGAATGGAGTGGTGGAAAGGAAGAATCGAACGCTGATAGAAGTTGCTAGGAGTATGCTTGCTGAATCTGGTCTGTCTACCAGTTTCTGGGCTGAAGCAATTGCTACTGCTTGCCACACCCAGAACCGGTCAGTGTATGTGAAGCGACACAAAAAGACAGCCTATGAAGTCTTAAGAAATAGAAAACCAAATATTGGTTATTTTCAAGTTTTTGGATGTCCAGTTTACATCCTGAACGACTCCAGTCAGTTAGGCAAATTTAATGCCAAAGCTGATGAAGGGTATTTCTTAGGCTATTCAGCCATTCGCAAGGCCTTCAGAGTCTACAACAAAAGACTAGAGAAGGTCCATGAGTCAATTCATGTCACATTTGATGAATCAAATGCTGCAATCAACAAGAAGCCAGCCCTTGACACTTCCCAGTAACTCCAATTGTCTTCTGTGAATCTGATCCTATCAACTACAATAAAGAAGATTCAGAAGACACAGTTTCCAGTCATCCTGATCTGGAACCTATTTAGAAAAAGAAACGCTCCAGTGGTACTCCATTCTATCCTTCTATTATTTTCAAACTACCCTCTGAAATTAATATTGGATCAGATGTTCGTACTACTCCCCAGTATCAGTGTCAGTTGAGAATATACCAGAAATGTCTTCTTATGAAGAATTCCAAACTGAACCAGTACTTCAAGAAATGCCTTCAAATGAAGAATTTCATGATGCAAATCGTGATTTAAATGACTCAGATGAAGATACTGAAGTAGTCTGGCAAGATCCTCCTCCTGAAGCAACTCCAGAGGAGACTCAACTGAATTCTTGCACTGATATTGTTGTCAGTAACAATCCTGGTCAGTACTCCAGATGGACAAAAGCTCATCATATTGATCAGATCATAGGTGACTCCAGTAGAGGAGTTCATACCAGAAGAGCCTCCAGTAATCAATGCTTATATGTTATGTTAGAAATATTAATGTAGTAGTTGATTTGTGTACCTTATGTTATTTGTACCTATATTGTAAACTTGTTACAATGGAAGGGGGCATAGTGTAAATAGATCATATGTATATAAACCCCCTCCATTATGTTAATTGTAACCTTTCATCACATAATACTATCTAATCTTTCCCTGATATCTCTCTACTCTCTCTCTACTTTCTCTCTCTAGAAACCACCATTAACACACACACTTACACACACAAAAGCTCGAATTCTATTCATAACAATTGGTATCAGAGCACAATCAGAGTTGCTGAACGATCCACAAGCTTATTACAAGCTTAATTTGTGCTTAATTTCAGAATTTGAGTAATTTTTCTGAAAGGTTCATTTGCAGAGCTCACTGTTTCAGTGATTTCTGCAAATTAAGTGGGTTTTTGTTCAAATTTTGTTCACCAATCAATTTATATATCACTATATCTTCCTTCGCTATCAATTTCAGAAGCTAATTTCATCATTTGAATCGTTTTCGTTCGAGCTCTACAAATCGCATGTTCGTGTGGGTTTGAATTTCAGTTGAAATTAGCATCTAATTTGTTCAAGGATTTGTGCGCATTGGATTTCTGATCATTTTGATATAAAATACGACTTTTAATTCTAAAAATGAAGAAGATATCGAAGATTTACATCTTCTCTGCAAATAAGGGTTTGGCTGAACAAAGAAGATAACCTAACCGACTATTTTGTCATGTAGTGGTTACTCGCATTTGCAGAAGTCGTTGGCTAAAGTGTTGTTCTTACTTGTACTATTTGCAGAGCAGTTTGCTCGGCAAATACGTGTTTCAGAAATTTTGGCTAAGTACTGGATCTTCACTTGTTCTATTTGCAGAGCTTTTTGCTCGGCAAATAGTTATTTCAAGAAATTTGGTTAAGTGTTATGGTTACTTGTTCTATTTGCAGAGCTCTTTGCTCGGCAAATAGGTGGTTCAAGGATTCGTGGTTAAGTGTTAAGACTAATTCTATTTGCAGAGCTCATTGCTCGGCAAATAGTTGTTTTTGAGAATTCTTGATTTGAGACTGGTGCTACTTGCATTGTTTGCAGAGGTTTAAGCTCGGCAAACAAGTGTTTTTGATTGGTGTGACTAAGTACAAGTTCAATTTGTACTATTTGCAGAGATATTTGCTCGGCAAATAGTTGAATTTGAATATTCGACCAAGTAACTTTCTAAATTGTACTGTTTGCAGAGGTTTAAGCTCGGCATTCAGCTGTTTTTGATTGTTGATAAGAGTACTTGGGTTGCAACTTGGTCACTTACACCATTTGCAAAGGATTAAGCTCGGCACTTAGTTGTTTTTAAGATTCTAAAAACAAAAGTTTTCAAAATTCTTACTTGTTCTATTTGCAGAAGTTTAAGCTCTGCATTTAGTTGAAATTGAAAATTCTCAAATTTTTCTAAGTCTTTTAATTGTTTGAAATGGCTTCAAGGGAAGCTTTAGCACTTGGTTCTGAAGGAAGACCACCTGTCTTGTTTAGAGGATCTTATCCTCAGTGGAAGAAAAGATTTCTGAACTGGATAGACAGGCAAAAGAATGGAAAACTGCTAAGAAAATCATACAAAGATGGTCCTGAGATTCCAAAGAACCCAGTTAATGGAGAAGTTTTACCTGAAGAGAGTTGGAATACAGATCAGAGAAACAGAGTTGAAGCTGATCAAAGTGCAATTGCCTTTCTTTACCAAGCACTTCCTGATGACATTTACTGCAATGTGGATTCCTATGAAACAGGAAAAGACATTTGGGATGAAGTGGAGAAGCAGATGGAGGGATCAGATGTATCAAACACCATTAGGTTGTCGACTGTTCTGAACATGTATGAGACATTCAAACAACAAAAAGGTGAACCATTGAATGAGGTATACATCAGATTCTGCAATGTCATCAATGAGCTGAGAAAGAATGATGTGAAGAGAACCAATATGGAACTGAACATCAAATTCATTAAAAATCTGGAAGAGCAATGGCAAGTGTATGGAACCCAACTCAACCAACAATCAGACTTTGGAAAACTCACCATTCACACTCTGTTTGAAAAGCTACAACTTAATGTTGAGGATGTTAAGAGAATTCAGAAGAAGAAAGAAGAGAGTGTACATACTGATCCATTGGCCTTGGTTGCTGAAAAGAAGACTACAGGATTGTCAAGAAACAGTTTTGTTGAAGTTCAAACTGATTCTGATTCGAGTGATATGAGTGATTCTGATCTGGATGAGAACCAAAAACAGATGTACAAAGAACTCGCTTATTTCACTAAGGCTTTCAAGAAGAAATTCTTCAAAAAGAAACCAACAAACAATCATCTTAGGACTTCATCAGTCTCTTCGTATGCTAAAAATGCGAATGCTCCTAAGTATGATCAACAGAAAGATTTTGCTGGTGGTGAGAAGAAGTATGGCAATCAGAAGAAGTTTGAGAAGAAGGTCATGGATAAGAGAATTGAAGACAGGAAATGCTACAACTGTGGTATCACTGGACATTTTGCCATAAAGTTAGATTCAAAAGTTTGTGATCAATCTGGATGTTCTATGATTTCTGTGTGTGAAGTTGTAAATGCTCTGTGCAAACTGAGAAAGAAACACAGATCTTTGATATGTGCAAACTTGATTTTAACAGAAAGTTTTCTGAATCATTTGAAAAAATCAATAAAAAGATTTTGAGTATGAAAAAGAAAACCATTTTGTTTGAAAAGAATCATCCAATCCATGTTCAAAATGTGAATGTAGACATCAAGAAAGTTGTTCATGTGTCTGTTCAAACTGATGGTGATTTAGATGATGTTCATGATGTTGATGATTGTTTCTTCCCAATTACTTCTGAAACTCATACATTTACCAAATTCTCTGAGGGAACTCAATCATACTTGAATGAAATTGATGCTTTCAAACAAAAGTTTGAAAAAGAAAGGGATCAGAGGTTAAATGTGCTAAAGGAACTTAATGATTTAAAAGTTGAATTCCAATTTCAGAAAATAGCACTTCAATTTCATAAGGAAAAAGAAAAAGCATCAATTCCACTCAAGCAAAGTCCATGTCTGATAAAGAAAAGTGAAGTTAGTGTGAAGTTGGAAACTGAAGATATGACAAATTTTTTGGAAGAAACTCCACAGGTTAGGTATTCTAGTTTTCCCAGGTACTCTCAGAAGAATCCTAAGTGCACTTTACAGAGGGTTAGAGATACTTTTACTGGAATAACTAAATACAAAGACCAGTATGGTTGGTTGTCGCCTAATAACATAAAGAAAGTAAACAAGACCACAGAACCATCAAGAAGAAACCTGTTAAGAACAAAGTTAATAATTTGTTTGCTAACTCAAAGAATGTTCGTGTTTCAGGTGACGTGTGCTTAACTAGTAGCAGTAGATGGATCCCTAAGGATAGATATTTGAGTGCTTCTAGTAAAGTTCAGCTTGATGGAAAACCTGCCAATGTCAAACAAGTGTGGATTGTCCGTAGATCGAATACATTAGATAATGCTAATAAATCTAGGACAAGTCCCGCTTGTACCAAAACATGTGTATAAACCTTTACATTTTCTTGCTTGTAATTCGTATTTTTATTTTCAACAATTATGTGTGCTTGTTTGTTATTTGAATAAATTGCTTTGCGTGTTATTTTGCTTGAGATTTTTTTTTTATGTGTACTTGCATGTTGTCCTTCTAACCTGCAAGGACCCAATCTAAAAGGGTACCTAAAACCATATTCTTTGTTCTTGCAGGAATACCTCATTTGTGTATGGTATGTTGACTCGGGATGTTCACGTCATATGACTGGAAACAAGTCCATTCTTTCGAACTTTGTTGAAAAATTTATGGGAACCGTCAGATTCGGAAATGATCATATTGCTCCTATTCTTGGTTACGGAGACATTGTTAAAAATGGTGTCACCATAAAGAGAGTTTCCTACGTTGAAGGACTTGGACACAATCTCTTTAGTGTTGGTCAATTTTGTGACAATGATCTTCAAGTATTATTCAGGAGATATGAATGCAAAGAGCAGACTGAAGATGGTGTGGATATTCTTACTGGAACAAGAGACAATAACCTGTTCACTATTGATCTCAACAACATTCCATCTAATTCTTCAGAGATTTGTCTACTTTCAAAAGCAACTGCACAAAACTCTTGGTTATGGCATCGCCGGCTTTCTCATCTTAACTTTCAAACGATTAATACACTCGTGGATAAACAACTTGTTGAAGGTCTTCCGGACTACAAGTATGAAAGTGAACATGTTTGTCCAGCTTGTGCAATTGGTAAGATGAAGAAAGCTTCACACAAACCAAAGAAGCATCTGAGTACTGAAGGTCCTTTACACCTTATTCATATGGATTTGTGTGGCCCAATGAAAGTTCAAAGTATCCATGGCAAGCGATACATTCTTGTGATAGTCGATGATTATTCTCGTTACACTTGGGTATTCTTTCTTCATGCAAAGAGTGATACTCCAACTGCAATTATTGATTTCATAAAGAAGACTCAAGTGAATCTTAAATCATCAGTTAGAATTGTTCACTCAGACAATGGCACTGAATTCAAGAATTCAACGATTGATTCTTTCTTCAAGTCCATGGGTATTACTCATCAATTTTCTGCTGTCAGAACACCTCAACAGAATGGAGTAGTTGAACGTCGAAATCGAACTCTTGTTGAAGCAGCTAGAACAATGCTTGCCTATTCGAAGTTGCCACCGAATCTATGGGCTGAAGCTGTTGCTACTGCTTGTTTTACTCAAAACAGATCCATAATAAACAAGAGGTTTGATAAAACTCCGTATGAGGTGATAAACAAGAGAAAGCCCAATGTGAACTTCTTACACATTTTTGGATGTGTTGTTATGTTCTCAATGATCGAGAGAATCTGGGCAAATTTGAACCAAAAGGCGATGAGGCATATTTCATCGGTTATTCGAGAGAATCGATAGCATATCGTGTATATAACCGAAGAACCAAGAGAATTGAAGAGAGTATGAATGTTAGATTTGATGAACTCTCAGGAATGGTTCTTGAACAACACAGTTCAAGACCCGAACTTCAATGTCCACAAGCTTCCACAACAAAGACTGCTTCAAATGTCAAATCATCATTCTCTACACCAACAACACAAGATTTGGATATCTTGTTCGAAGAATTTTTCCAAGTTCCGAAAGAAGTACCTGAATCTGAAATAAATCCAGATGAACCATCAAGTTCAAATTCAAAAGAAATGGATCCCAATGAGTCTACACCATCACAATCATCAGATGTTAATTCTTCATCTGATTCTCCTCCACCTACTGATATGTCAGAGTTGCATACTCAACCTCATAATATCTCACAAGTGACAAATCCTACAACCAATCCTGAAGATTATGTTCATGACGACTTTGTTGAACCAATTGCAACTTCATTTGAACAATTAACAGAACAACATTCTCCTGTTTTTGTTGATTCTGAAGAATCTGGTGATCCACTTGATCCAATTCCTCATACAACCAAATGGACAAGAGCTCATCCAATTTCACAAGTCATTGGTAATCCAACAACTGGAGTTCAGACAAGATCCGCTTCTGTGAATGAATGTCTGTTTGTGAATTTTCTGAGCATTGTTGAACCAAAGACAGTGAATGAAGCTCTAAGTTGTCCAAATTGGGTGAAAGCAATGCAAGAAGAACTTAATCAGTTCGAACGTCTTGAGGTATGGAAATTGGTTCCCAATCCTTACAAGAACAAGGAGCCAATTAAGACCAAATGGATTTTCAAGAACAAAAAGGATGAAACTGGAGTTGTTGTACGTAACAAAGCACGATTGGTTGCGAAAGGATACTGCCAACAAGATGGAATTGACTATGATGAGACATTCGCACCAGTTGCACGAATTGAGGCTATTCGAATGTTTCTTGCCTATGCTGCCTACAAGAAATTCACAGTCTACCAAATGGATGTCAAAACTGCCTTCTTGAATGGAATTCTCAAAGAAGAAGTGTATGTTGAACAACCAGAAGGTTTTGTGAATTCAAAACATCCGAACTATGTTTACAGGTTAGATAAGGCTTTATATGGTCTGAAACAAGCTCCTCGTGCATGGTATGATGCTCTATCTTCTTATCTTGTGAAATCTGGTTTTAGCAAAGGTTCGATTGACACTACCTTGTTTATCAAACGACAAGGGAGTGACATCATTCTAATCCAGATTTATGTTGACGACATAATTTTCGGGTCAACTAATCCTAAATACTGCAAGAATTTCTCTGCTTTAATGATCAAGAAATTTGAAATGAGCATGATGGGTGAATTAAACTTTTTCCTTGGCCTTCAAGTAAAACAGTTGTCAAATGGTACTTTATTTGTCAATCTAAGTACATTCTTGACATGTTGAAAAAGTTTGATATGATGGATTGTCAAACAATTGGAACACCCATGGAATCTCGAACAAAGATTAATGCTGACTTAAATGGAAAATCTTTTGATCAAAAGAAATATCGCAGTATGATAGGGTCACTCATGTATTTGACTGCAAGTCGCCCGGATATTATGTTCGCCACATGCATGTGTGCCAGGTACCAGGCCAATCCCAAGGAAAGTCATTTCCAGGCCGTCAAACGGATATTCCGATACCTGAAAGGCACAGTGAACCTTGGTCTCTGGTATCCAAGGGATACCGGGTTTCAGTTAATTGCATATTCGGATGCTGACCATGCAGGTTGTAAGCTTGATCGAAAGAGTACTTCTGGGAGTGTACAGTTTCTAGGGGATAGATTGGTCAGTTGGTCTTCAAAGAAACAGAATTGTGTATCCACATCTACTGCAGAAGCTGAATACGTTGCTGCAGCAAGCTGTTGTTCACAAGTTCTTTGGATGAAGACTTAGTTGACTGATTATGGATTCCAATTCAACAGAATTCCAATTTACTGTGACTCAAAAAGTGCTATTGCTATTTCTTGCAATCCTGTACAGCACACAAAGACCAAGCACATAGATGTTCGGTACCATTTTCTTAAAGATCATGTCGAGAAAGGTAACATCGAACTCTATTTTGTCCCAACAGACTACCAACTTGCTGATCTTTTCACCAAACCTTTGGATGAAAACAGGTTTAATTTTCTGAAAACCAAGTTGGGAATGCTTGATTTACAAACTTAAATGCTTTCATGCCATGTATTCTATGTTCATTTTATGTTTCAAACATTGATGTGTTTTACTTGTTACTACATGCAATGTTTGAGGGGGAGAAAAAGGGTAGAATGCATGATTTAAGGGGGAGTTTGTAAATTTAGTAAAGTCTTATATGCTTAATTTGAGGGGGAGTGTGCAAATGCATGTGAATATTTGTTTGCTTATTTGATAATTGTTTGTTTTATTTGTTTATTTTAATTTTTTTTTTCCTTTATTTGTATGTGTATTTGTCGTTAAAAACAGAAAAATCAAATACAAAATTAGAAAAATCTAAAATGATAAAAAGATTTTTTTTTTTGTTTTTATTATTTTTTTTATTTTTATTATTTTTATGTTATTTTTTTATTTTTTTGTTATGTTTATTTTTTTTGTTAGTTTCAGCCCAAAACCAATATGAGCCCAACTGCCATGTTAAGCCCATGACCAGTTTGAAATCGGGTTGACACGCGGGTTATACCCATACCCGCGACCCGTATTTGTGATATAAATAGAATTTGGGTAGTCCATTTTGTCATTATTCAAATTCAAATCAGCTTACTTTTGTTTTTCTCTCAAACCGATCAAAACTTTACATCAATCAATCAATAATCTTCATCTTTTTCATAATAATCAAAGTGGGTGCAGTCTAGTGATCAGTTTTTTTGTTGTATTTCATCACTTCTTTCGATCATATCAACAGTTGTGAGGTAAGATTACTTGTTTAACTTTTTGTACTTCAACTGTTTGATCAAATGTCTAAATGAACTGCCATGCTTATTATGAGTTATTTGAAGTTTGATTGTGTATTTTTGATGTTTTAGGTGCATAATTAGGTATTATACTTGTTGATTATATGATTTTATGCCTTAATCTGTTTGAGTTTTATATTTTCTGGGTATGATTTGAACTAGGGCTGGGTAATAACTTGAATTTTGATGAAATGTACCATTTGCAGAGCAGTTTGCTCGGCAAATGATATGTTTGTTCTTGATCACTTTCAAATCATCATTATTTCTGGTTAACTTGTTCTTAATTTTCTCAAACAAGTTTTTGGATCAAAAAGTGTCATTTGCAGAGCTTCTAGCTCGGTAAATGCTTGTTTTTATCAAACCAGTAAATTTTTCCACCAAGTCATTAAAACAACATAATGCAGAGCATTTTGCTCGGCATTCAAGTTTTTTTTTTGTTGTTTTTCAAAATGGATAAAAGTCTTAAAAACAACTGTTTGCAGAGCATTTTGCTCGGCAAACAGTGCATTTTGTTGAAAATGAATCCAAGTCTTAAAAACAACTGTTTGCAGAGCTTTGAGCTCGGCAAACAGAACTTTTTGAATTCCAAGTCTTTCAAGCCTTAAAAACAACTGTTTGCAGAGCTCTTTACTCGGCAAACAATGCATGTTGACCCAAAAAGTTTTTCATGTTTAAAATCAACTGTTTGCAGAGCAGTTTGCTCGGCAAACAGTATTTTTTGTACAAAATGGGTTCCAAGTCTTAGAACAACTGTTTGCAGAGCATTTTGCTCGGCAAACAGTACAAATTGGATTTTCAAATTTTGTCAAGACTTGAACCATGCATTTGCAGAGCTTTGAGCTCGGCAAATGCATGTAAATTGTTAACCAAGTTTTCAAATCAACTGTTTGCAGAGCATTTTGCTCGGCAAACAGTACAATGTGAAAAATTTTCAACAAGTTCTTAATCCAACTGTTTGCAGAGCTTTTTGCTCGGCAAACAGTACAAAATGAAAATTTTCACCAAGTTCTGAATTCAACTGTTTGCAGAGCTTTTAGCTCGGCAAACAGTACAAAATGAAAATTTTTCACCAAGTTCTTAAATCAACTGTTTGCAGAGCATTGTGCTCGGCAAACAGTTCAAAATTGAATTTTTCTTTTTTTCATTGAAATTTTTCTTTATCAATTGACAACATTTTTGTTGTTCAATAAAAGAAAATTTCATACATTTCAAAGGAGTGAATCTGAACTGCTTATTTGCAGAGCTTTGAGCTCGGCATTTACATGTTTCCGCTCCAATAAACGATGAATTGATGCCAAAACCAATCTTTGGTCCTTGTCAATTTCTGGGCATATTTTTCAAAATGTGCTATTTGCAGAGGTTTTTGCTCTGCAAATAGTACAAATGAGAATTTCAAAAAAAATTTTCTTTTCATTATTTTTATTTTTATTTTATTCTTTTTTATTCTATGTTCTTTTCTTTATTATATGTATTCTTTTAAATATAAATGTTTATGTGTATATTGTGTTTGTATATATAGTATTTCATAAGTGTTTGGGGTGAGAGGCAAGGTATCGAACGCCTTTGTGTACTACCTTGTTTTCTTATCTTTTAATACTTATGTGATTCTATATATTGTCTTGTTTTGTATATATATTTGGGTGAGATGCAAGGTATCGAACGCCTTTGTGTACTACTTTGTTCTCTCATTTTTAATATATATGCAAAACATTGTCTATGTGTTTTAAATGTGTTTCTTAAATGTTGGTATATGTTATTTTCTTTCTGTTATTAAATTATATTTTCTGGTCAAAATTTTGGTCAATTTGTCTTAACAGATAATAATAAAATCCCAAGATGGCCATGTTCAACGAAGGAGATTCAATGAAAATGCAAGCCAATCAAGCACTTCACATTCCATTTGCTTGCAAATTCCTGATCATTCCAGAGATTCTAAGCTATCATCCATTGAATAATGCCTTGACTGGAGGTGCAATTGTACCTGAGAAGTATGTCTTTGAGCTGTGGAAATCAATTGAATATGTACGAGGAAGTAAAAGGCATAACACAGCAGACTACTTTAAATTTTCTCTAGAGTCAGAAGATGAACTGTTTAATTGTCGATTCAATTTGGATGAGTTTAGAACAACAATTGGATTTCCTGTACTTGAGGAATACGAAGAACTCCCATCAGTTGAAGACATGTTGGCTGGAGTTCATTCGTTGGGATATGACGGAGAGTTGGCAACGATGAGAGATTTTAGAAGGAGTAATGTAGCAACTCTCTGGCATACGATGTACAATATTTTAACCACCTGCTTGATGCCATCACAGAAAGGAATAGATCTCATGACGAAAGATTCCTTATCATTTTACTATGCAGTCACTCATAATGTGCAGTGTGACTTTGCGGCGATTATTTGGAAAAAGATGATTCAAGTCGTCAAGGGAAAGGATAAACAAGACATAAAGTATATTCCCTTTATTAGATTTTTCACTCTGATTATCGAAGAAGTTCTTGATAATGCAGAACAAATTCCAAAATTGGAGAACAGCTTCAAGTGTGTGATTGCGATGTATAAATCAAACTTAAGAGGCACAAGTTGTGAAACTGTAAAACCTTTTCCAATTCCACCATTTCTGATAAACCTGGTTCCTGCTCAGAGTCCTCACCTTAGGGCTTATCTTGAGTGGTTAGTCTCAGCAATGGGGTCTGAAAACTGACAGACTCCTTCCCAAGCTGAGCATAGGTCGCCAAGTGAGGGTCCTAGTTCGTCAAAAAGAAAAAGAGGGGTTAGTGATGAAGGGGCTCTGAGCAGAGGAAAAGAAAGACAAAAAGAGTTATATTTGATCAAGATGTTGTTTCACCTGAACCTATTTCATCACCTGTTTCACAATCTACACCAACCGTTCGCTTTTCGCAATCTTCACCATCACAATCTACACCTTTACCATCTGTTGTTTCACCAAACCCACCAACTTTTACACCACCTCGCTCTACACCTGTACTTGATCCAACACCGCTTGCTTCAGCATTACTTGATGAACGAACTCCACCATCGGGTAGACGACTTAAAATGGCTGCTAGAAGTGTTCTAAAGCAGACTTCAAAGAGGAAGAAATCAAAAAGAAAACATAAGTCGTCTAAATCTGCAAAACAAAGACTTGAATCTACTTCAGCAGATGTGAATGAACAACCTGGTGCCTCAGCGGAGTTTGATGTTGAACAAACAACAAGAATTGTGCATAATGTTGAATCTGAGGTTGAGACTGAGCATGATAGCACTGGAGATGATGTTGTGCTGGAGGAACAAGGCGGATTTGAGGGAGGAGTTGAAAATACCAGAGAGGATGTGCGGTCCGGGTTAGGACAAGGGCATAAAGAAAACATTGGCCCTCCGATAGTTGAAACCAATGAGTCTAACCGGGATGTCAACCCTAGGGTAGAAGTCGAGAACTCCCCATTCTCGCTTGCATCGAATTCTCCTCGCCATTCTGACTCCTCACAACAGGAGTTAGTCTCAGAAATGCACGGGGAACAGCCACGCTCACCACACTCACCTCATTTGGAGGCTGAGAGTGTTGAAATAAGAGAGGACCAGCCCCACCTCTCGCCTTCAGTTCGTGCACAAGAGTCTAGATCTCCTAGGCACAGAATCACAAGCCCAGTTGAGTACTGGTGCCGGAACAAGCGGAGAGGGACCCACTTTGTGTGACCCTCAAGGATAGCTTGGGAATCCTGCCTTAGCTAACATCACGCCAGCTTTAGCCGCAGGTAACAGTCCTCAGACCGAGACTGGGGGACAGTATGAACGTCGTAGTGACACTGCTGTTCCTCAGGATCAACCTAAGACTGTATTAACGGGCATTCTCAGTGACCCCGGTGTTGTTAGAGGTGTTACCCAACAACAAGTCCCGGACAGTGATTTATCACAGTCTAGGACACAATCTGATTCTGGTTGCAAAGCCAATGAATCTCCAACTGCTGGTGAGGGTATATCCCGAGGATCCGCAGGAAACCCTAAATCAGCATCGCTGAATTTAGGTCACACCACAAGTGTGCCAACAACCTCCGGGTTGGTTCCTCCACATCAAACACCAACACAAAGAACACCAACACCAACTCAAATTCCATCAACATCAACAAATCTACCAACCAAAGATTCTGCATGTGAAGTATTGTTAAATATCTTAAGATCGGAGGGTGATTTGTTGACTGTTACTGAAAGAGGAGTGTTGAATGCCTTGGAAGTTAGAGAAAAGGAACTTGCAACTGAAAGAAGAGTCCAAGCTTTACAAGAACAAGTTCAAAGACAAAAGGCTGAGTATGATGTTAAACTAGCTGAATTTGAATTGAGATTATTGGCATTAGAATCTTGCCGACCGGCCTCGGTTCCTTCTTGTCGGGATGATCCTGATTCTGATGATCACCCCGAGGGGGAGAACCAAGGAGAAGGTCAAACGAACATTGATAATACCTCGGCAAGTGTTGAAGTGAATGTTGGAGATGTGGTGATGGAAGAAAGAGCTGAAGGCGTAACCAAGATGTGATTGAAGAGGATCAGGCAGAAATTGAAAGATTAGCTGCTGTTAGAGCTAGATCTGATCAAAGAAGGAAAGAACTTAATGATGAAACTCAAAGAGAAGTTGACAGAATGGTTAAAGCTTTCAATGAAAGATTTAATGAAAGAAACAATGAAGATGACCCAGAGGAGATAGCAAGAATTGATGAAATAAAAAGAAAATTCAATGAAGTGTTTGGAGATGATTCTGATGATGAAGAAGATGAAGAAATTGAAAATGTTGTTGAAAATGAAGATGAAGGGTATGTGATTGAAGATGAGGTAGTTGAATATGCTGAGGGAGAAGCAGATATTGAGGCTGCAAAAGACAATGTAATCTTGGATGAGCCAGAAATAGTTGGAACTCCAATAAACGTAGAAGCTGTTGAGGAACCTGTGTTTGAAGACTTCCCAGATCTTGATTATTTTGAAACAGGTTCGTCAAGCAGAAAAGAAGTTGGAGAATCTTCTACTCAGGGTTTCACTACTCCTCAGCACTATTCCTTTGAAGACTTCAATAGCTTTGATGAATTGAGAAAGACTCCTGAGGCTGCATCTCAGAACTTCAAGAAATCAACATATAAACAAGTGTTGAAAGATGCAATCATATCCGAGGAAGTTCTCCCTGATTATTTTCCAACAGAATTAACTGAAGAACAAAGGAGATTCATTAATCGGGGATACTTCTTGAGGGATAAAGAAAGAATGGTTGCACTGGGTGTTAAGCCAAAGGAGGCAGCCAAGAAGTCTAGATTTTTGGAAGAAAGAGCCTTTCCGATATTTTGTGGAGCTACCAAAGTTACCAAGACCAGAAGACCAGAGTTGGATTCTATGTATAAGTTTAAGGAAGCTAGACAAGTTGAAGAATACAAAGAGCTTCTTAAACTCACCAAGCAATATAATCCCAAGCTTCTTGAAGAACAAAGAAATCACAAGATCTTGGTGCTGGTCAGAGTCATTTTGGTTAAAAGGAATACTATTTCAATCCCAAGTTTTCATGTCAAAAGAGATAATGGCAAGAGCTACAGATTTACTGAAACACAATTCAAGCTGCTGCCTGTTGATGACATTATCTTCCTCTACAACCATTTCTTGAATGCAATGCAGCGATACCGTGAAGATGTTATTGCTTTTGAAGCTGTTAAAAGATATATGTCAAGCTGCATTCAGTACGCTTCATTGGAAGATTTTCAAATAGGATTTGAAGTTGTGAAGAGGAAGATTAATGTGTCGTATCCAGATCAAAGTCTATACACAGCAGATATTGAACAGCTAAGTATTGGTCATATTATAGAAGAACCATCCTTCGGTGTTGTCTTTTTGAATAGCAGAAAGAAGAAGATTTTCATTCGCATGGATGAACTTGCTTCTTATTCTGATGGAACTTTGGAATTTTGTAAGAATGTGTTGTTGTGCCTGCAAGAAGACGAGCAAAATGAAAAGAAAAAGGAAGTGTTTGATAAAGCAATCTCCAAGATTAATCAAAGACTCGAGTACAGAGACAGCATTAGAATGATGAGAGAAGCAAAGAATGTTCAAAAGTCTAAGTACGTCGTACGTCGAAGAGGAGGTTGTTGGATCAAGTACGAGCCCGATCATCTTCCAGGTCCACAAAACATTCCACCAAGAAATTATGAATCAAACATGTTTGTTCCAGATGACAGACCCGAAGGAGAAAATTGGTTCTGGCATCCAAACAAAGATAAACCGAATACAAGAGCTTAAAGAAAGACAAAGACTGGATATTTTTTACAAATCACTACTAAGGGGGAGATTGTTAGAAATATTAATGTAGTAGTTGATTTGTGTACCTTATGTTATTTGTACCTATATTGTAAACTTGTTACAATGGATGGGGGCATAGTGTAAATAGATCATATGTATATAAACCCCCTCCATTATGTTAATTGTAACCTTTCATCACATAATACTATCTAATCTTTCCCTGATATCTCTCTACTCTCTCTCTACTTTCTCTCTCTAGAAACCTCCATTAACACACACAATTACACATACAAAAGCTCGAATTCTATTCATAACATGTTAGTTTTCTATCATTAATGGAACCAAAGAAGATTCATGAGGCTATGGAAGATCCAAGCTGGGTGACTGCTATGCAAGAAGAGCTTCACCAGTTTGAAAGGAACAATGTCTGGTATCTGGTTCCTTTCCCAGTTGGAAAGAAAGAACCAATTGGAACAAGATGGGTCTTCAGGAACAAGGTAGATGAAGATAGCCACGTAATCAGAAACAAGGCCAGACTGGTAGCACAAGGCTACTGCCAGTCAGATGTCGATTTTGATGAATCATTTGCTCCAGTGGCTAGAATTGAAGCGATCAGAATATTCTTAGCATTCGCTGCTTATCATCAGTTCAAAGTCTACCAGATGGATGTAAAGAGTGCTTTCTTGAATGGAAAGCTTGAAGAAGAAGTTTATGTCAGACAACCACCAGGTTTCGTTGATGAAAAGCATCCACATTGGGTATATCGTCTGGACAAAGTGCTTTATGGCCTCAGACAAGCCCCACGTGCCTGGTATGACACTCTGACTAAACATTTAGTGAAAAATGGTTTCAAAAGAGGTGCAATTGACAATACCTTATTTATTCTTCATGAAAAAGGTAATCTGTTAATGGTACAAATTTATGTTGATGATATTATTTTTGGGTCTACTGATGAAAACATGTGCAAGAAATTTCGAAAATAATGTCAACTGAATATGAAATGAGTTTGATGGGTGAATTAACATATTTTCTTGGACTCCAGATTAAACAAAACAAAGATGGCATTTTTATTAATCAGGAAAAATATGTTAGAGATCTTTTAAAGAAATATGATATGAACTCTTCACCATCTAAACCAACTCCAATTTCTGCACCACTGACACTGGACTCGATCCAGATGGTAAACCAGTGAACACCACTGTCTACAGAGGCATGGTTGGTTCACTGATGTATTTAACTGCCAGTAGACCAGATATTATGTTTTCAACATGTTTTTGTGCCAGATATCAGTCTAATCCAAAGGAATCTCATATGCTTGCTGTAAAGCGCATACTGAAGTACCTTAAGGGTGTTCCCAGTTTGGGTCTTTGGTATCCCAAAGGCTCAGGCATGGATCTAATGGGTTATTCAGATTCAGATCATGCAGGTTATAAGATAGACAGGAAATCCACTACTGGTGGATGTCATTTCCTTGGTGGCAAACTGGTCAGCTGGACCAGTAAGAAGCAAACTTCAGTTTCATTGTCCACTGCTGAAGCTGAATACATGTCTGCAGCCAGTTGTTGTGCTCAGATACTCTGGATGAAGAACCAGTTGCTTGATTATGGTATTAAGTACTCAAAGACCCCAATCTTTTGTGATAATACCAGTGCCATTGCTATCTCGAACAATCCAGTCATGCACTCCAAAACGAAGCACATTGATCTCAGGTATCATTTTATCCGTGATCATATTATGAAAAACAACATTGAACTCCATTTTATTCCCACTGACAAACAACTCGCTGATATTTTTACTAAACCTCTGGATGTCAAAACTTTTGAATATCTTGTTGGTGAGTTGGGAATGTTAAACCCTTAAATCTGGAACCTTGGTATTGAACGCCATTGTGTACTACTGAGGATCTTTGATTTAAAGATTTATAAATTTATGACTGCTCAGATATTGAACGCCGTTGTGTACTATCTTTGCATTAATAGATTTCTGGATCAACATTCCAAGGGGAAGACTTGAAAGATATTTTTGCTCTTAAAAATGTTTTAAGTTCAGGGGGAATTTATTAATTTATTTTCTCACTGGGCAAATTCTTCAGAAAATACTACTGGTACTTTGTAAATGTGTCCCTCTCACTGGTAATTGGACAGGTTGAAGTGCGTGTTTGAGGTGACTTTTGTCTCCTTGTAAATATGTCCCTCTCATTTGTCTGTATTAGTTGACGTGCACGTTTGAGGTTACCAGTCTTTCAAAATGGTTTTCACTGGTACTTTACCGGAGTGTCCCTCCAGTGTACCATCAGTACATGTTTCACTGGACTAATCCACCAGTGATACTGGAGTGTCCAGTCAACCTCCAGATGCACTGAAATGAGTCATAATTATTTTTTTAAATACTTGGTCATTGTGCGTGCCACGTAAGCAAACTTTTTAAAGATATTTATCTTATAATCCTACGTGGCATGTAAATTTTCAACGTAATGATGGTATTTTTACCTTGGGAAGTCAAAAAGAGCAACTTGATACTGTTTGTGGGCTGTAAACCGTCACACATTTATGTGTGATGTGATATAATTAATGCGGATCTCAGAACCCGATCAAAATTTTATTTGATAATTTCAAATTAAACCGTTTGAGTTCCACATTCTCTCTCCTATATATATCCACTTTCAATTTCATTTGCATTTACTTCGAACATATTTACTCCCAAATCTTTCAAATTCCTTCATTTATTTCTTCATTCAATTTCCAATCATAATCATCTCTCATATTTACTCCATTTCCATTCAATTCTTCATCAAATCTTCATCATAACCCTAAATATTCAATTTCATCTTCATCTATTCATCATAAAATGGCACCAAGACAATCCAAATCGCTTAAAAATCTGCTTGCCGCTGAATATGCTCCAACTGAAAATGTTGACAGGGCACCTCATATCACATTAGAGGCAAAAGCCATAAGAATAAACATGAATAACTGGATGGCCAGACTTTCACTTTCCAGTGTTCATGATGCCCAATCCGTTATTGGGAGATTAAACACATTTTTTCTCTCATGTCCATTATATGGTGCGTTAACATTAAATCCAGGGAGGATGTACCATGATTACCTTTGTAAATTCTGGTACACTGCACAATATGATGATACAACTTCATCAATCACTTATACTCTCAAGGGAGGTACCAGATCCTTGGGTTTCACTGCTAGTCTACTCAGGTCTGTTCTACAGTTGAATTATTTTGAACAGAATGAGTTGCCCATTGAACTTCCCTCTGGTATCAATACAAGGGAAGTGTGCAGACTGATGGGGCACACATATATTATGGATGAGCATGGCCAGCTATCCAGGAAGGGAACAGTCTACATGAGCAAACTGACAGACTCATGGAGATTCTTCTTCACGCACATTGTTGAATGTCTGGGAGGCAGTTCTGGAGGGTTGGAACAGATAAATCAAACTCATCTCCAGATTTCCTACTGCCTCTGGTTTGGACTTAGAGTGGATTTTGCTCAGATTCTTTTTGATGATCTGATAGAGCGTCTTAGAGTGAAAGGTAGAAAAGCCTTTGTTCCGTATATCCGTTTTCTTTCACTGATGTTTAAAAGAGCTCTTGGAGACCAGTACGATTTTGAAACTACTCACTTTTCTGTGAATGAGTATATGAGGGATCTGACCAACCTCAGATCTCCACTAAATGAGGTAGATATTCCTCAGTCCATGCTCTCCTTTCAAAGAGAAGAAGTTGAAATGGCTCCAAGTAGAGGTCAAGTTGGTGAAGGACCCTCTGGTGACCAAGATGTACAGATTATTGAAGCTGTACAACCCATTAGACAAGTGGCTCCTGAAGGTCAAGGACCAGAAAATGTTGAACCTTCCAGACGACCTAGATCAAACAGGCGTCTGATAAGAGCTGGAGTTCAGGTGAATCCTGAAAGACATCCTGGTGATGTAATGAATTTGGATGGGTCTCCAATTTTTGAACCTGAAGAGAATGTACAGGTTGTTGGGCAGGTGACTGGTGAACAGATAGAAAATGTGGCTCAGATTATTGAGCAGGTTGTTGAGCAGGTCGAACAAGATGTTCAGACTGATGAACAAGTATCTGGTGAGCAAGAGGCTCAAATCGATTTGAATGTTGAAGCAAGTGAACAGGCTGGTGAACTGGTTGGTGCTCAGGCTGGTGAAATGTTTTGGGATGAGGCTGATTCTCCCATGTCAGAAGATCAAAATTTTGATGTAAATATGAACTTTCTGGGTGAGGATGTTGTACAAGTTGAAAGTCTACCAGAAATGCCACCACCTCCACCAGAAACAAATATTCCTCCACCAGAATCAGAAATGCCACCACCTCCACCAGAATCAAACATGCCACCACCACCACCACCTTCAATTCCAACAAATACTCAATACTTCACTCCTGCAACCATTCAAAGTTCACAAACTCAACCTCCACCAATTGAAACTCCAGTCGAGATATCTGAACCTCGTGCGCTGGACTCAACAGTTGTAACATCTGAAGCTGCAACTGAAGAGGTCTGGGCACAAGTACCATTAATGACCAGATTGACTTCCAATCTTGAACCTCCCAGTGGTCTCTCCACTTCATCTTCTGCCGAGGTCCAAGGCCTTTTAAGTAAGGTGGCGGACCTGGAGAGATCACTCCAGACTTTATCGCAGGTTATTTCAGACTTTAAATCTTTATTATCAAATAACCTTGCATCTGAGATGAATGTGTTTGCTGGGAATGAGAAGCTTATTTTTGAGAAGCTTGATGAACTGGTACTGGCCACTAATAACAACACTGAAAACATCAAAGTGGCAGTCCAGGGATTGGAGACAAGGCTGGTGAACTCTGTTCAGACTGCAGTGAAAGGTGAACTTGTTCAACCACTGGCAGGTCTGAAAGAAGAGGTTCAGAAGTTGGTTACCAGGATAAGTTCTCTGGAGAGTAGGCCCACACTTGATCAGGATGCAGTTGTCAGTACAATCAGTGATGAGGTTGCTAGGAAGTTCAGAAACAGTATGCTAAAAGAAATATCTGAAGAAATTTCTGAACTTGTTCTTCGAACTCTTCAAGATGGGCTGTTACCCCAAGTGGAGAAGTTGATGGAAGAAAAATTTCCAAAGCACTTGCCTAAAGAAGTTGAAACTGTTAAAAAGGAAGTACATGCACTTAAGAAAGTTGTGACTGATACAACTCCAGTGGCTGGAAGAACCTTTGGTGCACTGGACAGACATATGCTAGAACAATTATGGAATGATCTCAAGTCCAGAACTGGTGATCATTCCAAGGGGGAAAAGTCGTCTGGTGACCAAGAAGGTTTGATAAGGAAGAAAAAGGAAGTTGTTGCAAGTGCTGTTGAAAGGGCCTTTGCTACTGAAAGCATTGTGCAACAAAAACAAGTGACTGGTACTGATGCCAGTGCACGATTAGCACAAAGAGCATTTGGCACTAAAGCCACTATGCTGACTGAAGAAGCTACTGGTACTGAAGCCAGTGAGCCCCAGTTTGAGTCTTTCCCAGATATACCAACTACTCTGAAGTCTGTTAAAGGAAAACAACAAATGGTATCTGGAGAAGAAGAACAAACTGCTGAAGAATCATCAGAGTATCCTACTACTGATGATGAAACCTCTAAAAAGCTGGAACAAGAATGCATAATGATAGAGATCTTTAAGAGAAATTAAAAAGATGAACTGCTGGCCCATCAAAGGGAGATGGCAACTATGGGGACTCTGGACTCTTATAATGCTGGCAGGTTAGGCATAAACATTGATGTGTACAAAAAGATGAAGGAAGACCCCAGAGTTCATCAATGTCTGAATGCATTGAATGATGTTCATGTACGCTCCTTTTACGCCGAAGAAGAACAGATTTATGATTCTATAATTTATGGTGTTAGTGTACCAGAACTCATCAGGCAGAGGAAGAAGGAACTGTGAACCTCCAGAGAAAGATTAGAAAGAATGCTGGTGCTCTGGAGTTAGAGTACAGAAAGAAATTGATTGGCTTACCAAAACTGACTGCCAAACAGATCAAAGCAATTAAAGATGCTGATGTAAGCAGATTCATTCCCCTGGACACTTCTCTAAAAATAAATCGTCAACAACTCCAGTCTGCTGTAGAACAAAAGAGAGTGTCAAAGGAAACTGAAGCAATGATCCAGACAGCCAAATTGAAAGACAAGTATAATGAAATGTTGAATTTCAAGGGCTGATGCTAGAAGGATCACTGGTGCAGAAATTAAGCTTGCTGGTAATCATGAAGGTATGTCAAAGTTTGAAGTAAAGTTGACCAGGGAAGGTAACTTTACTGATGAAAGAAAGAGTACTTCAGTCCAGGCGTTTGGATGGAGTGAACTGAAAGAAATTGCCTTAACGTTCAGGGGGAAGACAAATGTGTCGACTGATGTTAAAGCATTTCTGAAGAGGGTTGAGAAGGTATGGAGAAGAAAGCAACAGATGGAAGTTGCAATGGGCATGAAATCGCCAGAATCAGTACCATCTTCTCCATCACCAAAGAGAAAGGCTTCTGAAGATGCTCCAGGACAGACATCGAAGAGAAGGGCCTGACTCTTATCATTTACTTATTGTAATTTATTGTTTGATAAAAATTGTAACTATTTATCAGTTGATGTATGTAATATTAGTTGCAATTTTTCATTCATAAAAGTAAATGATCAGATTTAGTCTAAGTTAGAACTTAAAAGATGAAACTGAAAACACTCATGATCTATAAAGTGTTTTCTAGTAACTTAGATTTTTTAGACTAAAATCAAAACTTGTGTTTTTCAAGCATACAAAATTGTATAGATTTAAGCTTGAAAACACTTGCATTATTTCTAAACAAATAGGGGGAATTTGTTAGGTCCAGATTTACTGGACTCGCTCCAGACTCGACTACTGGAGCCTTACTGAAGATCTGTCCAGAAACGTGTTCTACTGGACCTACTCAGACTTGGAATCTGGAGTCCCTCTGAAGATTTGTCCAGAAATAATGGAAGACCAGTGAGCAAATACTTGTATAGGAAATCTGGAGTATTCTCCAGATTAGCTCACTGGACTTCACCCCAGTCCAGATCTACTCTACTGAAGACGTTCTCACTAAAGTCAGAATAAAGAAGACTGACAAATGGCGGAGTCCACTGGAAGTATTACCAGATCTGTACACTGGAGGATTGTCAGTGTTCTAGACCTTACAAGTCTGAACACTGATATCGAGGAATTGACTTTTGCCATTACACACTTTCCAAAGAACAATCCACTTGTTCTTTACCAAAGTTTATACGTGTGTAAAGGTGGTTGGTTAAAAGAATAAAGTCATATTGATGTGACTTTATCCTTGTACCATTAACCAATGCATTTAATGTTCTTGTCAGTTCATTAAATGCATTCAACCATATTTGTACGGCACAAAATTCACTGGTGAATTTTGTTGCCTATAAATACAAAGTCATTTCCTTGAGAAAATTACTTTTAAGCATACATTTTGCATTAGAGTGAATTTGTCTAAATACTCTCGATCTTAAACAGGGATACTTCACAACTTTAAGTATCTCGATCCAAAAGAGTTATTTGACAAATATAGATCATTTGTAATTCATAGGTTGTTAGGATACATACTTATTTGTATTATCTTGATTCCGCACAACCTTGTATTTTATTTAACATCATAAATAAAATACACATTGAAAAATACATAATGTTCCACTTTACTTGTTTATTGCTTTAAGTCATGTATTATTTTATTTATATACTTGCATTTATATCTAAGTAATACTAGTCCATTCTAGTGATGATTAGACTTGTTGTATTTTACACTTCTGGGTTAACCATCGTATTCAGGGACTCACAGAGATCGGTTGACCTAGGTGGGGAAATCACCATTTTGAGAGAAAAAACACATAGTTACACCCCCCCGGGTTAGTGGTTACCGGTTTGTAAATCAGTTTCAAACATAAATAAGTGAAATTGAACATATTTAAACACAACCCACTTCATAAATCCATTTCAAATCATCAATTACCCACAAAAATCAATTTATAACCTAGTTTAATTAACAAGAAACCCTAGTTTGAACCCAAATCGGTTTTGACCCGAATTTCGACCAAGAACACTTAGATTTGATTAAAAGACATGCTTAGCAACTTGAAATGATGAATTTGAGCTAGAAATCACTTACCAAAACCTCCACAAGAAGTCAAACCCGAATTTGACCTAGTTGAAGACTTTTCTTGCACCTTGAACCTTGAATTTTTGATATGTTGAAAGAATGATGATATAGATGATGATTTTGTTATTATTCTTGTTGAAATCATAATAAATGAGCCAAAAATCTTAGAGAGAGAGGAGAGATATGAGAGTGTGGGAGAGAAATGAATAAATGGATGGAAGAATGGATAAGGTGGGGAGGGTTGGGTTGGTCTTGGATAGGTTATGGGTTGGTATAACCCATGGAGGATCCATATTTCATTTACTAGCTAAATTAAGTGTCATCAAAAATGTAAGAACCGACTAGTACTAACTAATGACCTCGACTTGCACATAAGTCCCAAATTGAACGATGAATTGATCTACATGAACACATTGCACTTAAATGAACTCCAAATTGTTCTCAATATATTAATTAGCTAAATAATTAGTCAAATTGTACATATGGTCAAAGAGTCAAGATTCACGATTGTTACATCATTCCCCCGTTAAGGAATTTGTCCCGAAATTCGATAGAACCCTAATCACTAAACAAATGCGGGTATTTCGACTTCATAAAGTCTTCCCGCTCCCAAGTGAATTCGGCTCCACGCCTAGCATGCCATCGAACTTTGACTATCGTATAACGTTTGTTCTTCAATTTCTTGACCTCTCGTTCCAAAATCTCTACCGGTTCTTGAACAAAATTGAGCTTCTTGTCCACTTGAATCTCATCCATAGGCACATGTAGTGTAGGATCCGCCAAGCACTTTCTTAAGTTACAAATATGGAACACGTCATGCACGCCACTAAGTTCTTGAGGTAGCTTCAATAGGTATGCCACCTTGCCCACTCGTTCAACGATCTTGAAAGGCCCAATGTATCTTGGTCCAAGCTTGCATTTCTTAACAAAACGGACAACACCTTTCTACGGGGAGACTTTCAAAAGCACATGATCACCAACATTGAACTCCAATGGCCTACGCCTCACATCGGCGTATTTCTTTTGTCTCTCACGGGCCAATTGTAATCTCTCCTTAATTTGAGAAATCACTTTTGTCGTCTCAACTACTATTTCCGGCCCAATAAGTTGGATTTCACCAATCTCCGCCCAAGCGAGTGGAGAACGACACTTTCTACCATATAGTCCCCTAAATGGTGCCATTTGAATACTCGCATGGTAACTATTATTATACGAGAACTCAACTAACGGTAAATGATCTTCCCAACTTCCACCAAATTCAATTGCACAAGCCCTCAACATGTCCTCGAGCGTTTGAATGGTCCTTTCGGTTTGTCCATCCGTTTGAGGATGAAACGCCGTACTCATGTCAAGTTGAGTACCCATTGCTCGTTGAAAAGCTTCCCAAAAATTTGATTTAAACCGGCTATCTCTATCGGAGATGATAGAAACCGGAACCCCATGTTTAGACACCACTTCTTTAATGTACAAACGAGCTAGGGTGTCAAATTTATCGGTCTCACGAATGGCCAAGAAATGAGCCTACTTTGTCAACCGATCCACAATCACCCATATAGTATCACGACCACTTCTTGTCTTCGGTAACTTCGTGATGAAGTCCATTGCAATCCGTTCCCATTTCCATTCCGGTGTCACCGGTTGCACCAATAAACCGGGTGGCTTCTTATGATCGGCTTTCACTTGTAAGCAAGTAAGACACTCACTCACATATTTAGCCACATCATGTTTCATGCCCGGCCACCAATAGAAATCCTTCAAATCAAAGTACATCTTATCCTAGCCCGGATGGACCGAATAAGCCGACTTATGGGCTTCATTCATAAGAAATGTTCTCAAATTGCCAAAAATGGGAACCCAAAGCCTTTCAACTAGGTATAGCCCATTGTCTTCTTTTCTATCGAATTGTTGCTCCATGCCATCTAACCTTTCATTACCAAAATTTCCCGGTAAGGTAGCTTGTACTTGAGCTTCTATGATCCGGTCACGAATACTTTGTCCCACCGTGAGACTCATGGCTTTTACCCTTCTCGGCTTGACCCTTTCCTTTCTACTCAATGCGTCGGCTACAACATTAGCTTTGCCCGGATGGTAGCGAATATCACAATCATAATCGCTAAAAAGTTTGAGCCATCTTCTTTGTCTCATATTCAACTCACTTTGATTAAAAATATGTTGAAGACTTTTATGATCGGTGTAAATTACACATTTGGTGCCATAAAGGTAATGTCTCCAACACTTCAAAGCAAAAACAACCGCTCCCAATTCCAAATCATGAGTGGGGTAGTTCTTCTCATGCACTTTAAGTTGACGGGAGGCATAAGCAATGACCTTGCCCCGTTGCATAAGCACACACCCCAATCCTTGACCCGAAGCATCACAATATACCACAAAATCTTCAATCCCATCCGGAAGACTCAAGATAGGAGCATCACACAACATGTCTTTGAGAGTTTGAAAGGCAATTTCTTGCTTCTCGCCCCATTCAAACTTCTTCTCCTTTTGAGTTAAAAGGGTAAGTGGTTGTGCAATCTTGGAGAAATTTTCAATGAACCTCCGATAATAACCCGCCAAACCAAGAAATTGACGAATCTCGGATGGTATTTCGGGTCGTCTCCAATTCTTGACCACTTCAATCTTGCTAAGATCTACATGAATCCCATCTTTGCTAACCACATGACCAAGAAAATGAACTTCTTCCAACCAAAACTCGCACTTTGAAAATTTTGCATACAACTTCTCTTTTCTAAGCAATTCTAGCACTTCACGCAAATGTTCGGCATGCTCTTCCTTTGTCTTTGAGTAAACAAGTATGTCATCAATAAAGACAATGACCGACTTGTCCAAGTATGGTCGACACACCCGGTTCATCAAATCCATGAACACCGCCGGTGCATTAGTCAACCCAAATGGCATAACGGTAAATTCAAAATGACCATACCTTGTACGAAACGCCGTCTTTGGTATGTCATCTTCATGAACTCTAAGTTGATGATAACCCGAACGGAGATCGATCTTTGAGAAATACTTGGCACCTTGCAACCGATCAAATAGGTCATCAATTCTAGGCCACGGGCGCGGCTTCAGGGATCAAATTGATACGAAAGTCAAGTTGACGAGACGGGGGTAGACCCGGTAGATCATCCGGAAAGACATCGGAAAAGTCACGAACAATAGGAACGGTTTTCAATTCTACCTTTGTGACGATAGCACTAAAAACCTTGGAACTAGAGGAATCGGATGTTTCACCTTGAACTCTAAGAATCTTACCGTTAGACAACGGTATTTTGACCACTCTTTCACCACAATCAATGAACGCATTTACCGCCGTCATCCAATCCATACCCACTATGATGTCAAAGCTTCCAATATCGAAAGGCATAAGATCAATAAAGAATTCGACGTCGTTTAAAGTCAAGATACAATCACGAAGCACTTGACTAAGTTTAGTTAGGGCATCATTGACCATCTCAATATCAAGCACGTAATTTAGGGCACAAGGATGAATATCTATCAAAGGAACAAAACTATGGGACACGAATCTATAATCGGCTCCGGAATCAAATAACACCGTGGCATAATGACCGTTAAGAAGAAATGTACCTGCCACCACATTTGGATCATTGCGGGCTTCATTTGCATTCACCGCAAAGGCTCTCCCCCTTGGTTGCACTTGATGGCCTTGTTGGCCACGGTTTTGGTTAGGACCGGCGATTTGAAGTTGATTTGGGTGAACCGCCACTTGAACATTTTGTCCTACCCATTGAGGACAAGTATTACGGTAATGATCGGTGCTTCCACATTCATAACAACCTCCCCGTTGACCCCTTTGATTGTTAGCTTGAGGAGGAAATGCTTGGAGAGGAACCGCATTGGTAGGAGCCACTCTCGGGGCCCTACAATCTCTAGCAAGATGACCGATTTGATTGCAATTGAAACAAGTCCCACAAGGGGTGGTTGTAACACCCTGACTAAGGCGGAAACACGAGATGTCACAGAACGACATGGTACAAAAGATTTAAATATAAAACATCAACAGAAGGTTTCAAATGCCATTCAAATTCAAAAGATTACAAGTTCAAATTGACGTTTAATAAACATTACATAACCAAATTCATAATCAAAAGATTAAATGTTCGCATTACTAGTCCAACATGCAACAAATAAACACATCATCCATGAGGCGGTCCATAGTGCTAACTTACTGCTCTAGACCTGAAAAGCATGAAGAAAAAGTGTCAACTACGAGAGTTGAGTGAGTTCATAGGTTTGTTCTACCAAATATACGTACAACCAATTCAAATTATGAAGTAGTAAATCATATAGTTTCCAAGAATATCCTTCATAATATCCGTACCCAAACCGTATGTTCAATCAATAATTTCCATCCATAATAATAATAATTTCCATTCTGCCAAAGGCATAATTCGATGAGTATATGCTTGAGCCACTACTAAGACCATTTTCATGTCCCAATCAACATAATATTTCATTTCATAGCACAAGCTGTCAATCAAGTGCTTTAATCACAATTGGGGTCGTGCCATGGAGACGACCATTTAAATATATATAAGTAGTTAGAGCACCGCTCGGGTCGGACTGGCAATGAAAGTGGCCACAAAGGCAACCAACATTCCACCGTTACCTATTTAGTGGGTGAGTGGACGACTCCTAGTTGCGCAACCCTCTAACTACAGGCCTCCCCTTTCGGAGTTAATAGTAGTGTACCAAAGTAATACAGTTTGACAGAACTCAAGCTCATCGTATAACTTATAACACATTGAACATACAATATATCCCATTTCATAATCATTCTTTCAAGAGCCATTCATATATATAAAACAATTTTGTTTATCATGTTTTTCACCCCGAAAGTAAAACACATAAAAGAGTTTGAAAGGGGGCTATGACTCACTTGATTCGAGAGTGTTAGGGGCTGATCAAATGCGAGATCTTCGTCTAGTCGTGTTGCTCCCCAAGCAAGCCTAAACCATGGTATTTATATATACACAACGTAAGAGTGTGTAGCATGAACTAGTGTGCTAGATCATGAGATGTTTGCTAGTAGACTTGCCCATCTTTGGTTGTTACTTAATTATGGAATTTAAGTACATTATGATGCTCTCATTATTTGGTTAAAAGAGATTTGGTGGTAGGAGTTGTTTTCTCATTAAACGTTTTTGTATGTTTATTGGAATTTCGGTAGTTTGGCTTTGATTTATATGATCTCCATTGTATACTTTGCTTAGTAATAATATTTGACATTAGTGGTCTTATAATATTAATATTTATGTATATTTCTCTGATTTGTAATTATTTATTTAATTAAATAATATTTAATTACTTATTTATTCACTTTATTGATTTATTTACTAAATAATTCCTTAAAAATACTTTTAAGTGTCATAATTGTCTTTATAAATTATGAATAATTTTATTTGAGTTATATTCTGATATATATGCTTCTTAATTTACAATTTCATGTTTTATACTTTTATTTGTGTATTTTCCATTAATTTTAATAATAATATTTAATTAGTTATTTTTACTTAATTATTTGTCTTTAAATTATGTAACACATGACTCTTGACTCTTAACTATTTTTCTCCAGTAGGTTTTAGTTATTTTTATCAATGGTTATGATGATTTAACCCCATTCTTGATTTACATAATTTATTTATTGATTTTTATGTCTTTTAATTACCATTTAAATTCAATAATTCATGGAAATTCTTAGAAATCATCACTAAACATTTTAGCCAAAAATCCCAGGCCTTTTAGGAAACTTTTATCAATAAAAATTTATATCAATTCAACCTCTCTTGTGTCTTGCTTATTTTGAGGACTTTAAGCTTAAAAATCGTTTACCGAAATAGTGATTTTAGCCTCATTTCTTAAGCAATTAAAGTGCTTCAAAAGGGGTTTTCATTCTTGTTTCATTATTTCCAGAAAGTTCATCATATTTTGGTGTCCAAAGTCGTGATAGTGGTGGTGGTGTGATATGTGCAATTTAGTGCTTTCGGTTAGTGCTTATTTGACCCGAAAAGATGATTTTTGAGCTTATTGTTGTCATGAACCAAAAGACTTGAGTTTTATACTTTTGAAATAACTTATTTCCAGTAGTTTTATCATATTTTCTTGGTCATAAGATTGTGGTGCATGTGTGTGCTCAAAATGCATTTTTGCGTGTTTCGGTTTGTGATTTCAAGCTTATTTTCACTAGTTTTGGTCCAAGCTTTGTCTCTTTGTTATTTCATTAATTTTTCCAGAATATTAACATTAATATTAACATATTTTTCACTTATAACAATTCCATATCCATCTCATAATCCAACAAAAGATTCAACTTTCTTAAATCTAGCATACATGCATTCAAATCAACACCTTTTAATACCAACTTTTATAGATCTAACATTCAACAACATAAAAACATCTTTTTAATGAAAAATCTCAGAAATATTTTCTTCAAAATATACAAAAACATATAGATCTATACAAAGGAAAATCACTTTAAAAGCTACTTAATCTATAACAACACTTTTGGGTCTTAGACTTGTTGAATCCTTGGATCTTTCTCATAGATTCAACATGCATGTGCATGAGGAGAAAGATCCTATCAACTTTGCCCTCATCAAGTGTATATTACAAAGAAAACAAGAAGAAAGTATGAGTTTTTGATAAAACCTTTGAATATAAACAAGAACAAGATTAGATCTAACAAAAAGGATGAAGATTATACCCTTGAAGAACACGATTTTGAGGATGAAAAGATGCAGATTTTCGTGACCCTTATTGCCTCTTATAACCCTTAATCTAAGCCTAAAACAACCCTTGAACCTTGCTTGGATTAACCCTTTATTAATCTAACTTAAAACCCTTATTATTAATATAAGTTTAGATGAGATTTAGCCTTGTTTTTGCCTTGTTTTTGCTTGGCCGAAATGAAGAAGAAAAGAAGAGGGGAGGGAGAGTTTTTGAGAGAAAAGATGTTGTGTGTGTGAAATGAGTGAAGAGTGTGTGTTGAAGTGGTGAGTTCCAAGACAAAAGAGAGTGTAAGTATAATTTGAAATGGATGTGTGTGGGTGTGAAGGGGGGCCGGCCTCAAAGGGTATTTGGAGGGTTTCCTTTCATTTTTTTTATTTATAAAATGTGTATATAATGTGTATGTATATGTTAGATGTAAGTATATATGTATTTTGTAAGGGTAATTGTATTTGTTTGTAGTGTAACTTAATTTTTATTCTAGTATGTGTATATATATATATGTCGTGTATATATGTATGTATGTATATATTTTTGTGTTTTTAATTTGTTACATAAGCCTTTATTTATAAACTTGTATTTATTTTAAGCATATATATATATATATATATATCTTATTGTTATTTAAACACTTTTATGTACATGTTAATGTATGACTATACTTTGAGATAGAAATCTTTATTCTCATGTCATATTTACTTAAATTGGTTTGGTGATTGATTTGTTGAACATTTATAAGAATTTTGATTGATATCTCAACTTGTGAGGCTCACTTTATCATTTATTACTTGATTAATCATCAATAAAATTTTTGTTCAATGGCATTTTATAAATTAAATTTAGAACTGAACAATAGCTTTAGATTGCTAATTTAGGGGCATTATCTACTAGCTTCAAGTATAACTATGGCTTGCGGGATCATAGACAACATAACTAGAACATATAAAATGTTAAAAAGTAGGGTTGTTACATCCTTACCCCCTTAGAAGAATTCCGTCTCGGAATTTGAATTTGCTTAGGGAGTAAGTGCGGATATTTCTCGCGTATAAAGTCCTCGCGCTCCCATGTAAACTCGGGTCCACGTTTCGTATCCCATCTAACTTTAACGATAGGGATCTTGCTTCTCTTAAGGCGTTTCTCATCGCGATCGAGAACTTCTATTGGCTCCTCACGAAATTGGAGCTTATCTTCCACATGTAGTTCTTCAAGTGGGACCACTTTCGAATCATCCGCCACACATTTCTTCAAGTTCGACACATGGAATGTGTCATGAACATCTCCCAATTCTTGGGGTAATTTCAACTTATAGGCTACGGGGCCTATTCTAGCAACAATTTCAAATGGCCCAATGTATCGGGGGCTCAACTTTCCTCTTTTGCCGAATCTTACGGTTCCCTTCCATGGCGACACCTTTAATAGCACCTTGTCGCCAACCTCAAATTCTAGGGGCTTCCTCCTTGATCTGCATAACTCTTTTGCCGATCTCTTGCGGCCTTAAGCTTTTCTTTAATGATCGCCACCTTGTCCGTTGTCTCTTGGACAAAATCAACGGTAGCTAGGCTTCTTTCACCCGCCTCTACCCAACACATGGGTGATCTACATTTACGCCCGTATAGAGCTTCAAACGGCGCACATTGTATGCTAGAGTGATAACTATTGTTGTAAGTAAATTCCGCGTATGGCAAGTGTTCATCCCAACTTCCACTAAATTCTAATGTGCAAGCCCTTAGCATATCCTCCAGCGTTTGTATCGTACACTCACTTTGCCCATCCGTTTGTGGGTGGTAAGCCGTGCTTAATGCTAACGTAGTGCCCATTGCTTCTTGCACAAGACCCTAGAAACGTGAGGTAAACCTACCATCCCTATCGGATATTATGGACAGAGGTACACCATGTAATATCACAATCTTTTCAACGTACAAGCGAGCTAGACGCTCAGTGTTCCAATCTTCCTGATGGGGATGAAATGGGCTGATTTCGTAAGACGATCAACAATCACCCATATAGCATCATGACCTTTCTTTGTCCGAGGAAATTTCGTCACTAGGTCCATTGCTATTTGCTCCCACTTCCACTCGGGAATTTTCGGCTGCTTTAAAAGTCCAGCTGGCTTTTGGTGCTCAGCTTTAACCATCGCACAAGTCATGCATCGGCTCACATATAGGGCTACATCACCTTTCATCCCAGGCCACCAAAAGTCCCTTTTTAGACCTTGGTACATCTTATCCGCTCCCGGATGAATCGAGTATTTTGAATTGTGAGCTTCATTCATTAATACCTCTCTCAGCCCATTGATCTTTGGACCTAAGCTCTTCCTTTGAAATACAAGATGCCTTCATCATCCCTATCGAACCTTGTTTCTACCCCACTCAAGGCCTCTTCTTCAATGTTCTTCCCTTCAAAAGCCTTTGCTTGATCTTCTAAGAATTTGTCCCTTAGAGACATTTTCACTCGTAAGTGATAAATTCTTGTCCTCGACACCCTAGTGCTCACCTTCCTACTAAGGGCGTCAGCAACAACATTTTCCTTTCTGGGGTGGTACTTAATTTCGCACTCGTAATCGTTAAGCAGCTCCATCCACCTCCTTTGCCTCATGTTCAACATCTTCTGATCGAAGATGTGTTGCAAGCTCTTGTGATCGGTAAATATGGTGCACTTGGTGCCATAAAGATAATGTCGCCATATCTTCAAGGCAAACACTACGGCTCCTAGCTCCAAATCGTGTGTTGAATAATTCTTCTCATGTGGCTTCAATTGCCTAGATGCGTATGCAATAACCTTGTCTCTTTGCATTAGTACGCACCCTAGCCCTTTATTTGACGCATCACAATACACTACAAATCCTTCCATTCCATCCGGCAATGCTAGTATTGGTGCTTCACACAACATGTTTTTAAGCGTTTGAAACGCTTGCTCTTGTTCTTCACCCCATTCGAACTCTCTTGACTTTTGGGTCAATTGGGTTAAAGGTACCGTAATCTTAGAGAATCCTTGAATGAACCTCCTATAATAACCCGCCAAACCTAGGAAGCTACACACTTCCGTTGGTGTCTTGGGTGTCTCCCATTTCTTGATTGCTTCTATCTTAGACGGATCCACATGGATTCCTTCTTCGTTCACAACGTGCCCCAGAAATTGGACTTGACGTAGCCAAAAATTCACACTTAGAAAACTTAGCATATAGCTTCTCGTCTCTAAGTAGCTGTAAGATTATCCTCAGGTGCTTCTCATGCTCCTCCTTACTTCTAGAGTATATCAAAATGTCATCGATGAACACTATGACGAATTTGTCCAAGTATGGCCTACAGATCCTATTCATTAGGTCCATGAAAACGGCTGGCGCATTTGTGAGACCAAATGGCATCACTAGGAACTCATAATGTCCATAGCGAGTTCTAAAGGCCGTTTTAGGTACATCTTCTTCTTGTACCCTCAACTGATGATAGCCGGACCTAAGGTCAATTTTCGAGAAATGCGACGCTCCTTGCAGTTGATCGAACAAATCGTCTATTCGCGGCAGCGGGTATCTATTCTTGATCGTCAATTTATTCAACTCTCTATAGTCGATGCACATTCTCAGAGTTCCATCCTTTTTCTTGACAAAGAGAATTGGCGCACCTGGCGAAGAACTAGGTTGGATTAAACCTTTATCAAGCAATTCTTGCAATTGCTCCGAGAGTTCTCGCATTTCAGAGGGCGCTAGCCTATATGGTGCTTTAGCTACGGGGGCTGCCCCGGGAACTAAATCGATAGTAAACTCTACTTGTCTCGCTGGGGGAAGTCCAGGAGTAGTTCGTCCGGAAATACATCTAGAAAATCTCTAACCACTGTTACCTTGAGAGGATCCTTATCTTTCACTCGCTTATCCACTACTTGCGCCAAGTATGTGTGGTATTCCTTGCGTAAATACTTCCTCACTTTCATAGACAAAACTATCTTGGGTTGGACTCCCGCCTTATGGCCTTGAACTATTAGCACCTCACCGCTATCTAAAGGAATTTTAATGATCTTTTCATGGCAAAGTATTTCAGCACGCATTTTCGACAACCAATCCATTCCTACTATCACATCAAAACTTCCTATTTCTATGGGAATCAAGTCTATACTATAGTCCTTCTCATCTAAGGTTAACTTACAATCAGCAATAATTTCCTTAGTCTTATACTCGTTTCCATTAGCATATTCGACATAATAAGTTTCCTCAAGCTCACTACGTATCTTATCAATTAATTCTTTAAATTCAAAGGAAATGAAACTTCTCTCGGCTCCAGAATCAAACAACATAGATGCATAAACATTATTTAATGGAAACGTAACCTACGATGACATTTGGGTCATCACGTGCCTCATTTTCTCCCATCGCATACACCCGTCCTCTTGCTGGACCTCCTTGGTTTCCTCGGTTCACGTTGTTACCTTGATTCCCTCCATTTGCTCTATTTCCACCATTTCCTTGGTTCGCTCGATTCCCATTATTTCCTTGGTTTGCTTGATTCCCACGGTTGCCAACATTTCGAAAATTCCCACGATTATTGTTCATGTTTCCACGACCTCCTTGTGCCCTTCCCAACCTAGGGCAGGCATTCCTCCAATGATCCATGGCTCCACATTCACGACATGCTCCGGGGTTTCCTCCAACTCTTGCTCCACTTCGGCAATAGGAAGCAAGGTGTCCAAATCGGTTGCAAGTCGTGCACTGCCTACATTCTCCTCGATGGTGGTTGCCACAACGATTACATCTTGGCGGCATGCCACCGTTTGGGTTGGGGTTAACATCAGCAATCCCATAGTTTCTCACTACTTTTTGTCTTTTATCTGGCCCATTACCTTTCCTATCACCAAATAGATTTCCTCCTCCTTGCCTAGAGCTTGATTCACCACGCGAGTATCTTCCACTCCTAACCAAGTCATTTACTAACTTGGTTGCCAAGCTTATAGCTTCTTCAATTGTGGTGGGGTTCGCGGCCGTGACCATCAATCTGATCTCAGGTACTAATCCATAGATAAACCTTTCAACCTTCTTAGCCTCGGTGTTCACCATCTCAGGTACTAGCACACACAACTCGTGGAAGCGAATGGCATATGCCTCCAGCTCCATTCCTTTCATAGCATGGCTCCAAAACTCAATCTCCAACTTTTGCACCGCTGGGCGGGGACAGTATTCTGCTTCATTTCCTCCTTGAGTTGCTCCCAAGTCAAAGCATTCATTACGGCGACCTCTCGTAGTGACTCGGAGGTTCCACCAAGTGAGTGCCCTTCCTTGGAGCTTGCTAGCCGCAAACTTGACACGGTCGGCCGGTGCGCAATCGATGATGTTCAAAATGGCTTCCATGCTTTGGAACCATGTGAGCAATCCAACAGGACCTTCCGTCCCATAAAACTCCTTGGGATTGCAAGACGTGAAAGTCTTGTAAGCATTCCTTTCATTAGCATTGCCTCCTCCATCTTGTCTTCTAGCCGTGTTAAGTGTAGCGGTCACATTCTCCGCAATTTGGGTGGCAATGTTTGGCATGGCGGCATTGATTTGTTGGGAGATAAGCTCAGCTAACTCGGTCCTTCGCTGGGCCTCTTCCTCTTGGCGCCGGGCCTCATCACTTGTTTCTCCGCCGGTCCTTCGTGGTGCCATGTCTCTACAAATGGATAATATAGTTTAGTCATTCGTGTATTGAATCATATGACATAAACTCGACTCACGACTTCTTGATCTCACACGAGTATATCTAAAGTTATTTAGTGCATAGAGGGCTCGTTTGCACACATATGTATATTCATATTCTTTTTCTTAATCACGACACATTTGTCATTATGAGCGAATAAATGGCTAGGTAAAATTCTGAAATTTATCAACCATGCTTTCAAGGTTAGCTAAGAGAATTACAGAATCTGTGTATGAACTTGGAGCACGTAAAAGTGGCTTAAGATGGACGATCTGGGCCAAACTCATAAAATATAAAACGTAGCCCTATGAGTTAAGTTTCACATCCAACTGGAATCAGGTCAAAAGACGAAATAGAACTCCAGATATGGCCGTTCTACCAAAAGTGGTCAGAACTGATTTCCTGCTGTAACTATAACCTTTATAATAGGGATAACTATAACACAATAAGGATAGCACATCATGTAACCATAGAGAGGCATTAAGCATAC
>CM067167.1:15028631-15066131 GCA_034093135.1 Erigeron breviscapus
CATTCAAGCATTGTTCACTTGTGGCTCTTCTAGTCTGAACCCCACTAGTTGGATCTCCAACAATCTGATCAATTAGATGTGCTCGAGTCCATCTAGTGTATTGACTAGGCTGGTGACAACCATATCAGTGCAAGATACCAGATGATCCTCTTCAGTTGTAGCAACTGGAGGAGGATCAGCCCAAACTACTTCGACATCCTCATCAGAATCAATGAGGTCACGATTGCATCATGAAATTCTTCAGTTGAAGGCATTTCTTGAAGAACTGGAGAAGTTGGAGTTTGAACTGGTGCTGATATTGGAGTGACATGTACATCAGATCCAATCACCAGTTTCTTTGGTAAGTGGAAACTGATGGAGGGATAAAATGGAGTGTCACTGGAGGTTTCTTCCTTTTAACAGGTTCCAGTTGAGTGTAACTGGAAGCTTCTTCAGGTGAAACAACTGACTGATGAACTTGGTCAGTTTCACCAAAATTTATTGGAACGACTGGAGAGATATCAAGGTTTGGTTTCTTTTTTATTGCATCATTTGATTCGTCAAATGTAACATGAATTGTCTCATGAACTTTTTGGAGTCTATAATTATAAACTCTAAAGGCCTTTCGAATATCTGAATAGCCTACAAATACACCTTCATCAGCTTTTGCATCAAACTTTCCAAGCTGACTAGAATCGTTTAGAATATAAACTGGACAACCAAATACATGAAAATATCCAATATTTGGCTTTTGATTCCTTAGTACTTCATAGGCAGTCTTCTTATGTCTCTTGATATAGAATGACCGGTTTTGGGTGTGACAAGCAGTTGCAACTGCCTCAGCCCAAAAACTGGTGGGAAGACCTGATTCAGATAGCATACTTCTGGCTGCTTTTATCAGTGTGCGATTCTTTCTTTCCACAACTCCATTCTGTTCTGGAGAGCGAGCTGAAGAGAAGTTTTGAGATATGCCAGTGTCATTACAAAATGTTTCAAGTACTTTATTTTGAAATTCAGTACCATTATCACTTCGTAACTGACAAACTTTTCGAGTATATTTGAGCTCAATTCTTTTAATGAGAGAGATGATTTCAGCAGGTGCATCACTCTTGGATCTGAGGAATACCACCCAACAAAATCTGGTGAATTCATCAACCACAACTAGAGTGTATTTCTTTCCAGCTCTAGTTTGAACATTCACTGGACCAAAGAGATCCATATGTAGAATGTGAAGAGGTTCAGTGATGCTAAAGTTTTGCCTTGTCTTGAAACTGACCCTTTTCTGCTTGCCCATCTCACACCATGGACATGGCTTTTCTTTATTAAAAGAAATCTGAGGTATTCCATCCACCAGTTGTTTGCGAGACAACTTGTTGATATTTTTGAAATTAAGATGGGATAACCTCTTGTGCCATAACCAGTTGGTATCCTCATCAGCCTTGGTATAGAAGCATTGCTCTTTTGGAGCTGGTTCCATATCCATGACATATACATTTCCCTTCCTTGGTGCAATCATCACCACTTTCCAATCCTTGTTAAATATGGTGCCTTGAGCAATATCAAAGGCTCCTCGGCTGACTTCGGCTGCAAAGACTTTCTCCTTAGGCGCATGTCTCAGCAACACAAAACGAGGGTTTCGCTCGTTATAGGACTTGACCAAACATCTCACGACACGAGCTGACGACAGCCATGCAGCACCTGTATGAAAGTCAGTACCATCCCGTTAGCCGCTGTTTACCAATAATAATGTGGTGTTGCCGCCCGGAAAGAATGCCTAGAAAAGAAGTAGTAGTCTTAATCGATAGACTAAGCTGCTTTCCGTAGAGTGCTATGAAGCATGGCTTCTTTCCGGGAGCTTTCCTCTTTTCTTTCTTCCTTTGGAAATAGGGGAGTGACCTCAAGTGTACTCCAAAATACTAAGATTAAGCTACAATTGGACGTCGCGTCCCCCGCGAAGCTTTTGAAGATCCGGGAACTTATGCGGGATCTCCAAAGCAGACCGGTTCCTGCTTTCCAAGCGAGAGATGCTTTATTGAAAATATCCATCGTCACAAAGTTGACTGACACTGATCAGGTTATATTTCAAACCATTTACAAATGCAACTTTGGTGAACTGGACTTGTCCATTATTGATAACACCATATCCTTCAGTCTTTCCATTTTGATCATTACCAAACATCACTGCCAGTCCATCTTGGACAGTGAACTCTTCCAGCAGGGGCTTACATCCGGTCATAGTCCGTCCAGCTGCGCTGTCCAGATACCAGGTGTTCTTTTTACGATCGCCCTGCACACACACAAAAATCATCAGTTATTTTGGTGAACCCATCTTTTCTTGATGGGTTCACTGGACTTCTCCCTAGAAGTCTCAGTTGATTTTGGTGGGTTGGAACTGGAGGCTGAATCTGGAGCTTTTTCATCAGCTCCAGGTCCAGGAGTAAAAACGATTGGTACTTGATACTTGCTCCCCTTTTTCTTTTCAATTTTTGGTCCAGATGGAACATTCTTTTGTTTTTGTTTGGAAGGGGGTTTGACATTTTGTTTAACAACTGAAGGAGTGGAAGCTCCTTCCAGATTTTTAATTTTGGCAGTGCAACTCTGAACCTGCCTAGACTAAAGTTGGAGTTAACTGTCCAGTTTTAACAAAATATCATTTTCAACAGGCAGCTGAACCTTGGACCTAGGTTCAACTGGAGATTTGGTCTAGGGAATCTTGGGCTCTTTGACTTTTGAGGTAAAGGCTTGTTACCAGTAGCCTTTTTAACTGGAGCTTTAGCCTGTTCAGCTCCAGATTTGACCTCAGTGGGGGTGGTCTCATTGGGTTCAGTTTTGATAATCTTAGGTAGATCATATGGAGTGTCAACCCTAAGAGCTGGAGGCAATGCATGAATATCTGGTATGATAGCTGCCATTGCCACATCTCCAGATTTCCATGCATTTTTCTGGGCATCAATTGTTCTAGAAAATGCATCATAATTCTTTCTAGATGCTTTTACCCATGACTTGATAATCATTTGTTCTTTTTCAATATTTGATTTTAAACTTTGATTTTCAAGTTCTAAAGCCTCAATTTTTAAAACTGACTCCTTGAGAGCCAACTGGACACTTTGTAAATCATTTAGTTGTGGCCTAATACTGTTCAGTTCAGTTAAGATAGTCTCCAGATATCTTTCACTGTCTGCGCTAGTAGTTTCCACAAAAACTAAATCACCATTTAATGATTCAGCAAGGTCCAGTTTTAGTTCTGGATCCACCTGATTATCATAATCACATACCTTCTTCAAAATGATGTCTACCCATCTTCCAGTGATGACATCTTCTTTTGCCACATGCTGCTGTTGATCTTCCAGGGCCATGAAACACACATCCCTTATCTCTTCATCATCATCAGATGAGTCATCAGAGAATTCCCATTTTTCTTCAGTCTTTGCCATCATGCATTTGTTCTTTTCTTTTCTCTTTCAAATGACAAGAGGGCAATCTGGGCCTTAAGCTTTTTGTATTTAGCTTTGTAGCTATCATCAGGCCTGTTAAAATTAGGGACAGAGGGACCAGTTTGGTTGTTCATCTGACTAGATCTGCATTCCTTCATAAAGTGACCTTTCTTACCACACTTATAGCAGGTAAGATTGGCTTTATCCAGAGAGTTGGAGCTGGAAGCATTGTTGGAACCATTAAATCTATTAGATTTATGCTTAAACCTGTTAAAGGTTTTAGCAATCATGGCTACCAGATCATCATCGTCAGTTTCATTACAACCATCATGATTTTCAGTGGTCAGAGCAGAGTTTAAGAAACTGTTTAACATCTCCTTCATAGAGTGTGGCTGGACACTCTCAGTAGATATTAAAGCAGCACAAGGTCGTTCAGTTATATTAGCAACCTTTGAACTCTGGGCATGGTTCATGGCATCCTGCTCAGCCATAAGTCTTGCAACATTATTATCTTCAGTGAATCTGAAGGCTCCATAGAGCGATGCAAGAGTGTGGTTGTGCAGGGTTTTACCTTGTCTCAAGACAAGAACCATATTTTCCCATTTAGATGGAAGAATATCACAGAATTTTTCAAGAAGAATATCCTTATCCTTCTCTACACCCAAGCCTCTCAATTGATTAATGAGGCTAGTAAACCTGGTGTAAGTACCAGTTAAACTTTCATTGGGAATTGCAAAGAAGGATTCATACTTCTTGTTCAGGGCAACCTTTCTGGTGACAATAGTATCATCACCTCCTTCAAACTGAATGATTAATTCATCCCACATTGCCTTTGCACTGGGGAACAACACAAGTGTTGGAATAAAATCTTTAGGGACAGCTCCAAGGATCATGTTTTTCAGTTTGGTGTCCAAGTCCACCAACCTGCGATCCTCATCAGACCAATGGTCTTCGAGCTTTTCTCTGGTGCCTCTTCTTCCAGTTGGATCTAGAAGAGGACTTACCCCAGGAGACATGGGTATATATGGTCCATCCTTAAGGATTTTCAACATATACCTCTCTATCCCACCAAAATGCAAGAGCATTCTGGCCTTCCACGTACCAAAGGTCTCACTGTTTCCATCAAATTTTGGAACAGGAGTGTTAGAATAATGTACGTGGACATGGTTAGGAGCGTTTGGAGGAGGAGGAGGATTGGTATTAGCATTTTGATTTATGTGTTGATTAGGTGGTGTATTAGGAGGAACATTGATATTAATATTTTCAACATTTGGACCAGAACCATTCCCACCTTCAGCGTTGGCCATCTAAGCAGATCTAGGCAAGTATGTTAGCCTTCTGCTCTGATACCACTTGTAAGTCCCAAAGACGAATAGATGGTTCTAGCTGAAGACACCTCTATGTCAATGGTGGGTTAACTTTGCAATACGTTCACTAAACTGGAGATGTAACACCCTGCTTTATAAAAAATGTGGATTTCAAAAATTTTCAACTTTAAACATAACACTGTTAACAAATTGCGGAAGCGACGTTTAAAAATGCCATTTGATTCCTAATGGAATCAATAAAAGATTCCTAATGGAATCAATAAAACATAATAAATGTCTCAAAAGGTGTTACCAACAGTATCATCACAATAACCCAAATGAAATCCACAATCAACGTAAAAGACAACCAACATAATAATTGCCAAATGGCTAAATAAATGTCTACGTAATTAAATGCAACTATGGGTAACTAAAGCCACAATCCTCAAGCTCCACAAGTAGCTACCCATCTCACCATCTATCGATCAGCTTCAAGTCCTAACCTGAGGGCACAACATTTTTTTTTCCACAAAACACAAGTGTCAGCTTAAAAGCCGAGTAAGATAACAGGTTAGTACAAAACAAGATTGCCAATTAAAACATTTTAATAAAGAATATATCTCACACATATGTATAGGCACAATCACACAATTCCACGTAAACAACATTATAGGGATATTTAATCCTATAAAGTGCCTAACAATCCTTATTATTCCACGTTACAACACAATTTCCACGTTCCACGATATCCACGTATAGTTATGCCAAAATAGTCAACAACAAAAGATTTGTGTGTAGGCGGTCATAAGACCTTACAGGAACCTCACACCCGACATGATGGGTAACCTTTCGGGGTCCATCGGTGTCGTTATGGATAGGCATAACCAAATCCATGAGCAAACCGTTTCCGCACGTATGGTGGTCAATCACTCCACCCGGTATACTCTTTCCACGATGATTGAGTCACACGGGAACCATATACATTGCCCCCGATTGATCCACGTACACAAGAGTCCATTGGACTAATGTGGGTTAAGCTTAACACTTTTCCACGTTGTGCTCGAGACTTAAACACACTATAAATTCCACGTTAACACACGATAATTCCTCGTTACATTATTAGGGCCCTTAACGTGCTTCGTGACATGGCAACTTAAATAAGTCTAGTGTACTATGTGTACAAGCCAACAACAAGCAACTATCACACAACAAATTATTCATCACAAGCATTTCTACATAATCATGCATAAAATGTCTACCAGCAACCCCCCTGTACATCCCATACCCAACATACGCATGAGATAGTTAAAACATCATAAATGGGGGAGTAATTATCAAATCTATGTTTTGTTGTGTCCCTCGTGTGTCAAAAGTAAGTTATCTTACCTCTCGGGATGAACAACAAGCACAAACAACTCTACCGTGTAAACAACGTGTTCCTGACAACCTATAAACACATAAATATAATCACATCTCTGATTATACAGTTGTTATGATCATCATGATGCCGAAACACCATGGACTCACTATGGACTCACTCAAACAACTCCACAACAAAGTCTATACGAGATCAGCACTGCGCGTCGGTCAAAAACAACGTTTTTCACAAACCATTTCCCAACATATTAACAAACTGTTATTACAAAGTAAATATAACTCTTTTATCTAGCAATGGTCATTGGAATCACCTCAATACGATTTTTCATTATTTTTCTATGAATTTTTGGAGATTGACGTATTCAACTCGTCTAGAATCTGACCACTTTTAGAAATCAGTATTTTAGACATAGTTTGAAGCAAAATCAAAGAAAACTTTCTTCTGGACGATTTTAGTAGACACATAGACCTTTTCAAAAATGTAAGTATCGACCTCTGAAAGTTTATGGTGAATGAGTTATGATTTTTGCAAAACAGAAGAAATTTCAGACCTTCAAAGCCCTTTGTTTTGAAACCTTATTCAACATCCAACGACTTCAACACATCAAACCATTTTCCAGAAATCATATACACTTATATTGACCCCAATTCATCACTTAATAATCTCAATTGATTTCACCTTCAAAGGATTTCACTTTAGGTCACCGAAACGACGAAAATTAAAGATTTCGGTAACAATAGATTAACTATGACCGAGACGAGGTGTGACACCAACAATGAACCTATTGAATCATCAAACAATCATCAAAAAACCTGATCATACCTGTAGGAAATCTCTACACACCCATCGATTGCAATAACGATTACCGATTAACCCGAAATCATCAATTCTAATATCAAAACGTATTAAATTAATCATCAACCCACCAAGACCAGAGATGAACGAAATAAATGGAAGAAAATGACCAAGAACAAGTATAGATTTCAATCAATACCTTTATGGATGATTATGGGATCGAAAACAAGCACCGAACAATCACAAATCACCCAAAACCGATTGGAAATAAGCAAGGAAGATGAAGGAGGCACACACACTCAATCACACACATAAAAACCTGGAAAAATGAGGGATTAGGGCTGCCTAATCCCTAACAAAACCGTCCTCCCACTTGTGCAAATGACCAAAGTGCCCTCGACTTAAAACTAACGATCGTTAAGGCTCTAACTAACGAACCAAACGAACCCTTAATGGCAAACCGAAAGCTATGATAACATCTCACAATCATTTAAAACTCAATCAAGCATCACATTAATCATCTACACAACAATAGTTAATTACTTAGCACTTTAAGCAACAAACGGCGTCAAGAATCAACTAACGGTTACGCAATAGAATTAAGAATTGACTAACGATCAAAGTCAAAGTCAATGATAGAAAAATTTAGGATGTTACAGGAGACGACCAGTTGCAGTGACAGTATACCAGGTCTGGATAGTCTACTTATAAAGGTGATAATATAAGTAAAGACAATGCAATAAGTAAATACTTGTAAAGTAAATTGATGAGATGATATGTAATTTTCAAGTGTAATTTATTTATTAATGTTAAATAAATTACAAGGTTGTTGCGGAACCAAGATAATACAAAAGAGTAAATATCCTAACAACCTATGAATTACAATCGATCTAATAATTGGAAATTCTCTTCAACAATCGAAACACTTAAAGTAGTGAAATGTTCCTTTTTGCGATTGAGAGAATATTGCACAAGTTCACCAAATATATTGCAGCTTTGAGAGTTATGCAAAGTTATTTTTGTGAAGTGCAAAGACCTTTATTTATAGGCAAAGTTGACATTGGGATGTCAACTTTGGCCGTACAAATGTGGTTGAGAGCATTTAAGGAATAACATTTAATTCCTTAAAATGCTAGATAAAGTTACACTTTATCCAACCTGCTTTATGTACTTTTGTACTTTATACAGTAGATAAATCCTTTTATCCGTGTAATAGCACATAAAGCATAAAGGTCTTTTCCTCGTAATCAGTGTAAAGCTTTGTAAGTACTCTACACCGATGCTCTCCAGTTTGTATCTGAGTATAATGTCAATTGGGCTTCGCTGCCATTGTCATTCTCTATCTTCCACTTGTTGTCTTCGACTTCAACTGGAATGATTCTTCATCTGGTCAGATCTCAACTGGAGGAAGTCTTCAGTTGCGTTAACTGTACGTTGCAACTGGACTTCAATATATTTCTGGACAAATCTTCTAGTCTCCAGGTGCAACTGGAGACTGGCCAGTTTCCAGGTGAAACTGGTCCTAACAATGGAGACATATGATTTTACTGATATTATGTTAATTGTTAAGTTTAAAACGATCAATCCATATCGTGGAAACCATAGTTGTCAAACTCGTACGAGTCGAGTCAAAACTAACTGAAAACGAGGTGACTCGATCGGTGACTCGAAAGTTATCCAAACTCGTAACCTGACTCGTGATTTATGGTGTGACTCGGTCCGAGTCGAGTCGAATCGGAAACTCGTGTGAGTTAGGATATTTGTACATATTTTCGATTTTGAAGAATGTAGTGAATAAAAGAAGAAAAAATACATACTTTTTGCATCAGATTTGAAGATTCATGCTCCGTTGAAGATGTTTTGGATCTCATATATGTGTTTGTGTGTGTTTTTAAATTTTTTGGGGAGGATAAGTGAGACTGTGAAATGTAGGGTGTGAGAGTGTTGCATGTGAGAAACTAGGATTGCTCCAAGATGATGACGAGTGGTATCACGCATTTAATGAGGCTGCTCTCTGGGCGACTGCGCCAGAATTGCGGACTTTATTCAGCCATATGTTATTATACTGTGAAGTGTCGAACCCAGTTCAACTGTGGTATACACATTGGCAAAAGATGTCAGACGATATAGCTCATACATATGGCATCGTCAACTCAGAGGACCTAGAACAATATGTACTTTATGAGCTAGAAATACTACTTAGGTCCGCTAATGCTTCTTCATCCTTATCAGAGTTTGGATTACCTTTACCTCGACAAATACTACTTTTTTCATTAAGAAATAAGCTGGTGATGGAAGAAAAAAACTACTAGGGAAAAGCTAGCAGCTTGATCATGCTTTATACAAGCAACAGCTCAATCGTGAACAAAATGAAATTCATAACTACATCACAACGAATTTAGAAGCTAATAATCAGGTTTTAGCTTTTGTGTACGGACATGGAGGAACGGGGAAAACCTTTTTGTGGACAACTATAATTTCAGGTCTGCGTTCTCATGGCAAAATTGTTTTAGCAGTCGCTGCTTCTGGTATAACATCGTTATTACTACCCTCCGGTCGAACTGCTCATTCAAGATTCAAAATTCTGTTAGACTTGAGTGATGACTCCACTTGCAACATCAAGAAACACACACAAATAGCCCAACTACTAACCGAAACTTCACTTATTATTTGGGACGAAGCCCCAATGAGTGATAGAAGATCTTTTGAATCTTTGGATAGGACTCTCAAACACCTTCTAAATAACACTGATCAACCTTTTGGCGGCAAGTCTATGCTACTAGGAGGTGACTTTAGACCAACTTTACCGGTAAAATGTAAAGTTTCTAAAGAAGCCATCTTAGCATCATCACTACCCAAATCTTACTTATGGAGTAAATTCAAAGTCTTCAAACTGACTGAAAACATGCGCCTTCACAGATCAAACATACAACCAGAAGAATTTACTCAAATTGCAAAGTTCTCTTCATGGTTATTAGCGGTCGGAAATGGTACCTTAGGTAGACCTGATAAAAACGAACCACAAAACACGAAAATAATTGAAATCCCATCGACTTACATAATACCTTTCCATCGAAAAGCCCTTACCGAGCTCATTCATTTCATATATGACGATGATACTTTACAAAACCCAACAGCTGCTTGCTTATCTGAAAAAGCAATAGTGTGTCCTAAAAATGAAACTGCGGATGAAATAAACATGCAAGTACTAGAAATTACTCCAGGAAATAGTAAAACTTACCTTAGCACAGACTCAATAATTCCCTTCACGGGAGATCAAGGAGATACTGAAATTCTTTACCCAACAGACTATCTCAATCTTCTTAACTTCAATGAACTACCATCACATAAATTAGAGCTCAAAGTTAATACACCAGTGATACTACTCCGAAACTTAAATCAAACAGAAGGCTTATGCAATGGAACAAGACTAACAGTGACGCAACTACTACCTAGAATTATTTAAGCACAAATAATGACAGGGATATCGATCGGTCATCGTGTCTATATACCCCGTATAACATTAACACACAGTGATAAAGAGTTGCCCTTCACATTTAAAAGAAAACAATTCCCACTTAAGTTATGTTATGCAATGACTATAAACAAAAGCCAAGGACAATCATTGAATAAAATAGGCATCTACTTACCACAACCAGTTTTTAGTCATGGCCAACTATATGTAGCATTATCACGTGCTACCAATCCTTCGGCACTTAAAGTGTTGCTTAACCCACAAGAACAAGAAAACCCCAATGAAACAAAAAACATTGTATACTCTGACTTCATAAATGAGGTTAATACCTTTTAACAATGTGGCTTTCCCTACAAATTTATATGACTAACAGATAGGTATGACTCTTAGACATTATAATTTAGACCTATATTGTTCTAGCATAATTACATATGTTGCATTTATAAAAGTTAACACGCTACATCATTGATATTGAAAATAAATTACTTCTCTATTTTGGCAGGTCGATGTCTATCAAATGCGTTAAAGAAGTAAAACCATGCGAACTTGCTGAAGAAATCCACGTACGAGTTATAAAAAAATGGACACTTCACTTTAGGAAAGAAGAACTGTGCTATTTGTTTGTCGACGCCCATGTAAGGTCCACAACATTGTCCTACCTATAACACTCACAATTCACATATTACTAACATATACTAAAATCTGTTACAGGGACATGCAATTGAAGCCACTGCTAACTCAGCAAAAGAAAGGTATTTTGACTCCAAGATGAAGGTGAAGTCGTGCTATGCTATATCAGATTACATATCAACAGAAGCAAAAAATCATATGGCAGTGATTGAACATGAAACATCTATAAGATTAGGAGAGGCAACCACTTTCACTCCTATTGAAGACCCGAACATCCCCACTTACTACTACAACTTTGCTACCTATCAGCTACTAGAAGATCGCCTCAAAGATAACAAACTCTTAACTGGTAAACATTACAAATATTATGTCATTATATAAACTTTCACAACATTAACTGTAATGCATCACAGATTATATCAGACGCATTGAAAGAATATCAGAAGTCCTTACAAGGAAGGAAAAGAATTTACGCAAGGTAACATTACTGGACATCAGGTAAACCTCTAGATTGCCTAATATTTTATAACTCATAAACAAATACATTTAATTTATCATTAATAAGAACATTACATTCTTAACAGCAACAATCTCATTGAGATAACACTCTGGATGGACAAAGTGAACGAGATAAAGGACAAGGAAGCAGTCGGAAAAGTAATGGCCGTCACCTCAACAATGGTTACCATATTCAATGGTACGCTACATCCTTTAGTATATGTACAATGCCACATTAGTTAATCATTAATCACATACAACTTATATACCGTCAAGTTTAAAGCTATTACCGTTTTAATATGATGTACATTAACAACCTACAGTTGGGAACATGGTAAGTCATCGATTGACTAACGGGTAAATTTTAGTGGTGAGAAAGCCAAAAAGTAACACAATTACTGATAGATATTAATGCTATTGAGGTATTACAACAACACCATTAACTCCCCCCTCAACATGACAACATGCAGAAAAACTGCAGCTAGAATCGACATCAGCCACCACTGTTACCGTAAATCCTCCTCTACCAAATCTGCTTTACTATATCAACAGGTTTGTTCTTTACAATTAGGACTTTTTTTTACATTCGGACTTAACGTTCATTGGACCCATGCATTAATGGAACTATTATTATGTAAATGAACCGTTACTTATCATTAGACTTTCACATTAACATCTATATAAAAACATCTTTGTTGTAACCAAGTTCAAAGAAATCGACCACACATCTAACCCAACCATCACACTTGCTGAACTGCTATCCAAGTCAGCAGAAGACAACACGGTACTATCTACCCTTTTTTAAATTAGCTTTCTTCTATTAGCACTATCATCACAGTTCCAGAAACAACATCCAAGACATTAATCACTCTACTACATTACAGCAACATCGAGCCATATGCCAGGTAAACATAACAAGCTTTGACTTGAGTCGGCCATGGTATCATGTGAACTGCAACAAATGCAATACAAAGGCGTTCTTGCAAATAGGAAATCGTCGTTACTATGTCTGTGAAGATCATGGTGAAAAGCACGGGTTTAGATACATGTAATGTAACATCCCAAACTTTTCAAGTTTGACTATTTGACTATTCCGTTAGTTAACGTCAGGTTCGTTAAGTTTATGTGCCCTAAATGGGATTATGCGATTAAATGCTTATGCGTTTAATATAATATGACTAAAGTATGTTAAATGAAAGTAATTAAAGTAAAGTCATGAAAGTTAAGTGCTCGTTAAGTCGTTAAGTGTTCCAGTGAGAAAGTTAAGCGAAAAAAGTAACGTTTAGAAGTCGAGGGGCTTAAGTGTAACGTTGGGAGTTGTTGGCCAGGGATCTAAGTGAAATTAGGTATCCCTAATTGTCACAAATCTGATTATATGTGTGTGTGAGAAACCCTAGCCGACCCCCCTCCCCTCCTCAAGCAAAGATCCAATTGTTTCGTGCCGATTCGATCAAGTTTTGTTTAGATCTTGAATCCCCTAATTCATCTACAGGTATTGTAAGTAAATCCTCTTTGAAATCTGATCTTATGAGTCATATATATGTCGATCCGATCCAGGCCATGGGGTTTGGGTTGGGTTATATTGCAAAACGTTTACCGATTTCATGCTATTCGGGTAATCAATCGAGTGATTTATGTTTGTAAAGGACCAAGGAATCAATTGATGGTTTGAGGGCATCAATTGTGTCATAAAAGAGGTCAATTTCATGTCTCCAGGTCGGGGTTAGGGTTTGAGATCGAATGGGAATCGTTTAAAGCAGTTTAAAAGTCGGATTTGCTTAACAAACCCCGATATGCGGCGCATAGGATTTCTATGCGGCACATGGATTGGTTTTGGGTGCTTCTGATCCAGTTTATGCGGCACATGGAAGAGCCATGCGGCGCATATTTAGGTCTGGCAGTCGTATAGGCTTGTTTTCATGCTCGTTTGACCCACAGACCTTATGCTTAGGTTACCTTATGGTATAGGGAACTTAGAGAGGTCTTTTAAAGCCACGTTTATGTTACCTATTGGTTATATGATGCTATAGGTAGATGGAAACACAAACAAGACAAGTTAACCTTGCGTATTTCTCGTTGTGCTCGTCACGAGGTAAGATACACTACTTTGACACGCTGAGGGTTCAACAAAAACATGGTTTTCATATAATAACTTCCCAAATGATATCTTGATTGCTTATGGGTATTCGGGTTACACGGGAGGTGATATGGGATATGTATATGACTATTGAGGCCTGAAATGCAGTCCCTATGATATGAAATGTAATGATATGCTATGTAATGTTATGCAATGATACTGAGATGTAATGATATGCTATGAAATGCTATGTAATGTCTTGAGATGAATTGAAATGAGATTATATGTTGATGATATGTGAAATGTGCATGATTGTATGGCTTGTTCATCTAGTTCACTAGACTTAATAAGTTGCCATGACACGTGCACGTTTAAGGGCCCAAACGTAAAAGATGTATATGTGATAATTGTTTAGGTTGTGTAAACACCTAAACTATATGAGATGAAATCGAGCTCGTAATTTTAGATGAAAGTGTTAAGCTTAACCCGTACTTGCCCTAGCCCGGCGGGTGCGTAGATGTGGTTGCTTGAGTGGCTCCTTGCAACATGGTCAAAGATGTGAAGAGTAATACGGGAGGTCTGACCCGCCCCACTTGTCTTGTACATACGGATTACTCCGGGATTGGCTTGCCATTCCTTAACGACATTGATGTACAACCGTAAGGTTTGTCCATCTAGTCGGGTGTGACTTATGTCACACTTAATGAGATGTATATGTTATATGAGATGCGTGACTTATGTCACAACTACAAAGATGCTTAGATGTTATATGTGAAGATGCAAAAGATGACTAGGCACATTTAGGATGACCCATCCTATATGAAGATGTTTGATGTTATGATATGATATGTGAGATGTAATGTATGATGTGATTTGTGCCTTAACGATTCTAATGACTTTTCTATAATGTTTTAAATGGACAAATGTTTTATTAATGATGTGTTATTTCATTCCCCCGGTACTTTTGTGTGCTCCCAGCACTTGTTGTGGCCCCGCCACTTCATGTACTAGTACTTTTATATTATGTGGCCCCGCCACTTATCACACTCGTGTGCCCCGGCAATTATCATTTTATTATTGTGCGCCAGCACTTTACAATTATACTTGTAAAATAGAACCCACCTTGCACGCAGTTATCCTGTCTAGCCATTATTATTCCGCGCCCAAAATCCCCTATTTCAACAATACATCTTCTTGTCATTTATCAATTCAAATCAATAGGTTTCTCGTTTCATATCATACTTACATGATCTTTAGTTAAAATCTCATTCTCAAATACTCCCCATGACAACAAAAATTTAGTAATTTCACATATTCTAAGCTATCATATTTACTAACACAAATCCATCATTAACAACAATAATTGTAAAACCTCATTTGTACATCAGTATCATTACTAACATGCTAATCAATTCCTTTTTCTTTTTCTTTACACTCTAATAACTATGGCTATGTTTGGCAAGAGCTTTTCAAGAGCTTTTGGGGAGCTTTAGCTTTTAATTTTAAACAAAAAGCTCCTATTGTGTTAAAAGCTTTGTTTGGATGCAACTAGCTTTAGCTTTTATTTGAAAGAAAAAGCTCCAAAATGAAACGCTACTTGAAGTAGCGTTTCAGGAGCTTTAGCTTTTCGATGAAGCTTTTAGTTGTTAAAAACTACACAAATACCTTTTGAAGTTGCAGCTACAGCTACCAGCCAAACACCTCTAAAAAATAAAAGCTTTAGCTAACAGCTTTGTTTAAAAGCTACAACTATTGCCAAAGATACCCCATGAAGAGATATTATTTAGTTTCAAATTGATTCATGATTTAACTTTTATAATATATAAGGATAATTATTATATCAATATTACTTATAGTGTACTATTTAAACTCTAAATATTTGTACTTTTGATTTTTATTTGAAATACAACTGTAAAGAAACTATCATCATTCATAATACTATAATACTTATAATACTATCGGTGGCAATAATAATCCAATACACATCTAGAATAAATTTTTGTACCTTTAATCCAAAGTTAGAACTATAATGAAATAACTTGAAGAAATCTGTTCTCCTTCCTTGCTGCCAATCTCGAACAAACCATCACACTCACACGATATTATTTTCTTTATAAGATGATTGAATCACTTTGTATATCTTTATTAAAATTTAGTCATCGTCATTTGAGAGGAGTTTAATAAAGATCATTATATTATATTATTTAATTATATTATATCATTCATTAAGGAAAATGTACGTGAACAGTAGAATACAATTTGTAAAGCATGGTGTACAACATTTCATCCTAGATACAATATATATTTAATCAATCACAAAAATGCAGGTTTCATCCTTTAACTTTTGAAATGACACTGGCAATCCTTTATAGGAGGATAATGGTCATTTCGTCCTTTATTTTAACGGGCGTTTAATAAAGCCGTTAAGTATTATTATGTGTGTTACGTGTGAGGGCAAATATAACCAGATATTTTTTTGTTATACATAATACATTCATCTATCTTGTCTCAGTATCTGTATCTATACTAAAATCTGTATATAATCCATATATGTAATCAAAATCAAAATTTATATCTCACACTTCTTTAACTCAATTTAAAAATATTAATACTTTATTGCATAATGTCTATCTAATAACAAAATATAGTTAAAAGTTAGGAAGGTTACATATTTATATCAATATTTTATTTTATATTATTAACTGTAATCAAATTAATTGTAATATTGTTGTTATTAGTAATTGTAATCAGACTATAATTAGGATAATCATTGTTGTTATTAGTAATTAAAATCAGATTATATTTAGGATACATATTCTTCTTATATAAATTGAAATCTACAAATAAAATCACAACACACAAAATTATTGAAAACCCCACGAACTAGCTGCTACTTTTATTGTTCTTAACAATCATGGCTAACGAGAATAAAATTACTTTTTTGCAAGACATCAATGAGAACTCAGTCAATTATGTAATCAAAGTTAAGATATTGCTTCTCTATAAGAGTTTGTGTAAAATCCTAAACCATTTTTCGCATGCCTTTGACTTAGCCATTAGGCAAATGATAACTTCCATTAGTTTCGTTGTAAGTCTTAGTTTGAAATCATTAATTGATGTTTTATTAAATGTAAAATGCATCTTAATTGTGTTTAATTATGAATAATGCAGATGATAATGTGTATTATATGTTATATTATGTGGAAATATCTTAATCAAAGTGTCATATGCTAGTGAAATGTGTTTATTAGCATAGTTAGGGCTCAAATGCTAGAATAGAGATCTTGAGGGGCTTAGAGTGACAAGTTGGGAAACAAATGGCTGGAGGATTAAGTTTAATTAGGTCATAATAACCTTTATTGTTCCCCTTAATCACGAAATATGCAGCCCTCATCCTCTCCATAACCCTCTTCACGATCTAGAAGCTTTTCGGTAAAGATTCGAGGTTGTTTTGAGCTTTAAATCGTTCCTTTCATCAAGTCCAGGTTAAAGGTAGTATTTTTATTTCATTATAATGTCGTTTTCAGGTTTTGAAGTGATGGTTAAATCTGGATTTGGTTCTAGGGTTTGTATAATTGATTTCATAATCGAAAATTAACGTTTTAGGGTTATATTGTCGGTCAACTGAGTCCCAATACCCAAGAGGGTTTGATGGCCGATTTTAAGGCATAAACATGTCCTGATATAATCATTTTTGTGATCTAGAAGTATATGTGTTTTTAGGTTTTGGTTTGAGGGTCGAATTGATGTTAAAAACCAAGGGTTTCGGATGTCTGAAATTTCAGTATGTTGTAAAAATCGTAGTAAATACATATGAACGAGGTAGATGATGAATCTTATGTTTTTGAAAGGTCTATGTGTCGGCTAAATCCGTCTAGAACAATGTTTTTCTTGATTTTGCCTACAAATGGTTCGAAAATGTCGATTTCCAGAAAGGGTCAGATTTTGGATGAAAGCTGATAGGGCTGTGTATGGTAGACTTTTTGAGCAAGTTAAATTGATTGAAAAATTCTGCAAAAATTCAAGAATACTCTTAAGATGTAGTGGTAGATGGTGTAAAAAACTCATGGCTTGAATCACTTAGGATCCACACTAAAAAGTCTCTCAAAGAGAGCCTAGTTTTATGAAACATGTCTTTAGGTTGCTGAGTTTTAGTCGCTGGGCTGGTCACTGACCTAGTCACTGACTGGTCGCTGCTGAGTCTATTCCGTTGCTGATCAGTCCCTGACCTGGTCGCTGAGCTGAACCATCAGCTCACATTCATTAGAGACTCTTTTGATCAGTCACTGAACTAGTCGCTATGTTGATTGCTTGATCGTTTGTCTAACATAAGCTTGTACATTTTACTCATAGGCTGTGGGAACATCTAGCAAGCTTTATTATCATTGTTTGTGTGTTCTAAAGCTGCTTTCAAGGTAAGATATCAGATTTCCCCTGTGAGACATAATCAAAATGTGTTTTCCTATTAAATGTGAATCGGATAATTGAACCCTTGTGTCCTTATATTTATAAGCTATGTTGGGAGGGTTCAGGTGGGTTTACTTGAAAGGGAAACTTATGATGTAAAGACTAAATGGGAGGTATTTGAGTTGTTGTCCCTTACCATATATCATCATGTTTGTAGTTGATAGTGATTACATGTATATAGCTACCCTTATGTCCAATTGATGCTTGGCTAATGTGGGAGGGGTACTAAAGGGAATTAATTTATGAAAGTATACGGGATTGTGTTTGATATGAATGTGTCGTGTGGGTTTGATAGTTGCCCATCTTATTGCTTTGACTCACCTTATGTTCAATCGTGGGTATTGAACTATGACGGGAGGGTGATTGTATTTGCTTGATATGCATAGGGTACTTGGGATTTGTTGTGCTATACCATAAATTGTATTATTATGCTATATATACATTGACATTGATCGTATAATTGCATGTCATTGAGCTTTAGTGATTGATTTGGTTGCTTGTAGTATCATTAGTAACCACAGGATCTCCACGATCACTTGTGCACGTGATAGGGCCTGAAATGTGTATAGGTAGCTTGTGTTGTTGCTAGCCTATAGAAATAGTGATTTCTTAAGAATGGATAGTGTATAGTGTGATTGATACTATCTTATCCCATGGTGTATCGTGTAATTGGCACTATGTTATCCCATAGTATATCGCGTAAGTGGAACTTTGCTATCTCGTAGTGTACCGTGTAATTGACACTATGCTATAAATTGGTGCGACTGAGATAGGATTCCTTTGTGTGTAGGAACCCGAATATGATGAAATAGATAGGCACGTTCATAGGATTGCGGGCTAATCCTATGTGTTGTATATGTGTTAATGATTTGGTGCAGGTTGTATTTGTTGGAGATAATCTGAGGTGATATATGTGTGATTAACAAATATAGGGTTGTGTGTTGATCCTATTCGGAATATATGCATTGTTGATCGGGCGGGTTACCTGAGTAGCGCGACCCATAATGAATAAATGATTATATATATACATACATACATATATATATCTATATATATATATATATTATAATATATATGTTATCTATATAATATATATATAATATATATATAACTTTTTTCAATAAACTGTTTTGGGAATATACTTATATAATACCTTTATCTTACTCAGCTTTATAAGCTGACACTTGTTTCTACTTTGTCGATTGTGTCTCGCAGAGTAGCATGGATAAGGGATCGATCGTGTGAGGAGCATCGGGTAGACTAGTGCTTATAGTCTTGCAGAGGCCTTAGCTTCTAGTTATGCTTAGACATTTAATTACTATCATTATTTCGGGCTAATGTTTGTCCATGGATTTATATTTCGGGTTTCTTTGATTGATGTTTATGAGATTAGCTAGTAACACCTTTTTGAAACATTTATTATTCAACTTGAGTTGTAGGTTGACAATGTTTACATTTAACAAGACCTTTTCCGCCATTCGTGGTCTTTATTTATAAAAAACAAATCCGGAATTTTTAAAGGTTGGGTGTTTGGAGTGTATGGCGCACTTGCATAACTCAACGAGGACGTTGAGTTGTGTTGAGGGGGTGTGAAAGCATACATCGCTAACATACAAGGGGGGGATCTTGGCTATAAGTAATATCATTGGTCTTACATAACACAACGCGTTTTGGGCGTATTGGCTGTGGATGAGAGGAGAACTCCATAGTTAAGCGTGCTCGGGCGGCAGCAATGCCAAATGGGTGACCCTTCTGGGAAGTTTGCCCGAGCAACCAGAAACAAAACCGTGAGCCTGCGGGCAAAGCGGACAATATTGTGTTGTGGTAAGGCGGGGTGTTACAAGTTGGTATCAGAGCATTAGTTTAAGTGAACTTGAAATCTATAGGATTATAGGTTCCAGTCTTAAACTGTAAGATCCTTGTACCAGATAGTGGTAATTTGCTAATGCCTATAGGAAATAGGTTTGCTTGCTTATAGGACGGGTTGGGTTGAGCGAATCATATGTAGGAGATGAGCCTAATATGTATTTGCGCGTTGAATATGTATTATTGTATTAGCTCTTATTCCTTATTGTTTCGCTATTTCCGTCGTTGTTAGTCTCGTTGCATTGGGACGAAATGGTTACCACATGATAACGGTTGTAATGAGTCGGAGTAGGTCGAGGTTGTGATTCAAGACTAGTGTTTGGCCAGAAGATAAGAAGAACTGTGTACTCCCCGGATACCCAATAGAGTTGTGGATTAGTGGGGAGGTATGATTATATTCCTAAGTTTGGCAATTGTGGCTAGTCTTTCGTAAGTGATATTCAAGGCTGAGTTCATGATGAGTCTTCGAGTTCGCGAGATGGAGTAATGTGGAAAAGAGGTTCTTGGTTTACAAGATTAGTGACTTGGACATTCTGAAGTATGTTATGGTCTACGTTGAGAGATTGAAGTATGTTGATCATTTGATGACGGCCAAGGAAGCGTGTATTACAGCATATGTAGGTGGGTTACCACCTAATTACTGTGGTTTCGGTCAAAAAATGCGATATATTTAGCTAGTTCAATAATGTAATTGGCACTATATCATTTCATAGTGCATCGTGTAATTGGCACTATATTATCCAATAGTGCATCGTGTAATTGGCACTATATCGAGCTATAGTGCATCGTGTAATTGGCACTATATCATGCTATAGTGCATCGTGTAATTGGCACTATATTATCCAATAGTGCATCGTGTAATTGGCACTATATAGAGTTATAGTGCATCGTGTAATTGGCACTATATCGAGTTATAGTGCATCGTGTAATTGGCACTATATCATTTTATAGTGCATCGTGTAATTGGCACTATATTATCCAAGAGTGCATCGTGTAATCGGCACCATATCATTCTATAGTGCATCGTGTAATTGACACTATATTATCCAACAATGCATCGTGTAATTGGCACTATATCATTCTATAGTGCATCGTGTAATTGGCAAATTGGCACTATATCGAGCGATAGTTCATCGTGTAATTGGCACTATGTTATCTTACGTATCGAACATTTTGGCACCTCAGCGTATAGATGATTGTGCATTGTAATATTATTGGCATACATTAAACAATGTTTCCATAGTGTATTGGGTAATGACACTATGCTATCTGACGTGTCCATAGGTATTTCAGACATATAAGATGCATGAATATGTGATAATGTTACAATGAATTTGCGTAAACGTGAAATGTGAATGATTTGTGGTAATGATGTGTGTCAATGTGTGATGAATTGTGATGAACTATAACAAGTTCGAGAATAATATATGATGAAAGTTATAAGCGTAACTCATACTTAAAGGAGTTGGTGTGATATGGTGACCACTTGGGGGTAATCGTGGTATACCTCATTGAGGATGGTTATTTTGACATGCGTATTCCGGGTGGCGTGACTAACCACTAAAAGAATCAAACTGTTTACTCTTGGAATGGCTATGCCTTTTCTAGATGACTATCTTATATTCGAGGGAAAAGATGAAAGTAAAGTGAATTGAGTGATAGACACTAATTAGGATAAAGGTGCATTCTGATATGTTAATGCGGTTTTGTACTAATAATGATGATATACACGTTTTGCTAAATGTATGAGTTGGCAAATTTTCTATGTGACGGTTAAGTAGTGTAAACTACTTAATTAGCTCCATGTAACGATTAAGTAGCATAAGTATCTTAACTATATGTGTAGAAATAACGTGATAGTGCAACGACATGATGATGTGGAAGGTTATATAGTTGTTGATGTGACGGTTAAGTGGGTGTGTTTCTTAACCATATGTGACAAGTGGTGTGAACTACGTGAACATATGCGTAGACATATGTATATGATGCGAAGAGGTTGACGTCGATGACATTGTTGGTGATAAAGTGGCCAGATATTAAATTTTGCCTAACGTTATGCTTGTGACAGAAAAAAAGAGATGTATGTTATGGATTGTATGTCGTGAGAAGATTTTGAGGACAGAATCCTTTTAAGGAGAGGATAATCGTAACATCCTAAACCATTTTTCGCATGCCTTTGACTTAGCCATTAGGCAAATGATAACTTCCATTAGTTTCGTTGTAAGTCTTAGTTTGAAATCATTAATTGATGTTTTATTAAATGTAAAATGCATCTTAATTGTGTTTAATTATGAATAATGCAGATGATAATGTGTATTATATGTTATATTATGTGGAAATATCTTAATCAAAGTGTCATATGCTAGTGAAATGTGTTTATTAGCATAGTTAGGGCTCAAATGCTAGAATAGAGATCTTGAGGGGCTTAGAGTGACAAGTTGGGAAACAAATGGCTGGAGGATTAAGTTTAATTAGGTCATAATAACCTTTATTGTTCCCCTTAATCACGAAATATGCAGCCCTCATCCTCTCCATAACCCTCTTCACGATCTAGAAGCTTTTCGGTAAAGATTCGAGGTTGTTTTGAGCTTTAAATCGTTCCTTTCATCAAGTCCAGGTTAAAGGTAGTATTTTTATTTCATTATAATGTCGTTTTCAGGTTTTGAAGTGATGGTTAAATCTGGATTTGGTTCTAGGGTTTGTATAATTGATTTCATAATCGAAAATTAACGTTTTAGGGTTATATTGTTGGTCAACTGAGTCCCAATACCCAAGAGGGTTTGATGGCCGATTTTATGGCATAAACATGGCCTGATATAATCATTTTTGTGATCTGGAAGTATATGTGTTTTTAGGTTTTGGTTTGAGGGTCGAATTGATGTTAAAAACCAAGGGTTTCGGATGTCTGAAATTTCAGTTGTGTTGTAAAAATCGTAGTAAATACATATGAACGAGATAGCTGATGAATCTGATGTTTTTGTAAAGATATATGTGTCGGCTAAATCCGTCTAGAACAATGTTTTTCTTGATTTTTCCTACAAATGGTTCGAAAATGTCGATTTCCAGAAAGGGTCAGATTTTGGATGAAAGCTGATAGGGCTGTGTATGGTAGACTTTTTGAGCAAGTTAAATTGATTGAAAAATTCTGGAAAAATTCAAGAATACTCTTAAGATGTAGTGGTAGATGGTGTAAAAAGCTCATGGCTTGAATCACTTAGGATCCACACTAAAAAGCCTCTCAAAGAGAGCCTAGTTTTATGAAACATGTCTTTAGGTTGCTGAGTTTTAGTCGCTGGGCTGGTCACTGACCTAGTCACTGACTGGTCGCTGCTGAGTCTATTCCGTTGCTGATCAGTCCCTGACCTGGTCGCTGAGCTGAACCATCAGCTCACATTCATTAGAGACTCTTTTGATCAGTCACTGAACTAGTCGCTATGTTGATTGCTTGATCGTTTGTCTAACATAAGCTTGTACATTTTATTCATAGGCTGTGGGAACATCTAGCAAGCTTTATTATCATTGTTTGTGTGTTCTTAAGCTGCTTTCGAGGTAAGATATCAGATTTCCCCTGTGAGACATAATCAAAATGTGTTTTCCTATTAAATGTGAATCGGATAATTGAACCCTTGTGTCCTTATATTTATAAGCTATGTTGGGAGGGTTCAGGTGGGTTTACTTGAAAGGGAAACTTATGATGTAAAGACTAAATGGGAGGTATTTGAGTTGTTGTCCCTTACCATATATCATCATGTTTGTAGTTGATAGTGATTACATGTATATAGCTACCCTTTTGTCCAATTGATGCTTGGCTAATGTGTGAGGTGTACTAAAGGGAATTAATTTTAGAAAGTATACGGGATTGTGTTTGATATGAATGTGTCGTGTGGGTTTGATAGTTGCCCATCTTATTGCTTTGGCTCACCTTATGTTCAATCGTGGGTATTGAACTATGACGGGAGGGTGATTGTATTTGCTTGATATGCATAGGGTACTTGGGATTTGTTGTGCTATACCATAAATTGTATTATTATGCTATATATACATTGACATTGATCGTATAATTGCATGTCATTGAGCTTTAGTGATTGATTTGGTTGCTTGTAGTATCATTAGTAACCACAGGATCTCCACGATCACTTGTGCACGTGATAGGGCCTGAAATGTGTATAGGTAGCTTGTGTTGTTGCTAGCCTATAGAAATAGTGATTTCTTAAGAATGGATAGTGTATAGTGTGATTGATACTATCTTATCCCATGGTGTATCGTGTAATTGGCACTATGTTATTCCATAGTATATCGTAAGTGGAACTTTATTATTGTATATATACATACACTATATATATATATATATATATATATATATATATATATATATATATATATATATATATATATATATATATATATATATATATATATATATATATATATATATATATATATATATATATATATATATATATATATATATATATATATATATATATATATATATATATATATATATATATATATATATATATATATATATATATATATTATATATATATATATATATATATATATAATATATATATATATATATATAATGATGAATGGGGTATACCCATATATATATGTATATATATAACCTTTTTCAATAAACTGTTTTGGGAATATACTTATATAATACCTTTATCTTACTCAGCTTTATAAGCTGACACTTGTTTCTACTTTGTCGATTGTGTCTCGCAGAGTAGCATGGATAAGGGATCGATCGTGTGAGGAGCATCGGGTAGACTAGTGCTTATAGTCTTGCAGAGGCCTTAGCTTCTAGTTATGCTTAGACATTTAATTACTATCATTATTTCGGGCTAATGTTTGTCCATGGATTTATATTTCGGGTTTCTTTGATTGATGTTTATGAGATTAGCTAGTAACACCTTTTTGAAACATTTATTATTCAACTTGAGTTGTAGGTTGACAATGTTTACATTTAACAAGACCTTTTCCGCCATTCGTGGTCTTTATTTATATAAAAAAAAAGAAATCCGGAATATTTAAAGTTTAGGTGTTTGGAGTGTATGGCGCACTTGCATAACTCAACGAGGACGTTGAGTTGTGTTGAAGGGGTGTGAAAGCATACATCGCTAACATACAAGGGGGATCTTGGCTATAAGTAATATCATTGGTCTTACATAACACAACGCGTTTTGGGCGTATTGGCTGTGGATGAGAGGAGAACTCCACAGTTAAGCGTGCTCGGGCGGCAGCAATGCCAAATGGGTGACCCTTCTGGAAGTTTGCCCGAGCAACCAGAAACAAAACCGTGAGCCTGCGGGCAAAGCGGACAATATTGTGTTGTGGTAAGGCGGGGTGTTACAAGTTGGTATCAGAGCATTAGTTTAAGTGAACTTGAAATCTATAGGATTCTATAGTGCATCGTGTAATTGGCACTATATTATCCAATAGTGCATCGTGTAATTGGCACTATATCATGCTATAGTGCATCGTGTAATTGGAAAATTGGCACTATATCGAGCTATAGTGCATCGTGTAATTGGCACTATATCATTCTATAGTGCATCGTGTAATTGGCACTATATCATTCCATAGTGCATCGTGTAATTGGCACTATATCATTTCATAGTGCATCGTGTAATTGGCACTATATTATCCAATAGTGCATCGTGTAATTGGCACTATATCATTCTATAGTGCATCGTGTAATTGGCACTATATTATCCAATAGTGCATCGTGTAATTGGCACTATATTATCCAATAGTGCATCGTGTAATTGGCACTATATTATCCAATAGTGCATCGTGTAATTGGCACTATATTATCCAATAGTGCATCGTGTAATTGGCACTATATCATTTCATAGTGCATCGTGTAATTGGCACTATATTATCCAATAGTGCATCGTGTAATTGGCACTATATTTCCAATAGTGCATCGTGTAATTGGCACTATATTATCCAATAGTGCATCGTGTAATTGGCACTATATCATTTCATAGTGCATCGTGTAATTGGCACTATATTATCCAATAGTGCATCGTGTAATTGGCACTATATTTCCAATAGTGCATCGTGTAATTGGCACTATATTATCCAATAGTGCATCGTGTAATTGGCACTATATCATTTCATAGTGCATCGTGTAATTGGCACTATATTATCCAATAGTGCATCGTGTAATTGGCACTATATCATTTCATAGTGCATCGTGTAATTGGCACTATATTATCCAATAGTGCATCGTGTAATTGGCACTATATTATCCAATAGTGCATCGTGTAATTGGCACTATATTATCCAATAGTGCATCGTGTAATTGGCACTATATCGAGTTATAGTGCATCGTGTAATTGGCACTATATCATTTCATAGTGCATCGTGTAATTGGCACTATATTATCCAATAGTGCATCGTGTAATTGGCACTATATTATCCAATAGTGCATCGTGTAATTGGCACTATATTATCCAATAGTGCATCGTGTAATTGGCACTATATTATCCAATAGTGCATCGTGTAATTGGCACTATATCATTTCATAGTGCATCGTGTAATTGGCACTATATTATCCAATAGTGCATCGTGTAATTGGCACTATATCATTTCATAGTGCATCGTGTAATTGGCACTATATTATCCAATAGTGCATCATGTAATTGGCACTATATGAAAGAAAGTGAATTGAGTGATAGACACTAATTAGGATAAAGGTGCATTCTGATATGTTAATGCGGTTTTGTACTAATAATGATGATATACACGTTTTGTTAAATGTATGAGTTGGCAAATTTTTTATGTGACGGTTAAGTAGTGTAAATTACTTAATTAGCTCCCTGTAACGATTAAGTAGCATAAGTATCTTAACTATATGTGTAGAAATAACGTGATAGTGCAACGACATGATGATGTGGAAGGTTATATAGTTGTTGATGTGACGGTTAAGTGGGTGTGTTTCTTAACCATATGTGACAAGTGGTGTGAACTACGTGAACATATGCGTAGACATATGTATATGATGCGAAGAGGTTGACGTCGATGACATTGTTGGTGATAAAGTGGCCAGATATTAAATTTTGCCTAACGTTATGCTTGTGACAGAAAAAAAGAGATGTATGTTATGGATTGTATGTCGTGAGAAGATTTTGAGGACAGAATCCTTTTAAGGAGAGGATAATCGTAACATCCTAAACCATTTTTCGCATGCCTTTGACTTAGCCATTAGGCAAATGATAACTTCCATTAGTTTCGTTGTAAGTCTTAGTTTGAAATCATTAATTGATGTTTTATTAAATGTAAAATGCATCTTAATTGTGTTTAATTATGAATAATGCAGATGATAATGTGTATTATATGTTATATTATGTGGAAATATCTTAATCAAAGTGTCATATGCTAGTGAAATGTGTTTATTAGCATAGTTAGGGCTCAAATGCTAGAATAGAGATCTTGAGGGGCTTAGAGTGACAAGTTGGGAAACAAATGGCTGGAGGATTAAGTTTAATTAGGTCATAATAACCTTTATTGTTCCCCTTAATCACGAAATATGCAGCCCTCATCCTCTCCATAACCCTCTTCACGATCTAGAAGCTTTTCGGTAAAGATTCGAGGTTGTTTTGAGCTTTAAATCGTTCCTTTCATCAAGTCCAGGTTAAAGGTAGTATTTTTATTTCATTATAATGTCGTTTTCAGGTTTTGAAGTGATGGTTAAATCTGGATTTGGTTCTAGGGTTTGTATAATTGATTTCATAATCGAAAATTAACGTTTTAGGGTTATATTGTTGGTCAACTGAGTCCCAATACCCAAGAGGGTTTGATGGCCGATTTTATGGCATAAACATGGCCTGATATAATCATTTTTGTGATCTGGAAGTATATGTGTTTTTAGGTTTTGGTTTGAGGGTCGAATTGATGTTAAAAACCAAGGGTTTCGGATGTCTGAAATTTCAGTTGTGTTGTAAAAATCGTAGTAAATACATATGAACGAGATAGCTGATGAATCTATGTTTTTGTAAAAGGTCTATGTGTCGACTAAATCCGTCTAGAACAATGTTTTTCTTGATTTTTCCTACAAATGGTTCAAAAATGTCGATTTCCAGAAAGGGTCAGATTTTGGATGAAAGCTGATAGGGCTGTGTATGGTAGACTTTTTGAGCAAGTTAAATTGATTGAAAAATTCTGCAAAAATTCAAGAATACTCTTAAGATGTAGTGGTAGATGGTGTAAAAACTCATGGCTTGAATCACTTAGGATCCACACTAAAAAGCCTCTCAAAGAGAGCCTAGTTTTATGAAACATGTCTTTAGGTTGCTGAGTTTTAGTCGCTGGGCTGGTCACTGACCTAGTCACTGACTGGTCGCTGCTGAGTCTATTCCGTTGCTGATCAGTCCCTGACCTGGTCGCTGAGCTGAACCATCAGCTCACATTCATTAGCGACTCTTTTGATCAGTCACTGAACTAGTCGCTATGTTGATTGCTTGATTGTTTGTCTAACATAAGCTTGTACATTTTATTCATAGGCTGTGGGAACATCTAGCAAGCTTTATTATCATTGTTTGTGTGTTCTTAAGATGCTTTCGAGGTAAGATATCGGATTTCCCCTGTGAGACATAATCAAAATGTGTTTTCCTATTAAATGTGAATCGGATAATTGAACCCTTGTGTCCTTATATTTATAAGCTATGTTGGGAGGGTTCAGGTGGGTTTACTTGAAAGGGAAACTTATGATGTAAAGACTAAATGGGAGGTATTTGAGTTGTTGTCCCTTACCATATATCATCATGTTTGTAGTTGATAGTGATTACATGTATATAGCTACCCTTTTGTCCAATTGATGCTTGGCTAATGTGTGAGGTGTACTAAAGGGAATTAATTTTAGAAAGTATACGGGATTGTGTTTGATATGAATGTGTCGTGTGGGTTTGATAGTTGCCCATCTTATTGCTTTGACTCACCTTATGTTCAATCGTGGGTATTGAACTATGACGGGAGGGTGATTGTATTTGCTTGATATGCATAGGGTACTTGGGATTTGTTGTGCTATACCATAAATTGTATTATTATGCTATATATACATTGACATTGATCGTATAATTGCATGTCATTGAGCTTTAGTGATTGATTTGGTTGCTTGTAGTATCATTAGTAACCATAGGATCTCCACGATCACTTGTGCACGTGATAGGGCCTGAAATGTGTATAGGTAGCTTGTGTTGTTGCTAGCCTATAGAAATAGTGATTTCTTAAGAATGGATAGTGTATAGTGTGATTGATACTATCTTATCCCATGGTGTATCGTGTAATTGGCACTATGTTATTCCATAGTATATCGCGTAAGTGGAACTTTGCTATCTCATAGTGTACCGTGTAATTGACACTATGCTATAAATTGGTGTGACTGAGATAGGATTCCTTTGTGTGTAGGAACCCGAATATGATGAAATAGATAGGCACGTTCATAGGATTGCGGGCTAATCCTATGTGTTGTATATGTGTTAATGATTTGGTGCAGGTTGTATTTGTTGGAGATAATCTGAGGTGATATATGTGTGATTAACAAATATAGGATTGTGTGTTGATCCTATTCGGAATATATGCATTGTTGATCGGGCGGGTTACCTGAGTAGCGCGACCCATGATGAAATATATATATATATATATAACCTTTTTCAATAAACTGTTTTGGGAATATACTTATATAATACCTTTATCTTACTCAGCTTTATAAGCTGACACTTGTTTCTACTTTGTCGATTGTGTCTCGCAGAGTAGCATGGATAAGGGATCGATCGTGTGAGGAGCATCGGGTAGACTAGTGCTTATAGTCTTGCAGAGGCCTTAGCTTCTAGTTATGCTTAGACATTTAATTACTATCATTATTTCGGGCTAATGTTTGTCCATGGATTTATATTTCGGGTTTCTTTGATTGATGTTTATGAGATTAGCTAGTAACACCTTTTTGAAACATTTATTATTCAACTTGAGTTGTAGGTTGACAATGTTTACATTTAATAAGACCTTTTCCGCCATTCGTGGTCTTTATTTATAAAAAAAAAAAGAAATCCGGAATTTTAAAGTTTGGTGTTTGGAGTGTATGGCGCACTTGCATAACTCAACGAGGACGTTGAGTTGTGTTGAGGGGTGTGAAAGCATACATCGCTAATATACAAGGGGGATCTTGGCTATAAGTAATATCATTGGTCTTACATAACACAACGCGTTTTGGGCGTATTGGCTGTGGATGAGAGGAGAACTCCACAGTTAAGCGTGCTCGGACGGCAGCAATGCCAAATGGGTGACCCTTCTGGGAAGTTTGCCCGAGCAACCAGAAACAAAACCGTGAGCCTGCGGGCAAAGCAGACAATATTGTGTTGTGGTAAGGCGGGGTGTTACAAGTTGGTATCAGAGCATTAGTTTAAGTGAACTTGAAATCTATAGGATTATAGGTTCCAGTCTTAAACTGTAAGATCCTTGTACCAGATAGTGGTAATTTTGCTAATGCCTATAGGAAATAGGTTTGCTTGCTTATAGGACGGGTTGGGTTGAGCGAATCGTATGTAGGAGATGAGCCTAATATGTATTTGCGCGTTGAATATGTATTATTGTATTAGCTCTTATTCCTTATTGTTTCGCTATATCCGTCGTTGTTAGTCTCGTTGCATTGGGACGAAATGGTTACCACATGATAACGGTTGTAATGAGTCGGAGTAGGTCGAGGTTGTGATTCAAGACTAGTGTTTGGCCAGAAGATAAGAAGAACTGTGTACTCCCCGGATACCCAATAGAGTTGTGGATTAGTGGGGAGGTATGATTATATTCCTAAGTTTGGCAATTGTGGCTAGTCTTTCGTAAGTGATATTCAAGGCTGAGTTCATGATGAGTCTTCGAGTTCGCGAGATGGAGTAATGTGGAAAAGAGGTTCTTGGTTTACAAGATTAGTGACTTGGACATTCTGAAGTATGTTATGGTCTACGTTGAGAGATTGAAGTATGTTGATCATTTGATGACGGCCAAGGAAGCGTGTATTACAGCATATGTAGGTGGGTTACCACCTAATTACTGTGGTTTCGGTCAAAAAATGCGATATATTTAGCTAGTTCAATCATGGAATACAAGTATGTTGATCACCGTAGTGACAAAAAAATCTTAAGAATGGGGTAAAATGAGAGATGATGACGGTAGGCTCGTGGTTATTTGTGATATTTATCGATATTGTTCCATTGACATTGTGGAACCAAGGAAAGATGATGAGAAGGCTATAACTTGAAGTGTACGGCCGACTATTGAAAAGGTTAGGCGTATCGGCGATATTGTGAATGATATATTTGTTAAATCACACCTTGTTAGTGCCTAATTTGATTCGAGCGTAAACTGCACCTTTGTGTGCATCCTCCTTCTTTGATTTGAAAACTTATTGTTCTTGTCTTAACTTGGTGTTCTTTTACAAAAAATATTTGTTAGTAACCTCTTGACCGTGCGTGAGGTCTAGTTGATTGTAGTGTTATTTACCTTTGTTGTCTTTTACCCACGTAGGGTCGTGTGCGAGACTGTTCAAAGGTTGGTGTGTGTGAAGTGACAGCGCTTGTAGCAGAATGTTAACTTTTGTGTAGTGCTTTGGAAGGATTCCATGTTAAGTAGGCTCTTTTGAAAGGATATTGATAGGTAAATGTCGTGATGAGGACACTTTTGATAGGTTACATTGGCAATCAAGAGTGATCAACTTAATTTCGAATGTATCATGACTTGGGTGTTCTCGAATGACCATATTTGTTTTGACCAATGCCAAGTGTGGAGAATATGACCTTGAGATGGGAAAGTAGAAGATGGACCTACGATAAAGAGACCGGAAGATGGTGATTATCCTAGTGTAAATAGTGATTTGGGATAAGCTCATTTTATAGTGCATCGTGTAATTGGCACTATATTATCTAATAGTGCATCGTGTAATTGGCACTATATCATTTCATAGTGCATCGTGTAATTGGCACTATATTATCTAATAGTGCATTGTGTAATTGGCACTATATCGAGTTATAGTGCATCGTGTAATTGGCACTATATCATTTCATAGTGCATCGTGTAATTGGCACTATATTATCTAATAGTGCATTGTGTAATTGGCACTATATCGAGTTATAGTGCATCGTGTAATTGGCACTATATCGAGTTATAGTGCATCGTGTAATTGGCACTATATCATTTTATAGTGCATCGTGTAATTGGCACTATATTATCCAAGAGTGCATCGTGTAATTGGCACTATATCATTCTATAGTGCATCGTGTAATTGGCACTATATTATCCAATAGTGCATCGTGTAATTGGCACTATATCATTCTATAGTGCATCGTGTAATTGGCAAATTGGCACTATATCGAGTGATAGTGCATCGTGTAATTGGCACTATGTTATCTTACGTATCGAACATTTTGGCACCTCAGCGTATAGATGATTGTGCATTGTAATATTATTGGCATACATTAAACAATGTTTCCATAGTGTATTGGGTAATGACACTATGCTATCTGACGTGTCCATAGGTATTTCAGACATATAAGATGCATGAATATGTGATAATGTTACAAAGATTTTGCGTAAACGTGAAATGTGAATGATTTGTGGTAATGATGTGTGTCAATGTGTGATGAATTGTGATGAACTATGACAAGTTCGAGAATAATATATGATGAAAGTTATAAGCGTTACTCATACTTAAAGGAGTTGGTGTGATATGGTGACCACTTGGGGGTAATCGTGGTATACCTCATTAAGGATGGTTATTTTGACATGCGTATTCCGGGTGGCGTGACTAACCACTAAAAGAATCAAACTGTTTACTCTTGGAATGGCTATGCCTTTTCTAGATGACTATCTTATATTCGAGGGAAAAGATGAAAGTAAAGTGAATTGAGTGATATACACTAATTAGGATAAAGGTGCATTCTAATATGTTAATGCGGTTTTGTACTAATAATGATGATATACACGTTTTGTTAAATGTATGAGTTGGCAAATTTTTTATGTGACGGTTAAGTAGTGTAAATTACTTAATTAGCTCCCTGTAACGATTAAGTAGCATAAGTATCTTAACTATATGTGTAGAAATAACGTGATAGTGCAACGACATGATGATGTGGAAGGTTATATAGTTGTTGATGTGACGGTTAAGTGGGTGTGTTTCTTAACCATATGTGACAAGTGGTGTGAACTACGTGAACATATGCGTAGACATATGTATATGATGCGAAGAGGTTGACGTCGATGACATTGTTGGTGATAAAGTGGCCAGATATTAAATTTTGCCTAACGTTATGCTTGTGACAGAAAAAAAGAGATGTATGTTATGGATTGTATGTCGTGAGAAGATTTTGAGGACAGAATCCTTTTAAGGAGAGGATAATCGTAACATCCTAAACCATTTTTCGCATGCCTTTGACTTAGCCATTAGGCAAATGATAACTTCCATTAGTTTCGTTGTAAGTCTTAGTTTGAAATAATTAATTGATGTTTTATTAAATGTAAAATGCATCTTAATTGTGTTTAATTATGAATAATGCAGATGATAATGTGTATTATATGTTATATTATGTGGAAATATCTTAATCAAAGTGTCATATGCTAGTGAAATGTGTTTATTAGCATAGTTAGGGCTCAAATGCTAGAATAGAGATCTTGAGGGGCTTAGAGTGACAAGTTGGGAAACAAATGGCTGGAGGATTAAGTTTAATTAGGTCATAATAACCTTTATTGTTCCCCTTAATCACGAAATATGCAGCCCTCATCCTCTCCATAACCCTCTTCACGATCTAGAAGCTTTTCGGTAAAGATTCGAGGTTGTTTTGAGCTTTAAATCGTTCCTTTCATCAAGTCCAGGTTAAAGGTAGTATTTTTATTTCATTATAATGTCGTTTTCAGGTTTTGAAGTGATGGTTAAATCTGGATTTGGTTCTAGGGTTTGTATAATTGATTTCATAATCGAAAATTAACGTTTTAGGGTTATATTGTTGGTCAACTGAGTCCCAATACCCAAGAGGGTTTGATGGCCGATTTTATGGCATAAACATGGCCTGATATAATCATTTTTGTGATCTGGAAGTATATGTGTTTTTAGGTTTTGGTTTGAGGGTCGAATTGATGTTAAAAACCAAGGGTTTCGGATGTCTGAAATTTCAGTTGTGTTGTAAAAATCGTAGTAAATACATATGGACGATATAGCTGATGAATCTTATGTTTGTGAAAAGGTCTATGTGTCGTCTAAATCCGTCTAGAACAATGTTTTTCTTGATTTTGCCTACAAATGGTTCGAAAATGTCGATTTCCAGAAAGGGTCAGATTTTGGATGAAAGCTGATAGGGCTGTGTATGGTAGACTTTTTGAGCAAGTTAAATTGATTGAAAAATTCTGCAAAAATTCAAGAATACTCTTAAGATGTAGTGGTAGATGGTGTAAAAAACTCATGGCTTGAATCACTTAGGATCCACACTAAAAAGTCTCTCAAAGAGAGCCTAGTTTTATGAAACATGTCTTTAGGTTGCTGAGTTTTAGTCGCTGGGCTGGTCACTGACCTAGTCACTGACTGGTCGCTGCTGAGTCTATTCCGTTGCTGATCAGTCCCTGACCTGGTCGCTGAGCTGAACCATCAGCTCACATTCATTAGAGACTCTTTTGATCAGTCACTGAACTAGTCGCTATGTTGATTGCTTGATCGTTTGTCTAACATAAGCTTGTACATTTTATTCATAGGTTGTGGGAACATCTAGCAAGCTTTATTATCATTGTTTGTGTGTTCTTAAGCTGCTTTCGAGGTAAGATATCGGATTTCCCCTGTGAGACATAATCAAAATGTGTTTTCCTATTAAATGTGAATCGGATTATTGAACCCTTATGTCCTTATATTTATAAGCTATGTTGGGAGGGTTCAGGTGGGTTTACTTGAAAGGGAAACTTATGATGTAAAGACTAAATGGGAGGTATTTGAGTTGTTGTCCCTTACCATATATCATCATGTTTGTAGTTGATAGTGATTACATGTATATAGCTACCCTTATGTCCAATTGATGCTTGGCTAATGTGTGAGGTGTACTAAAGGGAATTAATTTATGAAAGTATACGAGATTGTGTTTGATATGAATGTGTCGTGTGGGTTTGATAGTTGCCCATCTTATTGCTTTGGCTCACCTTATGTTCAATCGTGGGTATTGAACTATGACGGGAGGGTGATTGTATTTGCTTGATATGCATAGGGTACTTGGGATTTGTTGTGCTATACCATAAATTGTATTATTATGCTATATATACATTGACATTGATCGTATAATTGCATGTCATTGAGCTTTAGTGATTGATTTGGTTGCTTGTAGTATCATTAGTAACCACAGGATCTCCACGATCACTTGTGCACGTGATAGGGCCTGAAATGTGTATAGGTAGCTTGTGTTGTTGCTAGCCTATAGAAATAGTGATTTCTTAAGAATGGATAGTGTATAGTGTGATTGATACTATCTTATCCCATGGTGTATCGTGTAATTGGCACTATGTTATCCCATAGTATATCGCGTAAGTGGAACTTTGCTATCTCGTAGTGTACCGTGTAATTGACACTATGCTATAAATTGGTGCGACTGAGATAGGATTCCTTTGTGTGTAGGAACCCGAATATGATGAAACAGATAGGCACGTTCATAGGATTGCGGGCTAATCCTATGTGTTGTATATGTGTTAATGATTTGGTGCAGGTTGTATTTGTTGGAGATAATCTGAGGTGATATATGTGTGATTAACAAATATAGGGTTGTGTGTTGATCCTATTCGGAATATATGCATTGTTGATCGGACGGGTTACCTGAGTAGCGCGACCCATGATGAAATATATGTAATATATATACATACATATATATATATATATATATATATATATATATATATATATAACCTTTTTCAATAAACTGTTTTGGGAATATACTTATATAATACCTTTATCTTACTCAGCTTTATAAGCTGACACTTGTTTCTACTTTGTCGATTGTGTCTCGCAGAGTAGCATGGATAAGGGATCGATCGTGTGAGGAGCATCGGGTAGACTAGTGCTTATAGTCTTGCAGAGGCCTTAGCTTCTAGTTATGCTTAGACATTTAATTACTATCATTATTTCGGGCTAATGTTTGTCCATGGAATAAGAAAACGAAAGGAAAATGAAGGGAACCAAATGGTTGAGAAAAAGGATAAAGTAACCGATGTTTCCCCTAAATTATATTATATCACAATTTCTAAGGACATTAGGTTATTGTACTTGAAAAGAAGCTTAGCTTAGAAAGCTGAAAATGGATATGAGGCTCAGGAGAGCAAAGTAATTGAGAGTTTTGTAGAGGTCAGGAGGACCTAAGAAGGATTATTTAAAGGAGGAGTTCATACGAATAAGGACATCGAAGTGTTTACCTTGAAATGATGATGGTGATATGATTACTTAAGAGCATAAGGATTGTGTAAATCCTATCATGAGGAATGCGTAGGTATAGCAAAAGAACCGAATAGGTTATATGTGCGATGTTAAAAGAGATTTGTCGGTGATGAGTCATAGATAATGGTCCTTCTAGCGTAAAAAGAAGTAATTAAAGGTACCTTAAAACGATTTGAAAGCCAATATCGGCAAAAACAAGAGGAATTAGTAACGATATGACTTAGCGAATAATGAAAGAGGTGACTTTGGAAAAATAAGGGCGAAATTGAAGAACAAAGGTGAGTGTGAGGAACAAGATGGAACTATCATCATACAATTCATGATTCCCTCGAACGCTATAAGGCAACAAAGACGACATTGGAAAACCCCAAAGTGAGGTACTACAAAGAAGTACCTTCGCAATTTTAGTGCAACTTGGCATAATGGGCTAGTATCACTCTTGTTAAGGGGGTAATCCCTTAACAAGTGATTAATCGCAAACGAAGTCAATAGATTCAAGTAGCGGCAAGCATGTCCAACTTCAAACTGAAGAAAGATAAAGATAGGCGAGAAGCCATTGAGACGTTTCTTTAATTGAGAAAGCAAAACGATAAAGGAAAGTACACCAAGTGACCAATGGAAATGAGTAGTCACAAACAATCGATATTCCAACGTTTCTTACCGTCTCTATTGTAACTCACGTTACGAGCCGTTTGTTCGTTTTACACCTCCGTATTGCCATTCTTATTATCATCCCATTATTTAGTATTGATCTAGGCAAGATTGACAGCCCGCAACGATTACATACGATTAATCTCCAGTCGTCTCAAGAGGTGAGCGACATTCGTAACCTTTTTTTTTCTGAAGTTTCTAATCACGAGAAATGTTAGGGCACTAAGCACGAGATGCCCTCAACTATGAAGTTCAAAAGCTTGTAAGTAACCGAAAAGGGTCAGGATGAAATCCAGTTGAATTTTCACATTTTGTACGCCTCCGTGAAGCTATCCTTATCGTCAATCTATTCATTCTCGCTACCGTGTGAACGAGCGAACTTCGAGGACGAAGTATCTGTTAAGGGGTAATGATGTAACAACCCTCAATTTCCGACTAGGACAATTTACTTCTATTTATCTAGATATCTATCCCTAGAGATTTCTTA
>CM067167.1:15071131-15143631 GCA_034093135.1 Erigeron breviscapus
TACAAGTAAATCTCGTTACATATCCATTTCAAAATAGTTGAGAAATCCATGGTAATTTATAAAGTTCTCATTTGTCACATTTATCGTGAGAGAAAAATATATCAATCGATTAATCATTCATCATACCAAAACCATTTGGTCATCAATACTTCAATATTGCCAAATTCAACAACTTTCAAGATTCCATATAAGGTCCAATACCCAAACCGTATGTTCAATCAATAATTTCCATCCACAGTAATAATAATTTCCATTCCGCCAAAAGGCATAATTCGATGAGTATATGCTTGAGCCACTACTACGACCATTTACATGTCCCAAACAACATAATATTTCATTTCAGAGCACAAGCTGTCAATCAAGTGCTTTAATCACAATTGGGGTCGTGCCATGGAGACGACCAATAATATATAAAGATAGTTAGAGCACTGCTCGGGTCGGACTGGCAATGAAGGTGGCCACCAAGGCAGACCAAACATTCCACCGTTACCTATTTAGTGGGTGAGTGGATGACTCCTAGTTGCGCAACCCTCTAACTACAGGCCTCCACTATCGGAGTTAATAGTAGTGTACCGAAGTATCTCGGTTTGACAGAACTCAAGCTCATCGTATAACTTATAACACATTGAACATACAATATCCCATTTCATAATCATTCTTTCAAGAATCATTTCATATATATAAAGCCATTTTATTTATCATGCTTTTCACCCCGAAAGTAAAACACATAAAAGAGTTTGAAAGGGGGCTATGACTCACCTTGATATGCCGCATATTATATTCACTTTATCCAAAATGGGTACTTCCCATCTATCGCTTCCTTGATCATATATTCGTCATATTCCTCAATCACATTTCAAGCCAAGACTATCCCTACGATAGGACTAATATACGTAAGTTCCTATCTTAAGCCATCACTAAGAAATGCCACTTTCATTATGTTGTCATAAATTTTGGGATCCAAGTATATTGTTAATATTCGCATCTTTTTGGTTGTAGAGAGTGTTGGTGTAAAAGGGTCACTTTCATTATACACGTAGTTATAAGTTGTTAGAATTTTGGTAACTTGCCTTTGATTATCATGGTTCCCATTGTACGCTTTGCTTAATCATGTCATTTGGCATTAGAAACTTTATAATATTGGTATTCATGAATATTTTCTGATTTATAATCATTTATTCAATTTAATATTATTTATTTAATTATTTATTCATTTTATCGATCTAGTAATTAAATAATTCCTTAAAAATACTTTTAAGTATCATAGTTGCCTTTGTAATTTATGGATAATTATAGTTGAGTTATATTATGATTATTATGCTTTTTAACTTAGAGTATTGTGATATATATATATTTATTTATGTAATTTTTCTATTAATTTAAAAATAGTTATTAATTAGTGATTTTCACTTACTTAATTATTTCTAAATTATATGACATTTGTTCTTTGACTTAAAATGATTTTACTCCAGTAGGTTTTAGTCACTTTCATCATTGGTTGTGATTATTTAACCAATTTCATGATTTATATAATTTATTTATTTATTTATTTACCTTTTAATTATCATTTAAATTTAATAATTAATAGAAATTCTTAGAAATCACCACATAACTTTTTGGATAAAAATCCCAGGCCTTTTAGGCAACTTTTATCATGGGAAAAATCATATCAATTCAACCTCTCTTGTGTCTCGCTCATTTAGAGGATTCTAAGCTTATAAATCGTTTACCGAAATAATGATTTTAGCCTCATTTTTCAAGCAATTCAAATGCGTCAAAATGGATTTTCATCCTTATTTCATTATTTACAGAATGTTCATTATATTTTGGTGTCTTAAGTCGTGATAGTGGTGGTGGTGTGATATGTGCAAATTAAAGCTTTCGGTTAGTGCTTATATGAACCGAATTAGTGATTTTGTAGGCTTGTCTTTGCCATTTAATAACCAAGTTAAGTTTTATAACTTTTATTTGACATATTCTCAGTAGGTTTTTATAATACTTTTTGTTACGAGATTGTTGGAGTTGATTAAAGTTGCAATCTAGTGACTTTTAACTTATTTTGTTGTGAAGAACTTTTACTTGGAATTTTCTGTTTTAACACTTATTTTCATGAAATGTTGAGTAGTCATTCTTGGTTAAGTTGAATTATTTGGACATTGGTGATTTTTATACCGAGACATATATGTGTCCTATATTTATGTGAATTTTTGCTAAATTTTTAGACATTGTTTACTACCTCTAAAAATTACAAAACCAAAGTTGGTCAGAATGCTTGCTGCTATGCGATCCGAAATATTTTATAAAAGATTTCTATGATGAACATTTAAGAAAAATCTCCCAATTTTATTTTAGGTTAGGGACACTTTGAACTCAGTTCACACCAAGTTTAAACCTCTGAAACCTATTATTTAAGAAATTAAAAATCATCGAAGTTGACTCAACATTAAGACAAAAATCCAGTTTTGACCACTTTTGGTAGAAAAATCATATCTTTATTTTGGTTCAGTATTTTTGAGTAATTCCAGTTGGAGGTTAAACTTAACTCGTTCATCTACAACTTTTATTTTGAAAGTTTTTCTTGAATCTGCCCTCACATGTTCAGTTCACCCGATTTAAGACAGAAAATTATTTCTGTCAGAATGTTCTTGATTATAACAACTCACCAATGACCATTCTTGCTTAATTAACACTTGAGTTCATCATTTACAAGATTAATACTTTATTTTTATATCTCTCAACATCAAATTTCCAGATTATTATCAATTTCAAAATCATCAATCATCATCCTAGGATCCATCTCAAATCTTAACTCAAAATCAACATAAACTAGTGTAAATCTTAACATGCATGTTGAGAGATATAAAAATAAAGTATTAATCTCGCACCAAACCTCGCGCCGCGAGGTGTTGTTCAGCTCGCGCCGCGAGCCAAGGATCTCGTGCCGCGAGTTTGTGTAGTTTTCTTGACCAGTTTTCAAACGCTTATAACTTTTGATACACAAGTCCAATCGAGTCATATGACCTATTGTTGGAATCGTATAAGAGTCTAGTTTCTTGTGGTAACATCCTTTTGGGTTGAATCTTCCTCCATTTTTAAATAGGTCGAGCCAAATTGTCTTGTCCTTACCCGGGAAGGTCGTTGTAGTGTTAGTGGGTTTACGACTTGATTTGAATCAACTAGACCAACTTGTTCTAGGGTTTAGAGTTGACATTGATGACATTATGTTATACATTGATAGGTTGTGAACGTTTGGTGAACAATTGACGTTGTAGCTCATTCTAAACTTAACATCGCAAGGCGAAGGTGAGTTTTCATAGCTTCCCTTACTCTTTAAGAGTCGGGCTGAAAAGTGTACATACGTGCAAGATGACAATGTGGATTGAGTGTTTGTTTGTTGGGATTTGATTTATGTTCAATTATTTGGTTGTGATATGGTTATTGTATGTGTTTGTTTAAGTGTTTGATATTCTAGTTGTATATATACAGAAGACGGTAATGCCTTTGAAAGGTTGTAGATGTGGTGGGAAGGCTGCGGGTGACCCTATATATAAGCATCTATGACTTTTCAAAAGTAATATCGTGTGAAGTATATGCACATAGTGTTTTGGGAATGTGTAGTCATTGATGAACAATTTGTGATGTCTTGAGAGCAATGATGGACATGATGACAATATAAACGGGCACTTTAAGTGCTTGATGACAATATACGGGCACCTTAAGTGCTTGATGACAATATAAACGGGCACTTTAAGTGCTTGATGACAATATACAGGCACCTTAAGTGCTTGATGACAATATAAACGGGCACTTTAAGTGCTTGATGACAATATACGGGCACTGTTTTGGTCAAAAAATACCTAAGATAATTTACGATAAAGACTTAGATTAATAATGTAACCAAACTTTTGTTCGTGAGGTTAAGGGCTTGTAAAATAGGTTTGAGATTCAAAGATGCGTTTAAAAAGAAAGATTTGAAGAACGATTATGTCGACTAAACTAAGAATAAAGGTGTCAAATGATAAAGATCAGAATGATAAGTATCGAAATGAAAGCAATAATGATAAATAATGCGAACCAAAGTAAAGAACTTATAAGTAATGCAATTAAAGTAAAGAGTAGAGAACAAGAACACCGAGATTTGTTATCGAGGAAAAGCCCTTAATCCTTTATGGATTGCCGGCATAAAAACCCTGGGAGGAAGCAATCGTCCCTGCCTTTGTTCTCTTATTAATGATTGTTAAATGTTTACAAATGGTGGAATTCGGTTGATCGATGTTTCTAAGTGTAAAGTAAATGAAAGCTGTGTGTGTATATACAAGTGAGTAATGAGCAGAAAAATAAAATGAGATTGAATGCCTAAATCGATCAGCCTCCTTCGTTTATATAGACCTAGGATCTAACTGATTATGCGATATTGTAGGGATCTTCCTGGTCTTCAGTAATTGAACGTTGTGGAGGATCTTGCTCAGTCAAGTGACCATTGAAGCTTTTCTCCTCATGTTGAAATCAACTTGAAGTCCGATTATTTTGGCAGACTAAGTCTTCTTTGCGTGTTGATGAGTTATACCATGTGCGAAATCCTTTTTATACCGTTAGAGGTATTTTGCTTAGCCCTGTATTGAATATTCCAGTACCTGTATGCTTATCTCACGTGGAAACAACAACAATACTTGAAGTATATCGTTAGCAAATTAGTAATAAGTAATCAGAATATTCTACTATGTCAAGATCCTGGGACGTCAAGATCTTGGACCTTCAGGATATTAACACCTGAAATTTCACCCATAACAATTGTCCCCAAAGTTATTTAAATAAAATCTATTTTGTTAAAATAACTTTGAATCTTCTAGAAAAAGCTTTGACCGGAGTCAATTAGTAAATTTTGAAACTGCCTTTAAGATAAGACGCGTGTAAGTTGGATAACCAAGAGTCTTGATTTGATAGGTAACTACTTGACGGTTCATTTCCATCTTTTCACCCTTCTATATAAGCCAAAAGTTTTCTCATTTCGAAAATCACAAATAATTTTCATGCTAAAAAAGGTACTCATTATACTTTCAGTTTCCATAAACTCTCACAATACCACAATGTCCGAAGTTACAAGTGGCCAATCTCATCTTCAAATCCAAGATCCTCCAAGAGTTGATTGGGGTGTTAATAAATCAGAGAAAAGACTTCTTCACGTAAGATAAATCATTTTGGTTTTATTCGTATTTTTCGAAAACTAAATTTATCTTTTTCTACAGTGTTTTTCCCAGATGCGATACGCACATATGGAAGTTGCAAGGATCAAGGATGAGGAACTGAAAAGCCAGAATCAGTATATTCAATGGCTCTTAGAGTCAAGAAAAGCTCAGGCGTCAAGGATAAAGGAGTTAGAAACAGAGTTGGCTAAAACCAAAGAAGAACTTCAAATGGCGAAGGTGGATTTGATCTACCTAAGGGTCGCCAAAAAGCTAAAGCTTAGTATCTCTGAATAAGAAGTTTTTTGTAAATAACTTTTGAATGAATGAAAACCGTCTTTTGATCTATTTTATTTCAAATTCAATAATCAAAAGTGTTACTGAGGGTAAAAACGGAAAATGACTAATCAATTTAATGACGTCACATGTCAGTTAATAATTATACTTGACTTATTCGACTACATCAACAGTAAGTAATCAAATCAAAGTAGTAATTAAAGAGTAAGATACATGCACCTTTTATAGGTAATTAAGATCCCACTTGTTGGCTATGATCTCTGGTGTGCAGTATCTTTAATTGTTGTCAGTCTCCAACATTTATTCCTGCAATAAAATAATATGTGTGGGAGTGGATTGATTTTTTGGAGGGGATTAAAATTAAGAAGGGGATTCTTAATTTTAAGATTCTCGTAGGGACATGGGTGTTCAAGATATAGAGGAAGTCTCAATATCTTGAACTTGTTTGGGAGGCGTGGTTAGCCAATTTCGGGAGATGGCGTGGTTAGCCAATTTCGGGAGATGCGTGGTTAGCCAATTTCGGGAGATCGATGGTAACATCGACAACCAACAGAATTAATTTCAACGACCTTGGAATTTAACCCTTCAGCCATGAAATTAATTAGCGTGCGACACGGGCGAATTTATGAGAAGGTGAAAACCTTCAACCAAAAGTTGGCGTGAAAGCCAAAAGGTGAAGACCTTGTTCCACGTTGTAATGCATATGTTTGATGATGTTGATCCTCCTTGGAGATCTACAAAGCAAAAATCTTAGAAACTGACGTTAGCCATTTGGCTAACGCCACTCCGACGCCCAAGTCAGTATCATCATTTTGGAAAGAACAATAGTAAGTAAAATGTAAATATAAATTCAAGGGTAAAAAACTATACCTGATTTTGTCGAAAGACAAAATAAATTACACATGATAAATCTTGAGATGAACGGCATTCCAAGCTCTTGGAACCAAGTTACCTTGTAAATCTTGAAGCCAATAAGATCCTTTTCCAGCCTCTGCTTCGATTAAATAAGGACCTTCCCATTTTGGATTTAGCTTACCATCTGGTTTGATTAAAGCCTTCTTAAGAACCAAATCACCAACTTGAAACCGCCTCAATCTCAAATTTTTGTTATAAGACTTGGCGATTCGTTGTTGATAAGCTGCTATTCTTATCTTGGTCCTTTCTCGTAACTCAGTTACAGCTTCCAAATCTTCTAGCAACAGCTCTTTATTTTTCTCATAAGTTAAAAAACTAATTCTAGCAGTAGGTAGATCCATCTCAGTGGGTAGAACTGCCTCAGCTCCAAATACAAGTGAAAATGGAGTTTGTCCAGTAGCACTCTTCAAAGTTGTTCGATCAACCCATAAGACAAATGGCAATTTGTAAAGTCCCTCACACGATGGTTTAACCCACGAGTGTAAAATAACAAGTCAAGTATGAACTAGAATTGGACTAGTATTACTTCAAGTATAAATGCAAGAATATAATTAAAGCAATAAATGACTTAAGCAATATTTAAAAAAGTAAATAATTGATGGAACACAAATGTAGTTTTCAAGTGTATTTTCTTTATTGATGAATAAACAAAATACAAGATTGTTGCGGAACCTAGATATTACAAGTATGTAAATATCTGAACAATCTTTGAATTACAAGTGATCTATACTTGCTAAATAATCTCCTTTGATCGATATACTTAGAGTTGTGAAGTATACCTATTTAGATCGAGAGTATTTAAGCAAGTTCACCAAATTGCTAAAAGTAATTTGAACGAGAGAAATGACTTTACAAATATGGTTGCATGCATTTAATGAACCAACAAGGTTATTAAATGCATTGGTTAAGGTACAAGGATAAAGTCCTTTTAACCAACCACCTTTACACACGTATGTACTTTTATCAATAGACAAATGGAATGTCAGAGTAAAAGTGTGTAAAGGCAAAAAGTCAATTCCTCGATATCAGTGTTCAGACTTGTAAGGTCATGAACACTGACAAAGGCTCTAGTCGGGAGATCTGGTAAGACTGTCAGTGGGCTCCACTGTTTGTCAGTCTTCTTTCTTCAGACTTCAGTGAGAATGTCTTCAGTAGAAACGATCTTGACTGGAGTGAAGTCCAGTGAGCTCATCTGGTGGAATCCAGATTCCTGTACAAGTAAATAGCTCACTGGTCTTCTATTATTTCTGGAAAATCTTCAGTGCCGCTCCAGTCTTCAAGTCTGGAGTGGGTCCAATAAATCTGGACCTAACAAATTCCCCTATTTGTTTAGAAATAATGCAAGGTTTTTCAAGCTTATATCTATACAACTTTGTATGCTTGAAAAACACTTGTTTTGACTTAGTCTAAAAAATTTAAGTTACTAGAGAACACTTTATAGATCATCAGTGTTTCAGTTTCATCTTTTAAGTTCTAACTTAGACTAAATCTGATCATTTACTTTATGAATCAAAATATGCAACTATATTTACAGCCATCAACAGAAAATAAGTTACAATTTTGAGAAATTAAATACAAGTACAAGTAAATGATATAAGAGTTAGGCCCTTCTTCGATGTCTGTCTTGGAGCATCTTCAGAAGCCTTTCTCTTTGGTGATGGAGAGGATGGAACAGAAAGTGGTGGTCTCATACCCAGAACAGCTTCCAACTGTTGTATTCTTAACCAAACCTTTTCAATCCTCTTCATGAATGCCTTGACATCTGGAGACAAATCAGTTTTACCTTTGAAAGTTAATCCTATCTCCTTCAGTTCAGTCCATCCAAAAGCTTGGACTGATGCATTCTTCCTTTCATCAGTAAAGTTACCCTCTCTGGTCAACTTTATATTGAACTTGGTCATGCCTTCATGTTGTTCAGCTAACTTGATTTCAGCACTTATGATCCTTCTGGCATCAGCCCTGAATTTCAACATATCATCATACTTGGCTTTCTGCTTAGCCATCTGGACCATATGTTCAGTTTCCTTGGATACTCTCCTCTGTCCGACGGCAGACTGGAGTAGTTGACGATTGATTTTGAGTGAAGTATCCAGAGGAATGAATGTACTCATATCTGCATCTTTAATTACTTTTAGCTGTTTGGCAGTGAGTTTTGGCAAGCCTTTCAACTTCTTTCTGTACTCTAACTCCAGAGCACCAGCATTCTTCCTTATTTTCTTCTGGAGGTTCACCAGTTCCTCCTTCCTTTGTCTAATAAGTTCAGGTACACTGACACCATAAATCATTGAATCATAAATTTGTTCTTCTTCAGCATACCTGGAACGAATATGAACATCATCCAATGCATTCAGACATTGATGAACTCTGGGGTCTTCCTTCATCTTTTTGTAAACATCAATATTTATGCCCAACCTGCCAGCATTATATGAATCCAGAGTCCTCATGGTTGCCATCTCCCTATGATGGGCCAGCAGTTCATCTTTTTGATTTCTCTTGAAGATTTCAATCATTATGCATTCTTGTTCAAGTCTTTTCGTGGTGTCTTCATCAGGAGTGGGAAATTCTGATGACCTTCAGCAGTATCACTTTCTTCTCCAGATACCATTTGTTCTTTTCCTTTTACAGACTTCAGAGTTGTTGGTATATCTGGGAAGGATTCAAACTGGGGCTCACTGGCATCAGTACTAGCAGCTTCTTCAGTCTGCACAACGGCTTCAGTGCCAAGTGCCTTCTGTGCTTCTTGTGCACTGGCATCAGTACCAGTCACTTGTGTTTGTTGCGCAATGCCAAATGCCCTTTCAACTGCACTGACAACAACTTCTTTCTTTTTCCTAACCAAACCTTCTTGAACACTCTGGAACAGACGACTTTTCCCCCTTGGAATGATCACCAGTTCTTGACTTGAGATCATTCCATAATTGTTCGAGCATATGTCTGTCCAGTTCACCAAACGTTCTTCCAGCCACTGGAGTTGTATCATTCACAATTTTTCTAAGTGCCTGCACTTCCTTTTTAATAAATTCAACTTCTTGAGGCAAGTGCTTTGGCAGCTCAGTGTTAACCATTCTCACCACTTGTGGCAACAAACTATCTTGAATTGTGCGAAGAACAGACCCAGAAATCTCTTCAGTGATTTCTTTCAACATGCTGAGTCTGAACTTCCTAGTGCATTCATCACTGATCGTGCTAACAACAACATTCTGATCAAGTGTTGGCCTACTCTCCAATGAACTAACCCTGGTAACCAATTTCTTAACCTCATCTGTCAGACCTGCCAGTGGTTGAACAAGTTCACCTTTCACTGCAGTCTGAACAGAACTAACCAGCCTAGCCTCTAATCCCTGGACTGCCACTTTGAGATTTTCAGTGTTGTTATTTGTGGCCAGTACCAGTTCATCCAATTTTTCAAATACCAGCTTCTCATTCCCAGCAAAGATATTCATTTCAGAAGCAAGATTGTTTGATAATAAAGATTTAAAATCGGAAACAACCTGGGAAGAAGACTAGAGTGATCTCTCCAGGTCCGCCACCTTACTTAAAAGGCCTTGGACCTCGGCTGAAGACGAAGTGGAGAGACCACTGGGAGGTTCAAGATTTGAAGCCATTCTGGTCATGAAAGGTACTTGTGTCCAGACCTCTTCAGATGTAGTTTCAGCAGTTACTACAGTAGAGTCCAGCACACGTTGTTCAGATAATTCGATTGGAGTTTCAAGTGGTGGTGGTTGATTTTGTGAAATTTGGATTAAAGAAGGATTGAAGTATGGAGTTGTTTGTGGAATTGAAGGTGGTGGGGGGGGTGGTGCAGTAATGGATTCTGGTGGTGGTGGCATTTCAGATTCTGGTGGTGGAATGTTTGTTTCTGGTGGAGGTAGTGGCATTTCTGGTAGACTTTCAACTTGTACTACATCATCTCCAAGAAAACTCATGTCAGTGTCAAAGTTATGACCTTCTGACATGGGTGAATCAGGTTCATCCCAAAAAGTTTCACCAACAGTCTGATCACCAGTCTGTTCACCAGCTTCAACATTTAAATCAATCTGAGCTTCTTGCTCATCAGTTACTTGTTCATCAGTCTGACCAACTTGTTCTACCTGCTCATCAGTCTGTATATTCTCTATTTGCTCAACACCCTGTACATTTTCAACCTGTTCAACATTCTCTTCTGGTTCAAAAAATGGAGACCCATCTAAATTCATAACATCACCAGGATGTCTTGCTGGATTCACCTGAACACCATCTCTCATCAGACGCCTATTTGATCTTGGTCGTCTGGAAGGTTCAACATTTGGTTGTTGACCTTCAGGAGCCACTTGTCTTATGGGTTGTACAGCTTCTATAATTTCAACATCTTGGTCACCAGAGGGTCCTTCACCAACTTGACCTCTACCTGGAGCCACTTCTACTTCTTCCCTTTAAAGCAAGCATAGTCTGAGGAATATCTACCTCACCAGCTCTAGATTTTAAGGAGCTCACCTCCCTTAAATACTCACACACCGAAAAATGATTTGTGTCGAAATCATACTCAGCACCCAGGGCTCTTAAAAATACAAGTGAAAGAAAACGAATGTATGGAATGTGTGGTTTTCTACTTTTCACCTTTAGACGGTCCACCAGATCATCAAAGAAGATCTGGGCGAAATCAACCCTGTACCCAAACCACAAACAGTAGGCAATCTGGAGTTGCATTTGATTAATCTGATCTAACCCTCCAGAACTGCCACCTAAGCACTCAACAATATGAGTGAAGAAATATCGCCAAGAATCTGTCAGTTTGCTCATAAAAATTGTGCCTTTCCTCAACAACTGGCCATGTTCATCCACTATTTCAGTGTGCCCCATCAATCAGCACACATCCCTGAAATTTATACCAGTAGGGAGAGGAATTGCCAACTCATTAGCCAAATAATTTAATTGAAGAACTGCTCTGAGAGAATCGACAGAGAGAGTGAACGATCTGGCGCCTTGTTGCAGTGTGTAGTTGATGGTTTTAGTGGTTTCAACATACACAGCAGAATACCAAAATTCACACAGGTAATCATGATACATTTTACCTGGATTACATGTGAGGGCACCATAAAGTGGACAGAGAGAATCGACAGAGAGAGTGAACGATCTGGCGCCTTGTTGCAGTGTGTAGTTGATGGTTTTAGTGGTTTCAACATACACAGCAGAATACCAAAATTCACACAGGTAATCATGATACATCTTACCTGGATTACGTGTGAGGGCACCATAAAGTGGACAACTGAGGAAAAAGGCATTCAGTCGTCCAATTTGAGAGGTGGGAGTATGAGTGGTGCTAGTGAGTCTAGCCAACCAATTGTTCATATTAATCCTTATGGCCTTTGCCTCTAAGGTAATATGGGGTGCCTTAACAATATTGGCAACCGGAGCATATTCTACAGCAAGCAGATTTTTCGGTGAATTGGATTGTCTTGGTGCCATTTTGTTTGATAGATATATGAAGATGAAATTGAAGATTTTAGGGTTTTGATGAAGATTTAATGAATTGCAGTAAATATGAGAGATTTATGATTGGGAATTGAATGAAGAATTGAATGAAGGAATTTGAAGAATTTGGGAGTAAATATGTTCGAAGTAAATGCAAATGAAATTGAAAGTGGGTATATATAGGAGAGAGAATGTGGAACTCAAACGGTTAATTTGAATTTATCAAATATAATTTTGATCGGGTTCTGAGATCCGCATTAATTACATCACATCACACATAAATGTGTGACGGTTTACAGCCCACAAACAGTAACAACTTGCACTTTTTGTCTTCCCAATGAGAGGGACACATTTACAAAGTACCAGTAATATTTTCTAAAGAATTTGTCCAGTGAGAAAATAAATTAATAAATTCCCTTGAACTTAAAACCTTTTTAAGAACAAAAATATCTTTCAAGTCTTCCCCCTGGAATGTTGATCCAGAAATCTATTAATGCAAAGATAGTATACAACGGCGTTCAATATCTGAGCAGTCATAAATTTATAAATCTTTAAATCAAAGATCCCTGATAGTACACAATGGCGTTCAATACCAAGGTTCCAGATTTAAGGGTTTAACATTCCCAACTCACCAACAAGATATTCAAAAGTTTTGACATCCAGAGGTTTAGTAAAAATGTCAGCGAGTTGTTTGTCAGTGGGAATAAAATGTAGTTCAATGTTGTTTTTCATAATATGATCACGAATAAAATGATACCTGTTCGTTTTGGAGTGCATGACTGGATTGTTTGAGATAGCAATGGCACTGGTATTATCACAAAAGATTGGGGTCTTTGAGTACTTAATACCGTAATCAAGCAACTGGTTCTTCATCCAGAGTATCTGAGCACAACAACTGGCTGCAGACACGTATTCAGCTTCTGCAGTGGACAATGAAACTGAAGTTTGCTTCTTACTGGTCCAGCTGACGAGTTTGCCACCAAGGAAATGACATCCACCAGTAGTGGATTTCCTGTCTATCTTACAACCTGCATGATCTGAATCTGAATAACCCATTAGATCCATTCCTGAGCCTTTGGGATACCAAAGACCCAAACTGGGAACACCCTTAAGGTACTTTAGTATGCACTTTACAGCAAGCATATGAGATTCTTTTGGATTAGACTGATATCTGGCACATAAACATGTTGAAAACATAATATCTTGTCTATTGGCAGTTAAATACATCAGTGAACCAACCATGCCTCTATAGACAGTGGTGTTCACTGGTTTACCATCTGGATCTGAGTCCAGTGTCAGTGGTGCAGAAATTGGAGTGGGTTTAGATGGTGAAGAGTTCATATCATATTTCTTTAAAAGATCTCTAACATATTTTCCTGATTAATAAAAATGCCATCTTTGTTTTGTTTAATCTGGAGTCCAAGAAAATACGTTAATTCACCTATCAAACTCATTTCATATTCAGTTGACATTATTTTCGAAAATTTCTTGCACATGTTTTCATCAGTAGACCCAAAAATAATATCATCAACATAAATTTGTACCATTAACAGATTACCTTTTTCATGAAGAATAAATAAGGTATTGTCAATTGCACCTCTTTTGAAACCATTTTTCAACAAATGTTTAGTCAGAGTGTCATACCAGGCACGTGGGGATTGTCTGAGGCCATATAGCGCTTTGTCCAGACGATATACCCAATGTGGATGCTTTTCATCAACGAAACCTGGTGGTTGTCTGACATAAACTTCTTCTTCAAGCTTTCCTTTCAAGAAAGCACTCTTTACATCCATCTGGTAGACCTTGAACTGATGATAAGCAGCGAATGCTAAGAATATTCTGATATCTTCAAGTCTAGCCATGTAACACCCCAACATGGCGGAATCATGGGGTATCACTTAGAAAAGCACAGCACAACATGGAATTATGTAGAGTCAAACTATATGCATTCATAGGATTGAAACAATCCATAAACTCACTCAAATGTATACAATAATCAATATCTATCAAAGATACACACTCAATCAATATTAAATGAAAATGTTTAAATGATAGTAGTTGATCCTAAGCATAACCCGTTAAAGGGAAATAAGGATCACGGATCCAGAAGTCCAAAGCTAGTCCAATCCTAGCAATGCAAGCACATAATCATCCATTTTGTCTCTGATTAACCCGATTACCTGAAAAGTGTACTAAAATACGTCAACATAAAGTTGGTGAGTTCGTAGGGACAAGTAATATGGGATAACCGTGTCGGACAACAACCGTTAACAATAAGTGAGAATTAGTAGAACTAATCACATCCAAGGATAACCTATTGTTAGAAATATAAAATGGTGTTTAATTGTAAATTAGTTATTGTGAAAGGGGTTTTAGTATAAATAGGATGATTTGTATATAAATCCATAACCACCTCTTTATGTAATAAGCTTTTTCATTAATCCATAATAACATCTCTCTAAACTTATACTTTCTCTCTCCTCCCTATCATCTTCAACCTCCCATTCACACACATACACACATTTCACACACTAACCTAATTCCACCATTAAAGCATCAATTAAGCTCTAGTTTCATCATTACAATTGGTATCAGAGCACAATCAGAGTTGCTGAACGATCTAAAAGCTTATTACAAGCTTAATTTGTGCTTAATTTTTGAATTTGAGTTGATTTTCTGAAAAGTCCATTTGCAGAGCTCACTGTTTCAGTGATTACTGCAAATCTAGTGTGTTTCTGTTTGAATTTTGTTCACCGTTCGACTTACAATCACTTTATCTTCCTTCGCCATCAATTTCAGAAGCTAATTTCAACATTTGAGGTATTTTGGTTCGAGCTCTACAAATCGCATGTTTGTGAGGGTTTGAGTTCCAAGTGAAATTAGCATCTAATTTGTTTGAGGTTATGTGCGCATTGATTTTCTGAAGATTTTGATATAAAATTCGAGTTCTAATTCGCAAAAATGATGAAGATATCGAAGATTTTCAGTCTTCTCTGCAAATAGGGAGTTGGTTGAACGAAGAAGATAACCTAACCGACTATTTTGTCGTGTTGTGGTTATTGGCATTTGCAGAAGAAGTTAGCTAAAGTTAGTTCTTATTTGAACTATTTGCAGAGCAAATTGCTCGGCAAATACGTGTTTTTGAATTTGGCTAAGTACTGGAAGTTCACTTACTCTATTTGCAGAACTTGTTGTTCGGCAAATAGCTATTTTCAAGAAAGTTGGTTAAGTGAGAAGTTCACTTGTTCTATTTGCAGAGCTCATTGCTCGGCAAATAAGTGTTTCAAGGATTTTTGAACAAGTGTTGAGGTTACTTGTACTATTTGCAGAGCTCGTTGCTCGGCATTTAGTTGCTTTGAGATTTCTTGATTTGGGATTGGTGCTAATTACACTGTTTGCAGAAGACTAAGCTCGGCAAACAAGTGTTTTTGATTGTGGTGACTAAGGACAAGTTCAATTTGTACTATTTGCAGAGATATTTGCTCGGCATTTAGTTGAATTTGTTTCCTCGACCAAGTGACTTGCTGAATTGAACTGTTTGCAGAGATATTTGCTCGGCATTCAGTTGTTTTTGTGTACTCGTGTCACTTACACTATTTGCAGAGCAATAAGCTCGGCATTTAGTTGTTTTTGTGTTCTTGTGTCACTTGCACCATTTGCAGAGCATTTAGCTCGGCATTTAGTTGTTTTTAAGAATCTCAAATCAAAATTTTTCAAGAAAATTTCTCAAAACCATTTTTCATCGATATTCTTCGACTGGGAAGGAAAATCAAAATTTTGAAAATTTTCAAAATTCTCACTTGTTCTATTTGCAGAGGTTTAAGCTCTGCATTTAGTTGAATTTGAAAATTTCTCAAATTTTTCAAAGACTTTGAATTGATTGTAATGGCTTCAAGGGAAGCTTTGGCTCTTGGTTCTGAAGGAAGACCACCTGTCTTGTTCAGAGGATCTTATCCTCAATGGAAGAAGAGATTTTTGAACTGGATAGACAGGCAAAAGAATGGAAAATTGCTCAGAAAATCATACAAAGAAGGTCCTGAAATCCCTAAGAACCCAATAAATGGAGAATTGTTACCAGAAGAGAGCTGGAATACTGAACAGAAAAGCAGAGTTGAGGCTGATCAGAGTGCAATTGCCTTTCTTTATCAAGCACTTCCAGATGACATATATTGCAATGTTGATTCCTACGAAACAGGAAAGGACATATGGGATGAGGTGGAAAAACAAATGGAAGGATCTGATGTATCCAACACTATCAGGTTGTCAACTGTTTTGAATATGTATGAAACATTCAAACAATAGAAGGGTGAACCACTGAATGAAGTGTACATCAGATTCTGCAATGTCATCAACGAGCTGAGAAAGAATGATGTAAAGAGAACCAATATGGAACTCAACATCAAATTCATCAAGAATTTGGAAGAAGAATGGCAAATGTATGGAACACAACTCAACCAACAGTCAGATTTTGCAAACCTCACCATTCACACACTGTTTGAGAAACTACAACTGAATGTGGAAGATGTGAAGAGGATTCAGAAAAAGAAAGAAGAGAGTGTTCAGCAGATCCATTGGCTTTGGTTGTTGAAAAGAAGAGTTCAAGAATGCCAAGACACAGCTTTATAGAAGATCAAACTGATTCTGATTCAAGTGAGATGAGTGATTCTGATCTGGATGAAAAACAGAAACAGATGTACAAAGAACTCGCTTATTTCACCAAGGCTTTCAAGAAGAAATTCTTCAAGAAGAAACCAACAAACAATCAACTTAGGACATCATCAGTGTCTTCTTATGCTCGAAATGCGGATGCTCCTAAGTATGATCAGAAGAAAGTGTTTGCTGGTGGTGAGAAGAAGTTTGAGAATCCGAAAAAGTTTGAGAAGAAAGTCATGGATAAGAGATCTGATGACAGAAAGTGTTATAACTGTGGCATGACTGGACACTTTGCAATTAACTGTACCAAGCCTCGACAGAAGAATTCTGACTATTACAAGTACAAACTGATGCTGGCAAGACAAGAAGAAAGCGGGATTGCTCTTCTGGCTGAAGATGACAAGTGGTTACATCTTTCAGATGAAGAGACAGACGAGCTTGCAGCAAACGTGTGCTTTATGACAAAAATCAAAAAGTCAAAGGAGCTGGAGGAAGATGATGACAGCTCTTCTGAAGTTGAGGATGAGGTAATTTCTTTTCCCAAATCTGTTCTTAAACATTACATGGACATGTCTGAAACTGCAAGGAAAGACTGCAGGGAATTGAGTAAAAAGAATTGTACATTAAAGAAAGAATTGGAGGACAAAGAAAAAGATTTTCAAATTAAAATTACTTCACTTCAAAAAGATTGAAAATTTGAAATCTGAAAAATCTGCAGTCTCTTTTACTCAAAACTCCAAACTGCATATTGAGAAACAAGAACTTGAGACCAAAGTTCTTGAACTGAGCAAGACTGTCCGACAACTTCAAGTGGAAAAGACCAATGAGATGTTTCGAGCGAATGCATTAGCTGAGGACATTCAGTCTTTGAATGTGAAATTGACAGAATCAATCCCTGATGTGACTGAATTTGAAAACAAAATTTCTGATCTAAAATATGAATGTTGTATCAAAGATTCTCTTAAACAAAAACTTGATAAAGAAAATGATGAACTGAAAACTGAAATCAAGTCTTATCAAGAAAAATTGTATAAGATCAATCGTTCATATCAACAAATCTTTCTGAATAGGCCAAGAAATTTGAAAAATTTATTCAATTCAGGGATAGGTTATGTCAATCCAAATAATTTGCTCGAAGCACAACAAGAAGTCCCACCATTATATAATGAATCTTATTTGAGATGTGGGCTGACAGACCAATTTGTTAGACCGACTGATAGTGATTATGAGGCTGAGGATTTTCTAGACAAGTGTCCAAAAGTATATTTTAACTATGAGTTAATGGATACGTCATATGATTTCTTCGCTAACTCTACACAAAAGTCAATCAAAGAAAATCATGAGGCAGTCATACCTGAAATTCTTGAGTGTTTTGCTCCAAATCCTTTGGAAAACTCTATTCCTATTCCAAGACCTGATAATTTGAGACCTTATGTTCCACAAATTGTCTTGGAAAAGGTAATAGAGGATTTGCAAAAGTCACTTGATGAAAAACAATCTTTGATAGAAAATCTACAATCTCAAAATCACTATGTCAAAGACCCACCCAAGAATCATGAAAATGATTGTGACCACCCCGATTGTCCTATTTGTGAAGTTATGGCCACTCCAATTCCACCAACCAAATCTGTGAAGAAATAATGAGAAAACTTCACAAAATACATGTTCTGAAAGTCAAGTTCACCAAATCATGAATACATCTGTGCAAGTTAAGAGTCATGTTGTGCATGTCTCTGTGCAAACTAAATGTGATGTTGATGAGACTACCGAGTCATCAACTCCGACTGATCTTGATTGTGTTTGTGACAAGAGTGAGGTGTCCAAAAGTTTTCCAAAATCTAATTCTTCCAAACCAAAAGTTGATGTTCCAAAGAGGGTTTACACGGGTAAAGCTTCAAAAACTTTTGAAAGAAAGGTGTCTCAGTTTACTAATTACTCCTTACAAAAGGGTAAGAAGTACTCTAAGAAACCTATTTTTGCTGGAACAACTACTTTTGCGTCTTTTCTATCCTTCGAGGATAATTCTGAACATATTTCACAAGCAAAATCTCAGTTGACAAAATCAAAATGGAAACCGATTTCAAAAGATAAGTCAACTGAGTCAAAATCATTCAAATATTCTTTTTCGGAACTTTTTGATCTTGCACCAAAACCTGTGAAAGCAGTTGTGCAAAAAGTGAATGATTTTGCTTCGAAAAATCATTTTCCAAATCCATCTCCCAAGATTGGAAGTTTTTCAAAGAAATCAAATGATTTTTCACCGTTGCTTCCACGAAAACTCTTTTCAACTAAACCACCGGGTTTTAGTTCTCCGTGGAATGCAACATCTATTCATCAAATCGATGAGACTTACATTTGGACTTTAAAGAATTCAAAAACTATTGGACCCAATTTCAAATGGGTTCCAAAAGTGATTTCCAAGTGATTTGATGAATGGTGGCTTATGCACACTTCAGTGTATAACCCGTTCTAAAACCGTTTTTGTAATTTCATCATTTCATTTAGAAAAATCCAAAAAGATTTCCATTTTCTTTTTTTTTTTTTTTAAAAATCCAAAAAGATTTTCTCTTTTCATATTTTTGTTTATTTACTTTATCTTTTAGTTTCTCACAATGTTTTGGATGAGATGCAAGGCATCGAACGCCTTTGTGTACTGCCTTTGTTGTCTCATTTTTAATGTTTGTGAGCAACTTTTAAAACTTTTACTCAACCTTTATATGCAAAAACTTTGTTTATATCATGCATATATTTAGGGGGAGTTTGTTTATAAAACCAAAACTTCCAAGTGTTTAAACTCATTTTCCATTTTAAAACACTTTGGAAGATTTTCAAACCATTTTCGATCAAATTCAAAGAAGTTCGGTGTTAGATTTGCACATGAGAGTTTAGGCCACTCATAATACTCCATGATCTTGTCATCGCCGATGAGATCTAACCCCGGAGTGAAATTCTCAATTTAGATTGTGAGAGTTTATGAGCGTGGTGATGATATTTGTGCAAATAGGACATGAGGGAGTAGTCGAAAAGTGAGAGGTTAAGGTGACAAAGATGATGTGAGAAAGGGCTAAAAGAAATGAAAGCCCTCCCCAAAATTCTCAAAAAGCCGGGTCAACACGTTCCTATCGGATTTCATTTGTTGATTTCTCGATATTGAAGAAGACTTCATGGACCCAGTGAAGCGATGCACATCTTTACCTAACCACTCAAGTGTTTCTTAACAAATACTTGTTTTATTCTCACGGAGATTTTCACATTTCTATTGACTCTTCTTTTGGAAGACGTTGATATTGAAAAAGGGAGACACTCTGCTCCGGTCCCCGACTTCATTTGATCACTATTGAGTCTAGAGCGTACTTGAAATATATTTCATTTGACTAGGACACATAGAGTCTTTATATGTCTTTGTGACATTGCATATCTTTGTGATATTGCCGGAACATTCGTAGTGATATCATATTTTTGATATTCCACGATGATCGAATGGAAATCCTACCAATGCTAACATCTTTTCCAACGTTGAACGTAGGTCTCACATTTTCATTTTATGAATTTGCTGAGTAAACGAGAAGTCTATGTGACCTCGGATTTTATTTCCCAAAAGTCTTTGAGGATAGTAAGACATGGTTATTGAACGCCTTTGTGACACTGACCATGAATTACATTCTTTAAAGCAATCTATCGGTTGAAAAGCCATAGACCGAACCATTTAGAGATAAGCTTTGTGCATTTCTCGATGATAATGGGAAGTCCTAAAAATAGTAATCATATTTTTAGGCCACACCATTAATCTTTTTGATTTTTGGTTGTGTTAACGGATCATTTTTATCCGGATTTCATTTCTCTTCACACAAACAAAAAGAACACAAACACCAATATAACATACTTTTTTCAAAAACGCAACCTCAAATTCTAGTTCACCAATAGGTTCATTGGGAATTGGGAATTGGGTTGGCCTAATTTGGTTGAATGTTGTTTGGTGTGATCTACCATTTATGCTACCAATCATTATTATATGATGAACACGTTCCACATATTCATCATAAGGGGGAGAAATGATTAATAATTGATAGATAGAATTCAAGGATATAGGTAGAATTTGATTGATAGAATTTGTTCGAGGATGATTGTTGTGTTTGGATGTTCAAAGGATCGTAAGTTTAGGTGAAGAGAGTGAATAATTATCATGATAAGTTGAAAGATTGTTTTGAGAAAGTTAAAGGATTGATTCAAGATCGAGTATATTCAAGATGATGTACATGGTCGATATTTGAAAGATTGATAGGAAATTTGACCATTGTTTGATGATTAGAAGAGTTTGAGATTGAATGAAGATTGTTCATTTGTTGATACTTGTGATAGCTAAGTTTGTTCTTTATTTGAAGAGATTGTTCATTTGAGGGGGAGCAAGAGTAAACTCATGATTTGTTATATATTCTCCGAAATGATTGTTTGTTCGAGGGGGAGCAAGAGATTAAAGATTTGTTATTGAATAATTTGCTCCGAGATAGTTGTTTGATTGAGGGGGAGCAAATGTTAATTGATTAAATAATCAAGTGCTCCAAGATGTTTATTGATTCAGAGACAAGTTCGATCAAGAATTGAAGTTTTAAAGTCAAATCAAATTTCCGCATTCCAAAACCAAGCTTCCGCAAAGCCAAAAGAATTCAAAGTCAAATCCAAGCTTCCGCATGCTACTCAAAGTTTGAAGTTACTTCTCAAAGCAACATCAAGTTGAAATCAACATTCAAAAGTTCAAGTTGTAAAAGCTTAAAAGCTACAAAGATTTCAAAGGTGCTTCCAAAGTATTCAAAGTTGCAAGAGAAGATCAAGTTGTAGAAAGTCATCGTCAAGAATATTTGTTTGTTGAGAAGATTCAAAGTCAAGGTTGATACAAGACGTTGAAGACAATGAGAAAGCTTCAAAGTCCAATCAACATTGAAGATTTTCAACAAATGAGCTCATCATGTTATTTAAAGATCGAAGACGATGCAACATTTACAATTCAACACCAAGGGGGAGATTGTTAGAAATATAAAATGGTGTTTAATTGTAAATTAGTTATTGTGAAAGGGGTTTTAGTATAAATAGGATGATTTGTATATAAATCCATAACCACCTCTTTATGTAATAAGCTTTTTCATTAATCCATAATAACATCTCTCTAAACTTATACTTTCTCTCTCCTCCCTATCATCTTCAACCTCCCATTCACACACATACACACATTTCACACACTAACCTAATTCCACCATTAAAGCATCAATTAAGCTCTAGTTTCATCATTACACCTATAAGGTTTCACATTATCACAATTCAATACAAGTCAACATTCAATAATAACGATTCCATATAACGTTCAACAACGTTCCATAACAATCAATAACGATCAACAATGATGCGGCTTACATAGTTAATAATTAACAATGCGCTAACGGTGCGACTTATATAATAAATAATGCGCTAACGGTGCGACTTACATCGTAAACAATGCGCTAACGGTGCGACTTATATAATAAATAATGCGCTAACAAGTCCACATCAACAATTCAATCATACAATTAATCAAATAAACAATCAACAGTTAAACAAACATGTACACTTTTCAGCCCGAATCTCAATTGAGTAGGGAGGGTTTACAAAACTCACCTTAGTTGTAGTGGCAAATCAGAATAGCAGATAATCCTTGTGACAAGTTAATCTTAGTACAGCTCAAAACACTTTGCAAAGTACTTTACTATGCTCAAGATGTACTACCGTGTACCTAGAACAAGTATAAGATCAACTTATAAGCTACCACAAAGCCTAAGTGCAAAATAAGGAATTTTCAACATGTTTCCAGCTTTGCGTTATCTAATTGACAACGACTTTGGGAAGTCAAGAAGACCAGATACAACAAAACTTAGTTCTAGACATTTGTTGGGCACTCAAAGGCCTTTTAAAAAATGTAAGGTTTGACTCTTGAAGAGCTTTAATAAAAGAGTTATGATTTTTACAAAAACAAACCTGTAGCCTCGTCAGAAATTAGACCAGTTCTGAAAATCATCGTTTTTGGCACTCTTCTGAGCAAAACCAGAAGAAACTTCGTTCTTATCAAACTTTACTGACACTTGGACCTTTCCAAAAATATAAGATTCGTCTCCTAATTCGTCCAGATGAATCTTCTATGATGTTTGCAAGATGACAGAAAATTTCAGTCCTATAGAGTCCTTAAATTCAACTTGAAACTTCAAGTGATGAACCCAAGACTTTATGAACTTGATTGTTTTGTGTTATGAATGTGAAAGAAATAGAAAAGAGCAGAGATGGATGATAGAATGATCATCAAATGCTTGCTTATATAGCCCAAGAGTTGCAACTAAGTGCCAAGAACACACACCTTGGCCATGAGGTGTTCATCATGTGTTTACAACTCATCCTTGAGTGTAATGGCTGAAACTTTGGCCTTAAAACAAACTAGAATTCAGTAGAAACATGTTCATTTCATGATTACAAGCTATAATCCAAGTCTTGGTTAGTTTGTGTGGGGTTTATGTCAAGAACACAAACTTGACTTGGCTAATTGACTTTGGTTGACTCTAAACTTTGATTCTTGATTATTATTTGTGTAATTAAGTGTAGTAACTAGTTTATATAAGTATAATTACTTTTATCTATGTGGTTATAAATCAATTACATGTATTTATATATTTATTAGTTATCTAATTTAAGTACACAATTGCATATTTATTTTACTAGTATGTACAATATATCTAGCTAGTTAATTGATTCCGAAATTAATAACACAAACAAAATATTCATGAGCGTACAACTTTTATAAATTATTATAAATCCATAATATGGATAAATCATTTCATATAATATAAAGGTTGTGTTGGTTTTTGTCCTATTAATGGAATTATCATCTAGCCACCGACACTGTTCCACCGACACTGTTTCACCGACACTGTTCCACCGACACTGTTGGAACCGTACATTATACTTAAGGTTTCGTATATACGTTTTTCTTGTTACCACAGTTACTCAATTATCATCTATCATATAATCTCCATAACATGTACTGGGCCAATTTCATAGTCTGCTAATATGGCCCTAATTCTAGAAGTTCAAATATGACATTATAATTGGCCCAATTTACAGATAAATGTACACAATTATGTCCAAATTTCCGTTTATTAAAATAGTTAATCAAATTACATGCACAGTCAAACGGTAAAAATCATGAATGTTACATTCTTCCCCGTTAAAGAATTTCGTCCCGAAATTCAACAATCACTAATTACTAAACAAGTGTGGGTATTTAGACTTCATGTGGTCCTCACGTTCCCAAGTAAACTCGGGTCCACGTCTAGCTTGCCATCTCACTTTGACAATCGTATATCAGGTATTCTTTAGTTTTCTAGTTTGTCGATCTAGGATTTCTATTGGTTCTTCCACGAATTTCAACGTTTTATCAACACGGATTTCTTCGAGGGGCACATGAAGTGTTGGATCGGCCAAACACTTTCTAAGATTACAAACATGGAAAACATTATGAACTCCACTCAGGTTTTGAGGAAGTTCTAATCGATAAGCTACCGGACCAATACGATCCAAAATCTTGAACGGGCCAATGTACCGTGGTCCCAACTTGCCACGTTTCACAAAACGAACCACACCTTTCCACGGGGATACTTTCAATAAAACATAATCACCAACTTCAAATTTGAGGGGTCGTCGTCTAACATTAGCATATTTCAATTGTCGTTCTCGGGCCACTCTTAACTTTTCTTTGATTTGTGAGATCACTTTCGTCGTTTCAATAACAATTTCGGGCCCAACGAGTTGGCTTTCACCAACTTCTGCCCAAGCTAGCGGTGACCTACAATCTATCCCATATAATGCTTTAAATGGGGCCATTCCAATGCTAGCATGATAGTTATTATTGTAGGAGAATTCAACCAAAGGAAGATGCACATCCCAATTACCACCAAAATCAATAGCACAAGCTCTTAACATGTCTTCCAATGTTTAGATCGTTCTTTCACTTTGACCATCAGTTTGTGGGTGGAACGCCGTACTCATGCCGAGACGAGTACCCATAGATTTCTGGAACGCCTTCCAAAATTTTGAAGTAAATCGGGCATCCCGATCGGATATCACGGAAATCGGCACTCCATTCTTGGATATCACCTCTTTGATGTACAAACGTGCCATGGTGTCAAATTTATCGTCCTCCCGGATGGCTAAGAAGTGAGCCGACTTAGTTCAACCGGTCAATTATCACCCAAATAGTGTCCCGACCACTACTCGTCCTAGGTAACTTCGTGATGAAGTCCATAGCAATTTCTTCCCATTTCCACACCGGTGTTACTGGTTGGACTAGTAAACCTGGTGGTTTCTTGTGGTCGGCTTTCACTTGCAAACAAGTGAGGCATTCACTAACATATTTTGCAATGTCATTCTTCATTCCCGGCCACCAATACAAATCTCTCAATCCAAAGTACATTTTATCAGAACCCGGTGAACCGAGTAGGCTGACTTATGAGCTTCATCCATCAATTTCAACCGCCATCCTCCAAGAACGGGAATCCACAATCGATCAACAAAATACAAACCATTGTCATTCTTTCTATCAAATTGTTCTTCTAGATCGTTTAAGGTTTCATTGATGAAGTTTTTCGGTCTAGTTGCCAATTCTTGTGCTTCAATAATGGAGTCACGAACACTCTTTAACACGGTAAAGCTCATGGCTTTAACTCTTCTTGGTTTTATACGTTCTTTTCGACTTAAGGCATCGGCTACCACATTTGCTTTACCCGGGTGATACCGGATAACACAATCATAATCACTTAACAGTTCAAGCCATCTTCTTTGCCTCATGTTCAGATCGCTTTGATTGAAGATATGTTGAAGGCTTTTGTGATCGGTATAGATCACGCTCTTGGTGCCATACAAGTAATGCCTCCAACATTTCAAAGCAAATACCATTGCTCCCAATTCTAAGTCATGAGTCGGATAATTCTTCTCATGCACCTTCAATTGTCTGGATGCATATGCTATCACCTTATCCCGTTGCATTAAGACTGTAACATTCATGATTTTTATCGTTTGACTGTGCATGTAATTTGATTAACTATTTCAATAAACGGAAATTTGAACATAATTGTGTACATTTATCTGGAAATTGGGCCAATTATAATGTCATATTTGAACTTCTAGAATTAGGACCATATTAGCAGACTATGAAATTGGCCCAGTACATGTTATGGAAATTATATGATAGATGATAATTGAGTAACTGTGGTAACAGGAAAAACGTATATACGAAACCTTAAGTATAATGTACGGTTCCAACAGTGTCGGTGGAACAGTGTTGGTGAAACAGTGTCGGAACAGTGTCGGTGGAACAGTGTCGGTAGTTAGATGATAATTCCATTAATAGGACAAAAACCGACACAACCTTTATATTATATGAAATGATTTATCCATATTATGGATTTATAATAATTTATAAAAGTTGTACGCTTGTGAGTATTTTTGTTTGTGTTATTAATTTCGGAATCAATTAACTAGCTAGATATATTGTACATACTAGTAAAATAAATATGAAATTGTGTACTGTAGATAACTAATAAATATATAAATACATGTAATTGATTTATAACCACATAGATAAAAGTAATTATACTTATATAAACTAGTTACTACACTTAATTACACAAATAATAATCAAGAATCAAAGTTTAGAGTCAACCAAAGTCAATTAGTCAAGTCAAGTTTGTGTTCTTGACATAAACCCCACACAAACTAACCAAGACTTAGATTATAGCTTGTAATCATGCAATGAACATGTTCCTACTGAATTCTAGTTTGTTTTAAGGCCAAAGTTTCAGCCATCACACTCAAGGATGAGTTGTAAACACATGATGAACACCTCATGGCCAAGGTGTGTGTTCTTGGCACTTAGTTGCAACTCTTGGACTATATAAGCAAGCATTTGATGATCATTCTATCATCCATCTCTGCTCTTTCCTCTCTTTCTCACATTCATAACACAAAACAATCAAGTTCATAAAGTCTTGGGTTCATCACTTGAAGTTTCAAGTTGAATTTAAGGACTCTATAGGACTGAAATTTTCAGTCATCTTGCAAACATCATAAAGATTCATCTGGACGAATTAGAAGACGAATCTTATATTTTTGGAAAGGTCCAAGTGTCAGTAAAATTTGATAAGAACAAAGTTTCTTCTGGTTTTGCTCAGAAGAGTGCCAAAAACGACGATTTTCAGAACTGGTCTAATTTCTGACGAGGCTACAGGTTTGTTTTGTAAAAATCATAACTCTTTTATTAAAGCTCTTCAAGAGTCAAACCTTACATTTTTGAAAATAACATTGAGTTCCCAACAAATGTCTAGAACTAAGTTTTGTTGTATCTGGTCTTCCTGACTTCCCAAAGTCGTTGTCAATTAGATAACGCAAAGCTGGAAACATGCTGAAAATTCCTTATTTTGCACTTAGGCTTTGTGGTAGCTTATAAGTTGATCTTATACTTGTTCTAGGTACACGGTAGTACATTTTGAGCATAGTAAAGTACTTTGCAAAGTGTTTTGAGCTGTACTAAGATTAACTTGTCACAAGGATTATCTGCTATTCTGATTTGCCACTACAACTAAGGTGAGTTTCGTAAACCCTCCCTACTCAATTGAGATTCGGGCTGAAAAGTGTATATGTTTGTTTAACTGTTGATTGTTGATTTGATTAATTGTATGATTGAATTGTTGATGTGGACTTGTTAGCGCATTGTTTACGATGTAAGTCGCACCGTTAGCGCATTGTTAATTATTAACTATGTAAGTCGCATCGTGGTTGTTCGTTATGATCGTTATGATCGTTATGTTCGTTATATGTTCGTTATGATCGTTATGTTTCGTTATGCTCGTTGTATATGATCGTTTGGCTATTTAGCCAAGGTTACAAGTTAGTTACATGTTAGTTATGACCTAATAAGGTTATATGTTCGTTATGTGATCGATATGTTCGTTATATGGTCGTTTGTTGATCGAATCCAGGTTAAGCGGTTGTTATCCGACACAGTTATCCCATATTACTTGTCCCTACGAACTCACCAACTTTATGTTGACGTATTTTAGTACACTTTTCAGGTAATCAAGTTAATCAGAGACAAAATGGATGATTATGTGCTTGCATTGCTAGGATTGGACTAGCTTTGGACTTCTGGATCTGTGATCCTTATTTCCCTTTAACGGGTTATGCTTAGGATCAACTACTATCATTTAAACATTTGCATTTAATATTGATTGAGTGTGTATCTTTGATAGATATTGATTATTGTATACATTTGAGTGAGTTTATGGATTGTTTCAATCCTATGAATGCATATAGTTTGACTCTACATAATTCCCATGCGTGCTGTGCTTTTCTAAGTGATACCCCATGATTCCGCCATGTTGGGGTGTTACAGAATGGTATCAAAGCCGTGGTTGTAGAGAATTAGGTGGATTGACCTAGTCTATAGCCATTGCACCCACATTTCATATTAGCATGCATGATAGGAAATTTTATGTGCAACGTGAACTGCATGATGCATAAAAATGGTTTAAACAGAGTTCGTAGGTTACTTATGATTTGATGACTTGATTGTTATATGACAACTTGATGGACGTATATGATAGTGTCGGATACACCGTGAATTGTGGAATTATTGTGATAAACGTTGATATGTGGAATCTTGGAAGTATTTATTATTTGTCCCCCCAGCAAAATGATCTCGTGGATTGCGCCTCGTGGATAAAGTATAGTAGCTAACCCGGTATGTTTAATGAGTGTTGGTTAGGTGGAGGGTTAGTCGCTGGTACACCCTGTATACATACCTGGCCAACACTTAGAGAACATATCGGAACCGAGTCTTGACATCCATTCAATATATTAACGGTGTGGAGGGTTAGCCGATGGTACACCCTGTATACAAACACTTTTAATGTGTCGAATGTTGAAGTTAAGATCCGGACTATACTTTACCCACCTTGTTATGACTTGACCCTATATATATATAAACATCGATAATTCCTTTAAAGTAGAATTATAAGAAGTGTATGTGCATCGTATTTGTTGGTTGATTCACTTGTTATGATATGGACTGAAATGTTAATTGTTTATTTGTTGATTATTGATATGATTACTTGTGGTTTAATGTCGCTTTGATTATCATGTAAATGATATATCATGTTAGGCGTATTGGTTAATGATGATTGTCGCTTTGATTATCATGTAAATGATATATCATGTTAGGTGTATTACTTGAAGGTAAATTTTGATATTCGAGTGTGAATTGTGAGACTTAACTTGTTAATATAATACGTGTGTTCAGGAAAGATGGTTAGAACAAGAAGAGCTAACACTAATTATAGGCGTCAAAATGAGCAAGAGGAGCCGATAGCTTAAGAAGAAATTGTAGGTGGACGTAGTGGTAGAGGTGGTCGTAGAGGAAGAGATAACCGTGGAGGTCGTGGTGGCAGAGGTGGTCGGGGTAATCCTAATCCCCCGATAACCGCCGAGGTTGTCACACAAGCTTTAAATGATCTCATGCCGGATCTTGTGGCTCGAATTCAAATGGCCATGAGAAATGTAAACGGACAAGAAGAACCAGAAGATGAAGCGGTTCCCGTACAAAATGAACAAGAAAACGTAAATATAAACGGTGTAGGTGTAGGAGAAGTTTTACCTAGACCGGATTATGATGTTCGTCAACCAGGATGCTGTTTAAAGACTTCAAACTTTGTGGAGCCCCGGAATTTAATGGAGAAAGTGGTGCTACGGGTTGCTTGGAATGGTTAGAGAGCATTGAATCTATCATTGCTCGAAGTGGTTGTGCCTTCCACCAAAGAATCACTTATGCTTCCGGTATGTTGAAAGGTGGGGCTCTTGAGTGGTGGAACGAAGAAGTTGATGAATTGGGGATCGATGCGGCTAATAATCTTTTATGGAGAGAGTTCAAGAATATGATAACTACTAAGTATTGCCTGGCCCATGAACTGAGGAGATTGCAAGTGGAATTTTCTAAACTTGCCATGAAGGGAGGAGACTACGAGAGTTACACATGCCGTTTTGGCCAACTCTCTAGACTCATTCCTCATTATGTGAGACCCCAAGAGGTTAAGATTGAGAAGTATGTTGCAGGATTGCCACATGAAGTGAGAGTGCTTGTCTCTCACCCCACCATGCCTTTGACTTACAAAGAAGCAACCACCCGTACCGCTAGTATAACCTTGGAACTCATTAGAGGTGGTAAGTTAAATAAGAACGATAACAAGAATGACAATAAAAGGAAGGATGTTGCTGAGTCAAGTGGCACCAAGAAAGATGATCGGCGCGATAATAAGCGCCATGGTCGTGGTGGAAAGGTTTTTGCGGTGGTAGTACCAACAAAGGGTCCTCAACGGGTTGGTTACACAGGGGGTAGTCCTTTATGCCCTAGGTGTAATCGCCATCATTGGCCTACCGTGAGGTGTGATGCTTGTTTCATTGTAACCAACAGGGACACACCTCAAGATTTTGTCCAACTAACCCCCGGAATGGTCCTTTAAATGTTGCTCCCCTTAATACTATGCGTCCCCCGATGACCCCGGGTTCTTGTTATGAATGTGGTAGCCAAGACCACTACCGCAACCGGTGCCCAAATATTATTGGCCAACAAGTCCAAGTGACCGTGCATCCTAACCAGTTGCAAATTGCCGGTCCGAATCAAAACCGAGGAAACCAAGGACAACAACAACAACCTCCTCAAGCTCTTCGCCAACATTTGGCCCCCCGTGGAAGAGCTTTTGCCGTGAATGTGGCCGAGGCTCGTGGTGATCCTAATGTCGTAGCAGGTACCTTTCTCCTAAATCACCAATATGCTACTGTGTTATTTGATTCTGGAGCCGATTATAGTCTCATTTCCAATGATTTTATTCCGTTGATCGATGCTAAACCTAGCCCGTTGTCCTATTGTTTTGAACTTGAAATGGTAAATGGTGGATTGTCTAGGATTAGTCAAGTTGTTCGTGATTGTGTGTTAGATTTATGTGATCACCCATTTTACATTGACTTAATGCCTTTTGATATTGGTAGTTTTGACGTGATTGTGGGTATGGATTGGTTATCGGCCATGAACGCGGTAATTGATTGTGGTAGTCGAACTGTGAGGATTCCGTTAGAAAATAGGGAAGAATTAGTGGTTCAAGGTGAAACGACCGAACTATGGGATGGGAATGTATATAGTGTTAAAATCACAAAGATTGAATTGAAAACCGTGCCCGTAGTTAAAGACTTTGCGGATGTATTTCCGGATGACCTACCGAGTTTACCTCCATCTCGTGAACTTGACTTCCGTATTGAACTTATTCCTAACGCTTCTCCCGTGGCCAAAGCACCTTATCGCTTAGCCATGACCGAATTACAAGAGTTGGCCGCCCAACTCAAAGAGCTTCAAGACAAGGGTTTCATTCGCCCTAGTCAATCGCCTTGGGGCGCACCGGTTTTGTTCGTTAAAAGAAAGATGGCACATTCCGAATGTGTATCGATTATAGAGAATTGAATAAACTAACGTAAAGAATCGTTATCCTCTTCCTAGGATTGACGATTTATTCGACCAACTCCAAGGTGCTCATTTCTTTTCCAAAATTGATTTGAGGTCGGGTTATCATCAATTACGTGTTCATGAAGACGACATTCCAAAAACCGCCTTTCGAACAAGATATGGACACTTTGAATTTACGGTGATGCCTTTTGGGTTGACTAACGCACCAGCTGTGTTCATGGACTTGATGAACCGAGTGTGTTAGCCCTACTTGGACCAATTTGTCATTGTTTTCATCGATGACATTCTCATCTATTCCAAAACCAAAGAAGATCATTTGGAACATTTGAAACAAGTCTTAGAGTTACTCCGGAAAGAAAAGCTTTATGCCAAGTTCTCCAAATGTGAATTTTGGCTTGAAGAGGTCCACTTTCTTGGTCACGTAGTGAGCAAAGAAGGAATTCATGTGGACCCAAGTAAAGTTGAAGCAGTAAAGAACTGGAGACGACCCGAAACACCGACCGAAATTCGCCAATTTCTTGGTTTGGCGGGTTATTATAGACGATTTATTGAAGGCTTTTCAAAAATCGCACAACCTTTGACTCTGTTGACTCAACGGGAAAGAAGGTTTGATTGGGGTGAAAAGCAAGAACAAGCATTCCAATTGTTGAAAGACAAATTGTGTGATGCACCCATCTTGAGCTTGCCCAATGGAGCCGATGATTTTGTTGTATATTGTGATGCATCCGGGCAAGGATTGGGTTGTGTCTTAATGCAACGGGATAAGGTGATAGCATATGCATCCAGACAATTGAAGGTACATGAGAAGAATTATCTGACTCATGACTTAGAATTGGGAGCAGTGGTATTCGCTTTGAAATGTTGGAGGCATTACTTGTATGGCACCAAGAGCGTGATCTATACCGATCACAAAAGCCTTCAACATATCTTCAATCAAAGCAATCTGAACATGAGGCAAAGTGTAACAACCCTCAATTTCCGACTAGGACAATTTACTTAGACTTATCTAGGTATCTATCCCTAGAGGTTTATTAAGAGAATTGGCCTTCTAGACATTTAAGGCATAGTGATAATTGCCTTCTAGTTCAATGAAATACCGTAAAGGACTAGCTATCTTAGAAATGCCATAAAACAATAACAATAATCATTCAAGACAATCCCAATCTATAAACTAGTTCTAATTGAACTTGATGAAATGTCAATAAACCAAAAACCTCATTCTCAAGAAGTTAAGTTATATAAATAATAATGTGAGTCTCACAAGTTGAGATAACAATCAAAATTCTTATAAATGTCCAACAATTGAATCATCAAGCCAACTAAATTACATTTGGTCATGAAAATACCGTGAGCATCTTAAAAATAATTAAAACTCCTTAAGTACATGAGAATGCTTGAATAATAATAAGTATATATGTACAAGTCCAATATAAATACAAGATTACAACCAATGAGCCTTGTAACAAATTAAAACACAAAAATATATACATACATATACATATACACGACATATATACATATACACATACTAGAATAAAAAAATGTACTTACACTACAAACTAATACAAATAACCTTACAAAATACATATACAAACACCTAACTCATACATACATTTATACACTTATAAAATTTAAATAAAAAAAAAGGGGAGAAACCCTATCCTTAACTTTGGCCGTCCCCCCCCCCCTCACACACATTCAACACATTTTTTTTACACACACATTTTCTCTCATCCAAAAACTCTCTCTTCTCCTCTTCCATTTTTGACTCAAATAATCAAGAAAAACAAGAACAAAAATCAATCTAAACTATATTAATAATAAGGGTTAAGCAAGGGTTGTTTCAAGATAATATTAAGGGTTGTTTCAAGATAATATTAAGGGTTGTTTCAAGCTTGGATTAAGGGTTATTAGGAGCCTAAATAGGTCCGAAAATTCTGCCCATTTTTCACCTTCAAAACCAAGTTCTTCAAGGGTATAAATCTTCATCTCTTTACTAGATCTATATTGTTCTTGTTTATGTTCAAAGGTTTTATCAAAAGTTTATGTTTTCTTCTTATTTTCTTTGTAATATACACTTGATGAAGGCAAGTTGATAGGATCTTTCTCCTCATGCATATGCATGTCGAAATCTATGAGAAAGATCCAAGGATTCAACAAGTTTAAGACCCAAAAGTGTTGTTATAGATTAGTAGCTTTTAAAGTGATTTTTCTTTTCATAGATCTATATGTTTTTGTATATTTTGAAGAATATATTTCTAAGATTTTTCATTAAAAAGATGTTTTTATGTTGTTGAAAGTTAGATCTATAAAGATTGGTATTGAAAAGTGTTGATTTGAATGAATACGTGTTAGATCTAAGAAAGTTGAATCTTGTTGTTGGATTATGAGATGGATGAACTTGTATTAAGTGAAAAATATGTTAAAAGAGGTACAATAATCTGGAAATTTGATGTTAAGAGGTATAAAAATAAAGTATTAATCTTGTAAATGATGAACTCAAGTGTTAATAAAGCAAGAATGGTCATTGGTGAATTGTTTGGACCCAAATACCTTCTGACAGAATCATTCTTCTGTCTTTGAACGGATAAACTGAGCATGTGAGGGCCGTTTCAAGCAAAACTTTCAAAATAAAAGTCGTAGATAAAAGAGTTAAGTTTAACCTCCAACTGGAATCACTCAAAAATACTAAGCCAAACAAAAGATATGATTTTTCTACCAAAAGTGGTCAAAACTGTATTTTTGTCTTAATGTTGAGTCAACTTTGACGATTTTTAATTCCTTAACTAATAGGTTTTAGAAGTTTAAACTTGGTGTGAACTGAGTTCAAAGTGTCCCTAACTTAAAATAAAATTGGGAGATTTTTCTTAAATGTCCATCATAGAAATCTTTTATAAAATATTTTGAGTCGCACAGCAGCTCTTGTTCTGACCAGTTTTGGTTTGGTAATTTTTAGAGGTAGTAAACAATGTCTAAAAATTTAGCAAAAATTCACATAATATAGGACACATATATGTCTCTGTATAAAAATCACCATCGTCCAAATAATTCAACTTAACCAAAAATGACTACTCAACATTTTATGAAAATAATGTTAAAAGAGGTACAATAATCTGGAAATTTGATGTTAAGAGGTATAAAAATAAAGTATTAATCTTGTAAATGATGAACTCAAGTGTTAATAAAGCAAGAATGGTCATTGGTGAATTGTTTGGACCCAAATACCTTCTGACAGAATCATTCTTCTGTCTTTGAACGGATAAACTGAGCATGTGAGGGCCGTTTCAAGCAAAACTTTCAAAATAAAAGTCGTAGATAAAAGAGTTAAGTTTAACCTCCAACTGGAATCACTCAAAAATACTAAACCAAACAAAAGATATGATTTTTCCCATGATAAAAGTTGCCTAAAAGGCCTGGGATTTTTAGCCAAAAAGTTATATTTCTAAGATTTTTCATTAAAAAGATGTTTTTATGTTGTTGAAAGTTAGATCTATAAAGATTGGTATTGAAAAGTGTTGATTTGAATGAATACGTGTTAGATCTAAGAAAGTTGAATCTTGTTGTTGGATTATGAGATGGATGAACTTGTATTAAGTGAAAAATATGTTAAAAGAGGTACAATAATCTGGAAATTTGATGTTAAGAGGTATAAAAATAAAGTATTAATCTTGTAAATGATGAACTCAAGTGTTAATAAAGCAAGAATGGTCATTGGTGAATTGTTTGGACCCAAATACCTTCTGACAGAATCTTTCTTCTGTCTTTGAACGGATAAACTGAGCATGTGAGGGCCGTTTCAAGCAAAACTTTCAAAATAAAAGTCGTAGATAAAAGAGTTAAGTTTAACCTCCAACTGGAATCACTCAAAAATACTAAGCCAAACAAAAGATATGATTTTTCTACCAAAAAGTTGCCTAAAAGGCCTGGGATTTTTAGCCAAAAAGTTAGTGGTGATTTCTAAGATTTTTCATTAAAAAGATGTTTTTATGTTGTTGAAAGTTAGATCTATAAAGATTGGTATTGAAAAGTGTTGATTTGAATGAATACGTGTTAGATCTAAGAAAGTTGAATCTTGTTGTTGGATTATGAGATGGATGAACTTGTATTAAGTGAAAAATATGTTAAAAGAGGTACAATAATCTGGAAATTTGATGTTAAGAGGTATAAAAATAAAAGTTATAAAACTTAACTTGGTTATTAAATGGCAAAGACAAGCCTACAAATCACTAATTCGGTTCATATAAGCTCTAACCGAAATTTGCATATACATTCACACCACATATCACACCACCACCACTATCACGACTTAAGACACCAAAATATAATGAACATTCTGGAAATAATGAAATAAGGATGAAAATCCATTTTGACGCATTTGAATTGCTCGAAAAATGAGGCTTAAATCACTATTTCGGTAAACGATTTATAAGCTTAGAATCCTCAAAATGAGCGAGACACAAGAGAGGTCGAATTGATATGATTTTTCCCATGATAAAAGTTGCCTAAAAGGCCTGGGATTTTTAGCCAAAAAGTTATGTGGTGATTTCTAAGAATTTCTATTAATTATTAAATTTAAATGATAATTAAAAAGGTAAATAAATAAATAAATAAATTATATAAATCATGAAATTGGTTAAATAATCACAACCAATGATGAAAGTGACTAAAACCTACTGGAGTAAAATCATTTCAAGTCAAAGAACAAATGTCATATAATTTAGAAATAATTAAGTAAGTGAAAATCACTAATTAATAACTATTTTTAAATTAATAGAAAAATTACATAAATAAATATATATATCACAATATTCTAAGTTAAAAAGCATAAAAATCAGAATATAACCCAAATATAATTAGCCACAAATTATAAAGGCAAGTGAGGTACTTAAAAGTATTTTTAAAGAATTATTGGGTTAATAAATCAAGAAAATGAATAAATAATTAATTAAATAATATTAAATTAAATAAATAGTTATAAATCAGAAAGTATTCATAAATATTAATATTATGAAGTTACTAATGTCAAATATTATAATCAAGCAAAGCACACAATGGGAACCATGATAATCAAAGGCAAGTTACCGAAATTCTAACAACTTATAACTACATGTATAATGAAAGTGACCCTTTTACACCAACACTCTCTACAACCAAAAAGATGCAAATATTAACAATATACTTGGATCCCAAAATTTATGACAACATAACGAAAGTGGCATTTCTTAGTGATGGCTTAAGATAGGAACTTACGTATATTAGTCCCATCGTAGGGATAGTCTTGGCTTGGAATGTGATTGAGGAATATGACGGATATATGATCAAGAAAGCGATAGATGGGAAGTACCCATTTTGGATAAGTGAATATAATATGCGGCATATCAAGGTGAGTCATAGCCCCCTTTCAAACTCTTTTATATGTTTTACTTGCGAGGTGAAAAACATGATTAATTAAAATGACTTTCTCTTATGAAATGATTCTTTGAAATAATGATAATGATATGGGAATTATATTGTATGTTCAACGTGTTATATATTATATGATGAGCTTGAGTACTGTCAAACGGTGGTCCCCTGTACACTACTATTAACTCATTTGAGGCCTGTAGTTAGAGGGTTGCGCAACTAGGACTTGTCCCCTCATCCACTATTATAGGTAACGGTGGGATGTTTGGTCTGCCTTGGTGGCCACCTTTATCGCCAGTCTGGCCTCGCGGTGCTCTAACTACTATATATTTATGGGCGTCTCCATGGCACGACCCTTGGTTATCTTTATGCACGTGATTGACAGCATGTGCTTATCATTATCTTATCTTTGGGACATATTATCATTATTATTGGGACATAACCGGTCTTAGTAGTGGCTCAAGAACAATCTCATCAAATTATGTCATGGTAGTCTTACCATTGACCAAGAGGTATTGATATTATTATGGATTGAAATTGTGGATTGAACATACGGTTTGGGTATTGGACCTTATATGGAATCTTGAAAGTTGTTGAATTTGGCAATATTGAAGTATTGATGACCAAATGGTTTTGGTATGATGAATGATTAATCGATTGATATATTTTTCTCTCACGATAAATGTGACAAATGAGAACTTTATAATTTACCATGAACTTCTCAACTATTTTGAAATGGATAGGTAATGAGATTTACTTGCAAACCTATGCACTCACCAACTACGTTTTCGTAGTTGACACTTTTTCTTCATGCTTTTCAGGAATTAGCGTAAGCTTTGAGGAATTATATGCATCATGATTGTTTGCATTGCACTTTGGAGTCAAAGATCAAACGTTGTGACGGGCAATGGAATCCGCCCTGATCATTGTAGTATATCATCTCATGTATTTGTTATTTGCTTCGTGGACCCAAAACCCAAGTATGGTAGACGTATTGTACTTGGGAATTGGTTCACATGCTTGTGCATTGTAAATTATTTTTATCAACTAAAGCTATGGTGAATGTTATCTATTATCCTTTGTTTTGAATACTCGACTTTCTGTACATCTCATCGTTCCGCCTTGGTTGGGGTGTTACACAAAGAAGATGGCTTGAACTATTAAGTGATTATGATTGTGTTATCCGGTATCACCCGGGTAAAGCAAACGTGGTAGCCGATGCCTTAAGTCGAAAAGAACGTATAAAACCAAGAAGAGTTAAAGCCATGAGCTTTACCGTGTTAAGGAGTGTTCGTGACTCCATTATTGAAGCACAAGAATTGGCAACTAGACCAGAAAACTTCATCAATGAAACCTTAAACGGTCTAGAAGAACAATTTGATAGAAAGAATGACAATGGTTTGTATTTCGTTGATCGATTGTGGATTCCCGTTCTTGGAGGATGGCGGTTGAAATTGATGGATGAAGCTCATAAGTCAGCCTACTCGGTTCACCCGGGTTCTGATAAAATGTACTTTGGATTGAGAGATTTGTATTGGTGGCCGGGAATGAAGAATGACATTGCAAAATATGTTAGTGAATGCCTCACTTGTTTGCAAGTGAAAGCCGACCACAAGAAACCACCAGGTTTACTAGTCCAACCAGTAATACCGGTGTGGAAATGGGAAGAAATTGCTATGGACTTCATCACGAAGTTACCTAGGACGAGTAGTGGTCGGGACACTATTTGGGTGATAATTGACCGGTTGACTAAGTCGGCTCACTTCTTAGCCATCCGGGAGGACGATAAATTTGACACCATGGCACGTTTGTACATCAAAGAGGTGATATCCAAGCATGGAGTGTCGATTTCCGTGATATCCGATCGGGATGCCCGATTTACTTCAAAATTTTGGAAGGCGTTCCAGAAATCTATGGGTACTCGTCTCGGCATGAGTACGACGTTCCACCCACAAACTGATGGTCAAAGTGAAAGAACGATCCAAACATTGGAAGACATGTTAAGAGCTTGTGCTATTGATTTTGGTGGTAATTGGGATGTGCATCTTCCTTTGGTTGAATTCTCCTACAATAATAGCTATCATGCTAGCATTGGAATGGCCCCATTTAAAGCATTATATGGGAGAGATTGTAGGTCACCGCTAGCTTGGGCAGAAGTTGGTGAAAGCCAACTCGTTGGGCCTGAAATTGTTATTGAAACGACGAAAGTGATCTCATAAATCAAAGAAAAGTTAAGAGTGGCCCGAGAACGACAATTGAAATATGCTAATGTTAGACGACGACCCCTCGAATTTGAAGTTGGTGATTATGTTTTATTGAAAGTATCCCCGTGGAAAGGTGTGGTTCGTTTTGTGAAACGTGGCAAGTTGGGGCCACGGTACATTGGCCCGTTCAAAATCTTGGAGCGTATTGGTCCGGTAGCTTATCGATTAGAACTTCCTCAAAATTTGAGTGGAGTTCATAATGTTTTCCATGTTTGTAATCTTAGGAAGTGTTTGACCGATCCAACACTTCACGTACCCCTCGAAGAAATCCGTGTTGATAAAACGTTGAAGTTTGTGGAAGAACCAATAGAAATTCTAGATCGACAAACTAGAAAACTAAAGAATACCCAATATACGATTGTCAAAGTGAGATGGCAAGCTAGACGTGGACCCGAGTTTACTTGGGAACGCGAGGACCACATGAAGTCTAAATACCCACACTTGTTTAGTAATTAGTGTTTGTTGAATTTCGGGACGAAATTCTTTAACGGGGGAAGAATGTAACATTCATGATTTTTATCATTTGACTGTGCATGTAATTTGATTAACTATTTCAATAAACGGAAATTTGAACATAATTGTGTACATTTATCTGGAAATTGGGCCAATTATAATGTCATATTTGAACTTCTAGAATTAGGACCATATTAGCAGACTATGAAATTGGCCCAGTACATGTTATGGAAATTATATGATAGATGATAATTGAGTAACTGTGGTAACAGGAAAAACGTATATACGAAACCTTAAGTATAATGTACGGTTCCAACAGTGTCGGTGGAACAGTGTTGGTGAAACAGTGTCGGTGGAACAGTGTCGGTAGTTAGATGATAATTCCATTAATAGGACAAAAACCGACACAACCTTTATATTATATGAAATGATTTATCATATTATGGATTTATAATAATTTATAAAAGTTGTACGCTTGTGAGTATTTTTGTTTGTGTTATTAATTTCGGAATCAATTAACTAGCTAGATATATTGTACATACTAGTAAAATAAATATGCAATTGTGTACTTGAACTAGATAACTAATAAATATATAAATACATGTAATTGATTTATAACCACATAGATAAAAGTAATTATACTTATATAAACTAGTTACTACACTTAATTACACAAATAATAATCAAGAATCAAAGTTTAGAGTCAACCAAAGTCAATTAGTCAAGTCAAGTTTGTGTTCTTGACATAAACCCCACACAAACTAACCAAGACTTGGATTATAGCTTGTAATCATGCAATGAACATGTTCCTACTGAATTCTAGTTTGTTTTAAGGCCAAAGTTTCAGCCATCACACTCAAGGATGAGTTGTAAACACATGATGAACACCTCATGGCCAAGGTGTGTGTTCTTGACACTTAGTTGCAACTCTTGGACTATATAAGCAAGCATTTGATGATCATTCTATCATACATCTCTGCTCTTTCCTCTCTTTCTCACATTCATAACATAAAACAATCAAGTTCATAAAGTCTTGGGTTCATCACTTGAAGTTTCAAGTTGAATTTAAGGACTCTATAGGACTGAAATTTTCAGTCATCTTGCAAACATCATAGAAGATTCATCTGGACGAATTAGAAGACGAATCTTATATTTTTGGAAAGGTCCAAGTGTCAGTAAAATTTGATAAGAACGAAGTTTCTCCTGGTTTTGCTCAGAAGAGTGCCAAAAACGATGATTTTCAGAACTGGTCTAATTTCTGACGAGGCTACAGGTTTGTTTTTGTAAAAATCATAACTCTTTTATTAAAGCTCTTCAAGAGTCAAACCTTACATTTTTGAAAAGACCTTTGAGTGCCCAACAAATGTCTAGAACTAAGTTTTGTTGTATCTGGTCTTCCTGACTTCCCAAAGTCGTTGTCAAGTAGATAACGCAAAGTTGGAAACATGCTGAAAATTCCTTATTTTGCACTTAGGCTTTGTGGTAGCTTATAAGTTGATCTTATACTTGTTCTAGGTACACGGTAGTACATCTTGAGCATAGTAAAGTACTTTGCAAAGTGTTTTGAGCTGTACTAAGATTAACTTGTCACAAGGATTATCTGCTATTCTGATTTGCCACTACAACTAAGGTGAGTTTCGTAAACCCTCCCTACTCAATTGAGATTCGGGCTGAAAAGTGTACATGTTTGTTTAACTGTTGATTGTTGATTTGATTAATTGTATGATTGAATTGTTGATGTGGACTTGTTAGCGCATTGTTTACGATGTAAGTCGCACCGTTAGCGCATTGTTTACGATGTAAGTCGCACCGTTAGCGCATTGTTTACGATGTAAGTCGCATTGTTAATTATTAACTATGTAAGTCGCATCGTGGTTGTTCGTTATGATCGTTATGTGTTCGTTATGATCGTATGTTCGTTATATGTTCGTTATGATCGTTATGTTCGTTATGATCGATTATGATCCGTTATGATCGTTATGTTCGTTATATGTTCGTATGATCGTTATGTTTCGTTATGCTCGTTGTATATGATCGTTTGGCTATTTAGCCAAGGTTACAAGTTAGTTACATGTTCGTTATGACCTAATAAGGTTATATGTTCGTTATGTGATCGATATGTTCGTTATATGGTCGTTTGTTGATCGAATCCAGGTTAAGCGGTTGTTATCCGACACAGTTATCCCATATTACTTGTCCCTACGAACTCACCAACTTTATGTTGACGTATTTTAGTACACTTTTCAGGTAATCAAGTTAATCAGAGACAAAATGGATGATTATGTGCTTGCATTGCTAGGATTGGACTAGCTTTGGATTTCTGGATCCGTGATCCTTATTTCCCTTTAACGGGTTATGCTTAGGATCAACTACTATCATTTAAACATTTGCATTTAATATTGATTGAGTGTGTATCTTTGATAGATATTGATTATTGTATACATTTGAGTGAGTTTATGGATTGTTTCAATCCTATGAATGCATATAGTTTGACTCTACATAATTCCCATGTCGTGTTGTGCTTTTCTAAGTGATACCCCATGATTCCGCCATGTTGGGGTGTTACAAAGACACAACCCAATCCTTGCCCGGATGCATCACAATATACAACAAAATCATCGGCTCCATTGGGCAAGCTCAAGATGGGTGCATCACACAATTTGTCTTTCAACAATTGGAATGCTTGTTCTTGCTTTTCACCCCAATCAAACCTTCTTTCCCGTTGAGTCAACAGAGTCAAAGGTTGGGCGATTTTTGAAAAGCCTTCAATAAATCGTCTATAGTAACCCGCCAAACCAAGAAATTGGCGAATTTCGGTCGGTGTTTCGGGTCGTCTCCAATTCTTTACTGCTTCAACCTTACTTGGGTCCACATGAATTTCTTCTTTGCTCACTACGTGACCAAGAAAGTGGACCTCTTCAAGCCAAAATTCACATTTGGAGAACTTGGCATAAAGCTTTTCTTTCCGGAGTATCTCTAAGACTTGTTTCAAATGTTCCAAATGATCTTCTTTTGTCTTAGAATAGATAAGAATGTCATCGATGAAAACAATGACAAATTGGTCCAAGTAGGGTTGACACACTCGGTTCATCAAATCCATGAACACAGCTGGTGCATTAGTCAATCCAAAAGGCATCACCGTAAATTCAAAATGTCCATATCTCGTTCGAAAGGCAGTTTTTGGAATGTCGTCTTCATGAACACGTAATTGATGATAACCCGACCTCAAATCAATTTTGGAAAAGAAACGAGCACCTTGGAGTTGGTCAAATAAATCGTCAATCCTAGGAAGAGGATAACGATTCTTTACCGTTAGTTTGTTCAATTCTCTATAATCGATACAGATTCGGAATGTGCCATCTTTCTTTTTAACGAACAAAACCGGTGCCCCCCAAGGCGATTGACTAGGGCGAATGAAACCCTTGTCTTGAAGCTCTTTGAGTTGGGCGGCCAACTCTTGTAATTCGGTCATGGCTAAGCGATAAGGTGCTTTGGCCACGGGAGAAGCGTTAGGAATAAGTTCAATACGAAAGTCAAGTTCACGAGATGGAGGTAAACCCGGTAGGTCATCCGGAAATACATCCGCAAAGTCTTTAACTACGGGCACGGTTTTCAATTCAATCTTTGTGATTTTAACACTATATACATTCCCATCCCATAGTTCGGTCGTTTCACCTTGAACCACTAATTCTTCCCTATTTTCTAACGGAATCCTCACAGTTCGACTACCACAATCAATTACCGCGTTCATGGCCGATAACCAATCCATACCCACAATCACGTCAAAACTACCAATATCAAAAGGCATTAAGTCAATGTAAAATGGGTGATCACATAAATCTAACACACAATCACGAACAACTTGACTAATCCTAGACAATCCACCATTTACCATTTCAAGTTCAAAACAATAGGACAACGGGCTAGGTTTAGCATCGATCAACGGAATAAAATCATTGGAAATGAGACTATAATCGGCTCCAGAATCAAATAACACAGTAGCATATTGGTGATTGAGGAGAAAGGTACCTGCTACGACATTAGGATCACCACGATCCTCGGCCGCATTCACGGCAAAAGCTCTTCCACGGGGGGCCAAATGTTGGCGAGGAGCTTGAGGAGGTTGTTGTTGTTGTCCTTGGTTTCCTCGTTTTGATTCGGACCGGCAATTTGCAACTGGTTAGGATGCACGGTCACTTGGACTTGTTGGCCAATAAGATTTGGGCACTGGTTGCGGTAGTGGTCTTGGCTACCACATTCATAACAAGAACCCGGGGCCATCGGGGGACGCATAGTATTAATGGGAGCAACATTTAAAGGACCATTCCGGGGGTTAGTTGGATAAAATCTTGAGGTGTGTCCCTGTTGGTTACAATGAAAACAAGCATCACACCTCATGGTAGGCCAATGATAGCGATTACACCTAGGGCATAAAGGACTAGCCCTTGTGTAACCAACCCGTTGAGGACCCTTTGTTGGTATTACCGCTGCAAAAACCTTTCCACCACGACCATGGCGCTTATTATCACGCCGATCATCTTTCTTGGTGCCGCTTGACTCGGCAACATCCTTCCTTTTATTGTCATTCTTGTTATCGTTCTTATTTAACTTACCACCTCTAATGAGTTCCAAGGTTATACTAGCGGTACGGGTGGTTGCCTCTTTGTAAGTCAAAGGCATGGTGGGGTGAGAGACAAGCACTCTCACTTCATGTGGCAATCCCACAACATACTTCTCAATCTTAACCTCTTGGGGTCTCACATAATGAGGAATGAGTCTAGAGAGTTGGCCAAAATGGCGTGTGTAACTCTCGTAGTCTCCTCCCTTCATGGCAAGTTTAGAAAATTCCACTTGCAATTTCCTCAGTTCATGGGCCGGGCAATACTTAGTAGTTATCATATTCTTGAACTCTCCCCATAAAAGATTATTAGCCGCATCGATCCCCAATTCATCAACTTCTTCGTTCCACCACTCAAGAGCCCCACCTTTCAACATACCGGAAGCATAAGTGATTCTTTGGTAGAAGGCACAACCACTTCGAGCAATGATAGATTCAATGCTCTCTAACCATTCCAAGCAACCCGTAGCACCACCATCTCCATTAAATTCCGGGGCTCCACAAAGTTTGAAGTCTTTAAACAAGCATCCTGGTTGACGAACATCATAATCCGGTCTAGGTAAAACTTCTCCTACACCTACACCGTTTACATTTACGTTTTCTTGTTCATTTTGTACGGGAACCGCTTCATCTTCTGGTTCTTCTTGTCCGTTTACATTTCTCATGGCCGTTTGAATTCGAGCCACAAGATCCGGTATGAGATCATTTAAAGCTTGTGTGACAACCTCGGCGGTTATCGGGGGATTAGGATTACCCCGACCACCTCTGCCACCACGACCTCCACGGTTATCTCTTCCTCCACGACCACCTCTACCACTACGTCCACCTACAATTTCTTCTTGAGCTATCGGCTCCTCTTGCTCATTTTGATGCCTATAGTTAGTGTTAGCTCTTCTTGTTCTAACCATCTTTCCTGAACACACGTATTATATTAACAAGTTAAGTCTCACAATTCACACTCGAATATCAAAATTTACCTTCAAGTAATACACCTAACATGATATATCATTTACATGATAATCAAAGCGACAATCATCATTAACCAATACGCCTAACATGATATATCATTTACATGATAATCAAAGCGACATTAAACCACAAGTAATCATATCAATAATCAACAAATAAACAATTAACATTTCGGTCCATATCATAACAAGTGAATCAACCAACAAATACGATGCACATACACTTCTTATATAAATGGGTCAAGTCATAACATGGTGGGTAAAGTATAGTCCGGATCTTAACTTCAACATTCGACACATTAAAAGTGTTTGTATACAGGGTGTACCATCGGCTAACCCTCCACACCGTTAATATATTGAATGGATGTGAAGACTCGGTTTCGATATGTTCTCTAAGTGTTGGCCGGGTATGTATACAGGGTGTACCAGCGGCTAACCCTCCACCTAACCAACACTCATTAAGCATACTGGGTTAACTACTATACTTTATCCACAAGGCGCAATCCACGAGATCATTTTACTGGGGGGACAAATAATAAATACTTCAAGATTCCACATATCAACGTTTATCACAATAATTCCACAATTCACGGTGTATCCCGACACTATCATATATGTCCATCAAGTTGTGGTAATGACTTATCTTTAAATGGGTAATGCATTTGATGTGAATAAAAAGTTTATGTATGAAGACTCATGCAAATCTTTTCTATGAGTAACCTACGAACTCAATTTAAACCATTTTTATGCATCATATAGTTCACGTTGCACACAAAATTTCCTATCATGCATGCTAATATGAAATGTGGGTGTAATGGCTATAGACTAGGTCAATCCACCTAGCTCTCTACAACCACGGCTCTGATACCATTCTGTAACACCCCAACATGGCGGAATCATGGGGTATCACTTAGAAAAGCACAGCACGACATGGGAATTATGTAGAGTCAAACTATATGCATTCATAGGATTGAAACAATCCATAAACTCACTCAAATGTATACAATAATCAATATCTATCAAAGATACACACTCAATCAATATTAAATGAAAATGTTTAAATGATAGTAGTTGATCCTAAGCATAACCCGTTAAAGGGAAATAAGGATCACGGATCCAGAAGTCCAAAGCTAGTCCAATCCTAGCAATGCAAGCACATAATCATCCATTTTGTCTCTGATTAACCTGATTACCTGAAAAGTGTACTAAAATACGTCAACATAAAGTTGGTGAGTTCGTAGGGACAAGTAATATGGGATAACCGTGTCGGATAACAACCGTTAACAATAAGTGAGGATTAGGAGAACTAATCACATCCAAGGATAACCTATAAGGTTTCACATTATCACAATTCAATACAAGTCAACATTCAATAATAACGATTTCATATAACGTTCAACAACGTTCCATAACAATCAATAACGATCAACAACGATGCGGCTTACATAGTTAATAATTAACAATGCGCTAACGGTGCGACTTATATAATAAATAATGCACTAACGGTGCGACTTACATCGTAAACAATGCGCTAACGGTGCGACTTATATAATAAATAATGCGCTAACAAGTCCACATCAACAATTCAATCATACAATTAATCAAATAAACAATCAACAGTTAAACAAACATGTACACTTTTCAGCCCGAATCTCAATTGAGTAGGGAGGGTTTACAAAACTCACCTTAGTTGTAGTGGCAAATCAGAATAGCAGATAATCCTTGTGACAAGTTAATCTTAGTACAGCTCAAAACACTTTGCAAAGTACTTTACTATGCTCAAGATGTACTACCGTGTACCTAGAACAAGTATAAGATCAACTTATAAGCTACCACAAAGCCTAAGTGCAAAATAAGGAATTTTCAACATGTTTCCAGCTTTGCGTTATCTACTTGACAACGACTTTGGGAAGTCAAGAAGACCAGATACAACAAAACTTAGTTCTAGACATTTGTTGGGCACTCAAAGGCCTTTTAAAAAATGTAAGGTTTGACTCTTGAAGAGCTTTAATAAAAGAGTTATGATTTTTACAAAAACAAACCTGTAGCCTCGTCAGAAATTAGACCAGTTCTGAAAATCATCGTTTTTGTCACTCTTCTGAGCAAAACCAGAAGAAACTTCGTTCTTATCAAATTTTACTGACACTTGGACCTTTCCAAAAACATAAGATTCGTCTCCTAATTCGTCCAGATGAATCTTCTATGATGTTTGCAAGATGACTGAAAATTTCAGTCCTATAGAGTCCTTAAATTCAACTTGAAACTTCAAGTGATGAACCCAAGACTTTATGAACTTGATTGTTTTGTGTTATGAATGTGAAAGAAATAGAAAAGAGCAGAGATGGATGATAGAATGATCATCAAATGCTTGCTTATATAGCCCAAGAGTTGCAACTAAGTGCCAAGAACACACACCTTGGCCATGAGGTGTTCATCATGTGTTTACAACTCATCCTTGAGTGTAATGGCTGAAACTTTGGCCTTAAAACAAACTAGAATTCAGTAGAAACATGTTCATTTCATGATTACAAGCTATAATCCAAGTCTTGGTTAGTTTGTGTGGGGTTTATGTCAAGAACACAAACTTGACTTGGCTAATTGACTTTGGTTGACTCTAAACTTTGATTCTTGATTATTATTTGTGTAATTAAGTGTAGTAACTAGTTTATATAAGTATAATTACTTTTATCTATGTGGTTATAAATCAATTACATGTATTTATATATTTATTAGTTATCTAATTTAAGTACACAATTGCATATTTATTTTACTAGTATGTACAATATATCTAGCTAGTTAATTGATTCCGAAATTAATAACACAAACAAAATATTCATGAGCGTACAACTTTTATAAATTATTATAAATCCATAATATGGATAAATCATTTCATATAATATAAAGGTTGTGTCGGTTTTTGTCCTATTAATGGAATTATCATCTAGCCACCGACACTGTTCCACCGACACTGTTCCACCGACACTGTTCCACCGACACTGTTGGAACCGTACATTATACTTAAGGTTTCGTATATACGTTTTTCCTGTTATCACAGTTACTCAATTATCATCTATCATATAATTTCCATAACATGTACTGGGCCAATTTCATAGTCTGCTAATATGGCCCTAATTCTAGAAGTTCAAATATGACATTATAATTGGCCCAATTTACAGATAAATGTACACAATTATGTCCAAATTTCCGTTTATTGAAATAGTTAATCAAATTACATGCACAGTCAAACGGTAAAATCATGAATGTTACAAGCCACTAAAGCAAATGATTTATAAAAGTCGACATCTAACTGGCAGTAGCCTTGTGCTACCAGTCTGGCCTTGTTTCTAATTACATGGCCATCTTCATCTACCTTGTTCCTGAAGACCCATCTTGTTCCAATTGGTTCTTTCTTTCCAACTGGGAAAGGGACCAGGTACCAAACCTTGTCCTTTCAAACTGGTGAAGCTCTTCTTGCATAGCAGTCACCCAGCTTGGATCTTCCATAGCCTCGTCAATCTTCTTAGGTTCATTCAGTGATAAGAAACTGACGTATAAGCATTGATCACTGGAGGCTCTTCTGGTCTGAACTCCTCTACTGGAGTCACCTATGATCTGATCAATAGGTTGAGCTTTTGTCCATCTGGAGTACTGACCAGGATTGTTACTGACAACAATATCAGTACAAGAGTTCAGTTGAGTTTCAGGATGAGGATCCTGATAAACTATTTCAACATCTTCATCTGAATCAGTAAGATCACGATTTGCATCATGAAATTCTTCATTGGAAGGCATTTCCTGAAGTACTGGTTCAGTTTGAAATTCTTCATATGAAAACATTTCTGGAATAGTTTCAACTGAGACTGATACTGGGGGAGTAGTACGAACATCAGATCCAATAACAATTTCATTGGGTAGTTTGAAACTTATTGAAGGATAGAAAGGTGTACTACTGGGGTTTTTCTTCTTCTGAATAGGTTCCAAGTCAGAATGACTGGAAACTTCTTCAGGTGAATCTTTGTAGTTGATGGATCAGATTCACCGAAGACAATTGGAATTACTGGGGGAGAATCAAGGGCTGGCTTTTTATTGATTGCGTTATTTGATTCATCAAAAGTAACATGTATGGACTCGTGTACCTTCTCCAGTCTCTTGTTGTAGACTCTGAAGGCTTTGCGAATGGCTGAATATCCTAAGAAATATCCTTCATCAGCTTTGGCATCAAATTTGCCTAACTAAGTGGAGTCGTTCAGGATGTAACTGGACATCCAAAAACGTGAAAATAACCAATATTTGGTTTTCTATTTCTCAATATTTCATAGGAAGTCTTCTTGTGTCGCTTCACGTACACTGATCGATTCTGGGTGTGGCAAGCAGTTGCAATTGCTTCAGCCCAGAAACTTGTAGGAAGACCAGATTCAGCTAGCATACTCCTGGCAGCTTCTATCAGCGTTCGATTTTTCCTTTCTACTACTCCATTCTGCTCTGGAGTGTGTGCTAAAGAGAAATTCTGGGAGACGCCAGTGTCAGTACAAAATTTCTCCAGAGTTGCATTCTGGAATTCTGTTCCATTGTCACTTCTTAACTGACACACTTTTCGCTTATGCTTCAGTTCAATTTGCTTGATAAGAGAGATGATTTCAGCAGCAGCTTCACTTTTAGACCTGAGAAAGACCACCCAACAATATCTGGAGAATTCATCTACGATCACCAGGGTGTATCTTTTACCAGCACGAGTCTGAATATTCACTGGACCAAAGAGATCCATATGAAGCATGTGAAGAGGTTCAGTAATGCTAAAATTCTGTCTGGTCTTGAAACTGGCACATTTCTGCTTTCCCATCTCACATCTTGGACATGACCTTTCCTTTTTGAAGGAAACTGAAGGTATCCCATCTGCCAGTTGTTTTCTACACAACTTATTAATATTTTTGAAATTTAAATGGGATAACCTTATATGCCATAACCAGTTTGTGTCTTCATCAGCTTGAGTATAGAAACACTGCTCTGAAGAGGAGCTTTCCATATCCATCACATACACATTCCCTTTTCTGAGAGCAATCAATACTACCTTCCAGTCCTTGTTGAATACAATGCCATGAACAATATTGAATAAAACTTGATAGCCATCATCACACAGTTGACTTACACTGATCAGGTTATATTTCAAACCATTCACATATGCAACACGTCTGAATTTGACTTGTCCATTGTTCAGAACACCCTACCCCTCAGTCTTTCCACAACCATCATTTCCAAAAGTAATGGAGGGTCCATCAGAAATGATGAATTCCTCCAGCAGGGTCTTACGTCCGGTCATTGTCCTGCCAGCTGCACTGTCAAGATACCAGGTATGCTTCTTTCGATCTCCCTGCACATCCACCAGATATATTAGTTAGATTTGGGAACCCATCGACTGATGGGTTCACTGGATCCTCCCTTATGGATCCCTGGGGGTATCTGGTTGAGTTCACTTTCTTTAACAGTAGTTTTTGTTGAAAACACTACTGGAGTTGATAGTTTAAAACCTTTTTCTTTTTCTCAATTAAAGGAATATTTTTCTCTTTCTTAGAAAAAGGTTTGGTATTTTGTATAGGGCCAGATGAAGTACCCTCAAAGTTGTTTAATCTTGCATGACAGCTTTGAACCTGACGAGCCAGTAGTTGAAACTGGCTCTCCAACCTTAACAAAATAGATTCTTCAGATGAACCTGAGCCTTTCCAGTTGACTGGACTTTTGGCTTAGGAAGGGAACTGTTCTTTTTCCTTTGAACCTGGGGTTCATTAGAAACAGTCTGAGGCAAAGGTTTATGCTTATTGACCTTTTTAACTGGAGCAGTCAACTGGGATGCTCCAGTCTTAACCTCCAAAAATTAAGCTGGTATTATACAAGATTTTGGGGTAGAAGGTTCATCATATATGGTACTGGGTTTAACCTCCTCTGGTAACCGGTCAATTACTGGTATTAATGCTGCAACATGAGTATTTCCATCCAGATATGCACGTTTTTGGGATAGAAATTGGTTTACTCCAGCATCATATGGCTTTCTTGTTTCAAGCCATGATTGAATAACCTGTTTTTCTTTTTGCAAAATTATTTCCAGGTCATGTTTTTCTTGAACCAGTTGTTCAGTTACCAAAACTTGTGCTTGAAATGCCAGTTCAATATCTTGAAGTTCTTTTAATTTTGATTTTAAAGCAGCTATTTCAGAGGAATCTGTTTCTAAGCCATTTAGACTGTCAAATCTAACAGTTTCCACAAAAATTAAATCAAAATTTAGAGCTTCAGCAATGTCCAATTTAAGTTCAGGATCAGTTTCATTATCATAATCACTAACCTTTTTAATAACAATGTCTACCCATCGACCAGATGTGACATCATCCTTCACCAGATGCTCTTGATCTGCCAGAGCCATAAAACAACAATCTATTTCCTCTTCTTCATCGACTGATGAATCATCAGAGGGAACCCATGCTTCTTCAGTGGTTGCTATCATGCATTTATTATTGTCTTCCATCTGTTTAGACAAGAGAGCAATCTGAGCCTTAAGTTTTTTGTATTTCAACTTATAGCTATCATCAGGCTTGTTATAAGAAGCAGTTGGACCAGACTGAGAGACAAACTGACTGAACTTGCACTCTTTCATGAAATGACCTTTTCTGCCACACTTAAAGCATGTCAGATTGGTCTTGTCAGTGGAAGAACTGGGTGCATGTTGTCCAGTGGGCCTATTTGGTCTGGCCTTAAAACGGTTAAACGTTTTGGCCATCATTGTAACCAGGTCATCACTGTCAGTTTCATCACAGTCTGGAGAGATATCATTACAGACTCCAGAATCCATTAGTTCAGACATCATCTTCTTCATAGAAAATACATTCTCAGAAGATATTAATGCCGCACAAGGTGGTACAGTATTATTGACCACTGTGGAACTACTGGAATCATGATTAAAAGAATCTTTTTCTGCCTCAATCCTCTGGGCTTGATTTTCTTCAGTGAATCTGAAGGCTCCAAACAATGTTGACAAAGTATGGGAATGCAAGGTTTTACCTTGCCTCAAGACCAGTATCATGTGAGACCATTTTGTAGGAAGAATATCACAAAATTTCTCCAAAAGTATATCCTTGTCTTTATCAACCCCTAGTCCTCTTAACTGGTTAATAATACTCATAAATCTGGTGTAAGTACCATTAAGGACTCATTGGGGAGAGCAAAAAATGACTCATACTTTTTGTTTAAGGAGACTTTTCTGGTAACAACAGTATCATCACCTCCCTCATGCTGGTTCACTAGTTCATCCCACATGCTTTTGGCACTGGGATATAGAACTAGTGTGGGAATAAGAGTTTCTGGAACAGCTCCGAGGATCATATTTTTAAGAAGTGTATCAAGATTTACCAATCTTTTCTCCTCTTCGGACCAATGTTCCTCTCTCTTTTCCCTTCCACTTCTTGATCCAGTAGGGTCAAGAAGTGCATTGATAGGAAGTCTTGGCACATAGGGTCCTTCATTTAAGATTTTCATCATATTCCTTTCAATACCAGTAACATGCAATATTATCCTAGCTTTCCACGTACCAAATTCATCACTGCTCCATTGAATTTAGGAACAGGATTATTTGAATAATGCACATGTACATGTGGAGAAGCAGGAGGAGGAGAAGGAGGATTATTGTTAACAGGTGGGTCATTAAGATTAGTTTCATGAGTTTCTTGAGTATTTTCTGGGATTGCCATCGCGAAACAGATCTAGGTAAGTATATTAACCTTCTGCTCTGATACCAATTGTAAAGTCCCTCACATGATGGTTTAACCCACGAGTGTAAAATAACAAGTCAAGTATGAACTAGAATCGGACTAGTATTACTTCAAGTATAAATGCAAGAATATAATTAAAGCAATAAATGACTTAAGCAATATTTAAACAAATAAATAATTGATGGAACACAAATGTACTTTTCAAGTGTATTTTCTTTATTGATGAATAAACAAAATACAAGATTCCTGCGGAACCTAGATATTACAAGTATGTAAATATCTAAACAATCTTTGAATTACAAGTGATCTATACTTGCTAAATAATCTCCTTTGATCGATATACTTAGAGTTGTGAAGTATACCCATTTAGATCGAGAGTATTTAAGCAAGTTCACAAAATTGCTAAAAGTAATTTGAATGAGAGAAATGACTTTGTATTTATAGGCAAACAAATTCATTAGTGAATTTGTTACCGTACAAATATGGTTGCATGCATTTAATGAACCGACATGGTTATTAAATGCATTGGTTAAGGTACAAGGATAAAGTCCTTTTAACCAACCACCTTTACACACGTATGTACTTTTATCAATAGACAAATGGAATGTCAGAGTAAAAGTGTGTAAAGGCAAAAAGTCAATTCCTCGATATCAGTGTTCAGACTTGTAAGGTCATGAACACTGACAAAGGCTCCAGTTGGGAGATCTGGTAAGACTGTCAGTGGGCTCCACTGTTTGTCAGTCTTCTTTCTTCAGACTTCAGTCTTTGACTTCAGTGAAAATGTCTTCAGTAGAAACGATCTTGACTGGAGTGAAGTCCAGTTAGCTCATCTGGTGGAATCCAGATTCCTGTACAAGTAAATAGCTCACTGGTCTTCTATTATTTATGGACAAATCTTCAGTACCGCTCCAGTCTTCAAGTCTGGAGTGGGTCCAGTAAATCTGGACCTAACACAATTCTTCAGCCCATTTTCCTTTGGCTTGTCCCAATCTCTTTTTTAGGTTATTCATAATAATCTTGTTGCTCGATTCCGCCTGTCCATTAGCTTGTGGGTGAACTGGAGTAGAAGTAATCATCTTAATACCCCATCTTTCACAAAAGTTTGTAGTCTTTTTTCCTATAAATTGTGACCCATTATCACAAATTATTTCCGTTGGAACTCCAAACCTTGTCAATATATTTCTCTTGATGAAAGATATGACATGTGATTCCTGAATTGTGGCATATGCTTCAGCTTCAATCCATTTCAAAAAATAATTTGTCATAGCCAGGAAATATTTCTTTCCAGCTGAAGATTCTGTCATTGGCCCAACAATATCCATTCCCCATTTCATAAATGGCCATGGTGATAGAACTGGGTACATGGGTTCTGCTGGTTGATGATAAATGTTGCTGTATCGTTGACATGCATCACACTTCTTCGCATATTCCTCGGCATCTTGTTTCATAGTTGGCCAATAATAACCTGTCCTCAAGATCTTTGAATATAAAGATCTTCCAGCTGTGTGATTCCCACACTCTCCTTCATGTATATCCTTAAGAACCTCATTGGTCTCAGGAAATTCTAAGCACCTAAGATATGGTCCTGCAAGAGATTTTCTATACAAAATACCATTTATCATAGAATAATGTGCCGTTTTCATGCGAAAGTTCCTTGGGTTTTCATTTTTAGGGATTGTCCCATTGTTTAAATATTCCATTATCGGTGTAATCCAAGAATTTTCTGTTTCTGTATCTTGAACAGCCAATATATTAGTCGATTCTATAGCAGGATGTAACACATGAATTATAGGAATCCTAGTTTCAGGTGACATCTTAAGTGTTGATCCTAGATTTGCTAAAGCATCAGCCTCAGTATTTTCTTCTCTAGGCACTTGTTCTATATCAAATAAATCAAAATTCTGAGCTAATTTTTTCACAATTTCTAAGTATTGCATCAATTTTTCACTTTTTGCAGCGTATGTCCCATTAAAATGATTAGCTAAAAGTAATGAATCTACATACACCTTAAGGTTTCTAATGTTCATATCTTTAGCTAGTTGTATACCAGAAATTAAAGCTTCATATTCTGCTTCATTATTAGTAGCTATAAAATGACAGTTCACTGCTTGGGGTATAATATCCCCCTGTGGCGATTTTAGTACTATACCTAGACCTATTCCTTTAACATTAGCTGCACCATCAGTGTATAAAATCCATTTTTTAGTAGCTTCTTCTAACATTTTTACTTCTAGATCTACTTCAGGTTGCAAATCAGTACTAAAATCAGCCACAAAGTCGGCTAAAGCTTGAGATTTTATAGCAGTCCTAGGTTCATAAATTAAATTAAAAGCACTTAATTTTACAGACCATTTAGCCATTCTACCAGATACTTCAGGTTTTCTAAGCACACATTTTATAGGATAATTAGTTTTAATGTGTATAGCATGTGTTTCAAAATAATGCCTAAGCTTAGTAGATGTCATAACTAATGCAAGTATAAGTTTTTCGAGATGAGAGTACCTGGTTTCAGCATCAATTAAACTTTTACTTACATAATAGACTGGATGCTGTTGACCTTCCACTTCCTTTACTAAGACAGCGCTCACTGCATTTGATGATACTGCCATGTAAAGATATAGAGGCTCACCATCTTCAGGCTTCATCAGCAGTGGTGGAGTAGATAAATACTTCTTCAATTCTTGGAAAGCTTCTTCTTGTTTTTCTCCCCATTCGAATTTTTTGTTCTTTTTCAAGATATCATAAAACTCTTTGCACCTGTCAGAAGATCTTGATATAAATCTATTCAAAGCGGCCAGTCTTCCAGTTAATCTTTGAACGTCTTTGGTATTTGATGGAGATTTTAAGTTCAAGATAGCCTTGATTGTTGAAAAAGTCCGATCCTCTCGCTAATCCAGATCCATCATAAGTTTGAGACGGATTTCTTGCTGGTGTATCGCCAGTGATATTGAATTCGTCACTTTGATCAGCTGGTCCCTTGTCTTTGCTTTGATTTGGAATTCGAGCAGCATTATTCTTGTTCCTTCGATACGAATTATTTCCTGGAGGAGGAGGCATCATAGAAGAAGAAATAGCAGGAGTGTTTTGTGAAGAATTAGTTGGTTGAGTCGACATTATCGGAATTAATTTTGGAAAATCAGTTCTTATAAAAATCAAAAGAGTTTTTAATCGATCGAAAGCACCTTTTGCCCCACGGTGGGCGCCAAATTGTTTTGGTCAAAAATTACCTAAGATAATTTACGATAAAGACTTAGATTAATAATGTAACCAAACTTTCATTCGTGAGGTTAAGGGCTTGTAAAATAGGTTTGAGATTCAAAGATGCGTTTAAAAAGAAAGATTTGAAGAATGATTATGTCGACTAAACTAAGAATAAAGGTGTCAAATGATAAAGATCAGAATGATAAGTATCGAAATGAAAGCAATAATGATAAATAATGCGAATCAAAGTAAAGAACTTATAAGTAATGCAATTAAAGTAAAGAGTAGAGAACAAGAACACCGAGATTTGTTATCGAGGAAAAGCCCTTAATCCTTTATGGATTGCCGGCATAAAAACCTCGGGAGGAAGCAATCGTCCCTGCCTTTGTTCTCTTATTAATGATTGTTAAATGTTTACAAATGGTGGAATTCGGTTGATCGATGTTTCTAAGTGTAAAGTAAATGAAAGCTGTGTGTGTATATACAAGTGAGTAATGAGCAGAAAAATAAAATGAGATTGAATGCCTAAATCGATCAGCCTCCTTCATTTATATAGACCTAGGATCTAACTGATTATGCGATATTGTAGGGATCTTCCTGGTCTTCAGTAATTGAACGTTGTGGAGGATCTTGCTCAGTCAAGTGACCGTTGAAGCTTTTCTCCTCATGTTGAAATCAACTTGAAGTCCGATTATTTTGGCAGACTAAGTCTTCTTTGCGTGTTGATGAGTTATACCATGTGCGAAATCCTTTTTATACCGTTAGAGGTATTTTGCTTAGCCCTGTATTGAATATTCCAGTACCTGTATGCTTATCTCACATGGAAACAACAACAATACTTGAAGTATATCGTTAGCAAATTAGTAATAAGTAATCAGAATATTCTACTATGTCAAGATCCTGGGACGTCAAGATCTTGGACCTTCAGTGTGAGTCCTTTTAAGTTCGAGATAGTTAACCTTGAAAGTGTAAAATACAACAAGTCTAATAAGCACTAGATTTGGACTAGTATTACTTGTAAATAAATATGCAAGATATATAAACGAAGTAATACAAGACTTAAAGCAATAAACAAGTAAAGTGGAACATTATGTATTTTTCATGGGTATTTCATTTATTGATGTGTAAATAAAATACAAGGTTGTTGCGGAATCAAGATAATACAATTAAGTATGTATCCTAACAACCTATGAGTTACAAATGATCTATATTTGTCAAATAGCTCTTTAGGATCGAGATACTTAAAGTTGTGAAGTATCCCTGTTTAAGATCGAGAGTATTTTAGACAAATTCACTTTCATGCAAAGTATATGCTTAAAAGTATTTTTCTCAAGGAAATGACTTTGTATTTATAGGCAACAAAATTCACCAGTGAATTTTGTGCCGTACAAATATGGTTGCATACATTTAATGATCCGACAAGAACATTAAATGTATTGGATAAGGATTAAGGATAGAGTCACATCAAGTGCAAGTGTATCCTTTTATCCAACCACCTTAACACACGTATACTTTGTTAAAGAACAAGTGGATTGTTCTTTGAAAAGTGTGTTAAAGGCATAAGTCAAACCTCGATATCAGTGTTCAGACTTGTAGGGTCTAGAACACTGACAATCCTCCAGTGTACAGATCTGGTAAGACTTTCCAGTGGACTCCGCCATTTGTTAAGTCTTCTTCCTTCAGACTTCAGTCTTTGACTTCAGTCAGAATGTCTTCAGTAGAGTAGATCTGGACTGGGGGTGAAGTCTTCAGTGAGCTCATCTGGAGAATACTCCAGATTTCCTATACAAGTATTGCTCACTAATCTTCAATTATTTCTGGACAAATCTTCAGAGGGACTCCAGATTCCAAGTCTGGAGTAGGTCCAGCAGAACATGTTTTCTGGTCAGATCTTCAGTGAGCTCCAGTAGTCGAGTCTGGAGCGAGTCCAGTAAAACATGTTTCTTGACAAACCTTCAATAAGGTTCCAGTAGTCCAGTCTGGAGCCAGTCCAGTAAGTCTGGACTAAATCTGGACCTAACAAATTCCCCCTATTTGTTTAGAAATAATGCAAGTGTTTTCAGGCTTATAGATATACAAATTTGTATGCCTGGAAAACACTTGGTCGATTTAAGTCTAAAAAATCTATGTTACTGGAAAACACTTTATAGATCATGAGTGTTTTCAGTTTCATCTTTTAAGTTCTAACTTAGACTAAATCTGGTCATTTACTTATAAAAATAAAAAATTGCAACTATTATTACATTCATCAACTGATAAATAGTTACAACTTTCATCAAACGATTAATTACAATAAGTACATGATAAAAGATTCAGGCCCTTCTTTTTGATGTCCTTTCTGGTGCATCTTCAGTAGCCTTCCTCTTTGGAGATGGAGATGATGGAACAGACACTGGTGGTCTCAAACCCAACACAGCTTCCATTTGTTGTATTCTTCTCCAGACCTTCTCAATCCTCTTCATAAAGGCCTTCACATCTGGAGACAAATCAGTTTTACCTTTAAAGGTCATTCCAATCTCCTTCAGTTCAGTCCATCCAAAAGCTTGGACTGAAGTATCCTTCCTTTCATCAGTATGCTCTACCTCTTCACCAGATACCACTTTTTCTTTTCCTTTAACATCCTTCAGTGTAGTTGGAATATCTGGGAAGGTTTCAAACTGGGGCTCACTGGCTTCAGTACCAGTAGCCTCTTCTTCAGTTTGCACAATGGCTTCAGTGCCAAGTGCTCTAACTGGGCTCACTGGCTTCAGTACCAGTAGCTCCTTCTTCAGTTAGCCTGGCTTCAGTGCCATATGCTCTTTGTCTTTCAGTTTGGTCACCAGACGACCTTTCCCCCTTGGAACGATCTCCAGTTCTTGACTTGAGATCATTCCACAATTGTTCAAACATAATCTTGACTGTCTAGGTGCCATTTATGAGAATAGATGAAAATGAAATTGAATATTTAAGGTTTATGATGAAGAATTTAATGAATTTGCAGTTAATATGAGAGATTTAATGATTGGAAAAGAATGAAGAATTGAATGAAGGAATTTGAAGATTTGGGAGTAAATGTTCGAAGTAAATGAAATTGAAAGTGAAAGTGGGTATATATAGGAGAGACAATGTGGAACTCAAACGGTTAATTTGAAATTATCAAATACAATTTTTGATCGTGTTCTGAGATCCGCATTAATTACATCACATCATACATTAATGTGTGATGGTTCACCGCCCACAAAAACTAACAACTTGTACTTTTTGTTTTCCCAAAGTAAAAAGACCATCATTTCATTGAAAAATTTACATGCCACGTAGGATAAAAATATCTCCAAAAAGATCTTTAAAAGGTTTGCTTACGTGGCACGCACAATGACCAAGAATTTGAAAATATTATGACAAATTTCAGAGCATCTGGAGGTTGACTAGACGCTCCAGTATCACTGGTGGATTAGTCCAGTGAACATGTACTGATGGTACACTGGAGGGACACTCCAGTAAAGTACCAGTGAATACCATTTTTGAAAGACTGGTAACCTCAAACGTGCACGTAAACTAATATAGACAAATGAGAGGGACACATTTACAAGAAGACAAAAGTCAACTCAAACACGCACTTCAACCTATCCATTTACCAGTGAGAGGGACACATTTACAAAGCACCAGTAATATTTTATGAAGAATTTGTCCAGTGAGAAAATAAATTCCCCCTGAACTTAAAACACTTTTAATAGGAAAATATTTTTCAAGTCTTCCCTGGAATGTTGTTCCAGAAATCTAATAATGCAAAGATAGTACACAATGGCGTTCAATATCTGAGCAGTCACCAGATTTAAGGATTTAACATTCCCAACTCACCAACAAGATATTCAAAAGTTTTGACATCCAGTGGTTTGGTAAAAATGTCAGCGAGTTGTTTGTCATTGGGAATAAAATGGAGTTCAATATTATTTTTCATAATATGATCACGAATAAAGTGATACCTTAGATCAATGTGCTTCGTTCTGGAGTGCATGACTGGATTGTTTGAGATAGCAATGGCACTGGTATTATCATAAAAGATTGGAGTCTTTGAATATTTAATACCATAATCAAGCAACTGGTTCTTCATCCAGAGTATCTGAGCACAACAACTGGCTGCAGACACATATTCAGCTTCAGCAGTGGATAATGAAACTGAAGTTTACTTCTTACTGGTCCAGCTGACCAGTTTGCTACCAAGGAAATGACATCCACCAGTTGTGGATTTCCTATCTATCTTACAACCTGCATGATTTGAATCTGAATAACCCATTAGATCCATGCCTGAGCCTTTGGGGTACCAAAGACCTAGACTGGGGACACCTTTAAGGTACTTCAGTATGCGCTTTACAGCAAGCATATGAGATTCCTTTGGATTAGACTGATATCTGGCACATAAACATGTTGAAAACATAATATCTGGTCTACTGGCAGTTAAATACATCAATGAACCAACCATGCCTCTATAGACAGTGGTGTTCACTGGTTTGCCATCTGGATCAGAGTCCAGTGTCAGTGGTGCAGAATTGGAGTTGGTTTAGATGGTGAAGAGTTCATATCATATTTCTTTAAAAGATCTCTAACATTTTTTTCCTGATTAATAAAAATGCCATCTTTGTTTTGTTTAATCTGGAGTCCAAGAAAATATGTTAATTCACCCATCAAACCCATTTCATATTCAGTGGACATGATTTTTGAAAATTTCTTGCACATGTTTTCATCAGTAGACCCAAAAATAATATCATCAACATAAATTTGTACCATTAACAGATTACCTTTCTCATGAAGAATGAACAAGGTATTGTCAATTGCACTTCGTTTAAAGCCATTTTTCAACAAATGTTTAGTCAGAGTATCATACCAGGCACGTGGGGCTTGTCTGAGGCCATATAGCGCTTTGTCCAGACGATATACCCAATGTGGATGCTTGTCATCAACGAAACCTAGAGGTTGTCTGACATAAACTTCTTCTTCAAGCTTTCCATTCAAGAAAGCACTCTTTACATCCATTTGGTAGACCTTGAACTGATGATAAGCAGCGAATGCTAAGAATATTCTGATCGCTTCAAGTCTAGCCACTGGAGCAAATGATTCATCAAAGTCGACATCTGACTGGCAGTAGCCATGTGCTACCAGTCTGGCCTTGTTTCTGATTACGTGGCCATGTTCATCTACTTTGTTTCTGAAGACCCATCTTGTTCCAATTGGTTCTTTCTTTCCAACTGGGAAAGGAACCAGATACCAGACCTTGTTCCTTTCAAACTGGTGAAGCTCTTCTTGCATAAGCAGTCACCCAGCTTGGATCTTTCATAGCCTCGTCAATCTTCTTTGGTTCATTCAGTGATAAGAAACTGACATTTAAGCATTGATCACTGGAGGCTCTTCTGGTCTGAACTCCTCGACTGGAGTCACCTATGATCTGATCAATAGGATGAGCTTTTGTCCATCTGGAGTACTGACCAGGATTGTTACTGACAACAATATAAGTGCAAGAATTCAGTTGAGTCTCCTCTGGAGTTGATTCTGGAGGAGGATCTTGCCATATTACTTCAGTATCTTCATCTGAGTCATTTAAGTCACGATTTGCATCATGAAATTCTTCATTTGAAGGCATTTCTTGAAGTACTGGTTCAGTGTGGAATTCTTCACCAGAAGACATTTCTGGTAAGTTCTCAACTGACACTGATACTGGGGCAGTAGTACGCACATCTGATCCAATATTAATTTCAGAGGGTAGTTTGAAAATAATAGAAGGATAGAATGGAGTACCACTGGAGAGTTTCTTTTTCTGAACAGGTTCCAGATCAGGATGACTGGAAACTGTGTCTGGTGAATCATCCATTTTGTCGTTTATAGGATCAGATTCACAAAAGACAATTGGAGTAACTGGGGGAGTGTCAAGGGCTGGCTTCTTGTTGATTGCAACATTTGATTCATCAAATGTTACATGAATTGACTCATGGACCTTCTCCAGTCTCTTGTTATAGACTCCGAAGGCCTTGCGAATGGCTGAATAGCCTAAGAAATACCCTTCATCAGCTTTGACATCAAATTTGCCTAACTGACTGGAGTCGTTCAGGATGTAAACTGGACATCCAAAAACGTGAAAATAACCAATGTTTAGTTTTCTATTTCTTAAGACTTCATAGGCTGTCTTTTTGTGTCTTTTGATGTACACTGATCGATTCTGGGTGTGGCAAGCAGTTGCAATTGCTTCCGCCCAGAAACTGGTAGACAGACCAGATTCAGCAAGCATACTCCTGGCAGCTTCTATCAGCGTTCGATTTTTCCTTTCCACCACTCCATTCTGTTCTGGAGAGCGGGCTGAAGAGAAGTTCTGGGAGATGCCAGTGTCAGTACAGAATGACTCCAGAGTTGCATTCTGGAATTCTGTTCCATTGTCACTTCTTAACTGACACACTTTTCGACTGTACTTGAGCTCAATTTGCTTGATAAGACTGATGATTTCAGCAGCATCTTCACTTTTAGACCTCAGAAAGATCACCCAACAATATCTGGAGAATTCATCTACGATCACCAGGGTGTATCTTTTACCAGCACGAGTCTGAACGTTCACTGGACCAAAGAGGTCCATATGAAGCATATGAAGAGGTTCAGAAATGCTGAAATTTTGTCTGGTCTTGAAACTGGTATGCTTTTGCTTACCCATCTCACATCCTGGACATGGTCTTTCCTTTTTTAAGGAAACTGAAGGTATCCCATCTGCAAGTTGTTTTCTGGACAACTTATTAATATTTTTGAAATTTAAATGGAATAACCTTTTGTGCCATAACCAGTTTGTGTCTTCATCAGCTTGAGTATAGAAACACTGCTCTGAAGGAGAGCTTTCCATATACATCACGTACACATTCCCTTTTCTGGGAGCAATCAACACTACCTTCCAGTCCTTGTTGAATACGATGCCCTGAGCAACATTGAATAAGACTTGATAGCCATCGTCACACAGTTGACTTACACTGATCAAGTTATATTTCAAACCATTCACAAATGCAACACGTCTGAACTTGACTTGTCCATTGTTCAGAACACCATATCCCTCAGTCTTTCCACAACCATCATTTCCAAAAGTGATGGAGGGTCCATCAGAAATGGTGAACTCCTCCAGTAGGGTCTTACATCCGGTCATCGTCCTGCCAGTAGCACTGTCAAGATACCAGATATATTTCTTTCGATCGCCCTACACATACACCAGATATTGATCAGTTAGATTTGAGAACCCATCGACTGATGGGTTCACTGGACCCTCCCTTATAGGTTCCAGGGGCAATCTGGTCTAGTTCACTTTCTTCAACAGTGGTCTTAGTTGAAAAGACCACTGGGTTGATAGTTTTGAAACCTTTTCCTTTTTCTCAACTGGAGAAATAAATTTGTCTTTCTTTGAAAAAGGTTTTGTATTTTGTCTAGGGCCAGATGAAGTACCCTCAATAAAGTTTAATCTTGCATTAAAACTTTGTGATTGACGAGTCAGAATTTGAATCTGGCTCTCTATCCTGGACAAAATATCTTCTTCAGATGATACCTTAGCCTTTCCAGTCCAAGGCTTTGGTAAGGGATTGGTCTGAGGCAAAGGTCTATTCCGATAGGCCTTTTTAACTGGAGCAGTCATCTGGAGCTCTCCAGTCTTAACCTCTGGGGATTGAACTGGGTAAAAATTGGTCTTGGGAGTTACAGGCTTATCATAAACAGTTGTGGGCCTGAACACCTCTGGTAATCGATCAATTACTGGTATTAATGATGCTATATGTGTATTTCCATCTAAATATGCACGTTTTTTAGCAGGAAATTGTTTTAATACAGCATCATATGGCTTTTTGGTTTCTAGCCATGACTTTATTACCAGTTTTTCTTTCTCTAAAATGATCTCAAGATCTTGCTTTTCTTGAATCAATTGTTCAGTTACCAGAACCTGGGCTTGAAATGCCAGTTCAATGTCTTGAAGTTCTTTTAATTTTGATTTTAAAGCATTTATTTCAGAAGAATCTGTTTCTAGACCATTTACACCATCAGATCTAACAGTTTCTACAAAAATCAAATCAGAATTAAGAGCTTCAGCAATGTCCAATTTTAGTTCTTGGTCAGTTGCATTATCATAATCACTAACCTTCTTAATAACAATGTCCACCCATCGTCCAGATGTGACATCTTCCTTCACCAGGAGCTTTTCGTCTGCCAGAGCCATGTAACAGCAATCTCTTTCCTTCTTCTTCATCAGCAGATGATTCATCAGAAGGAACCCACTTCTCTTCAGTTGTTGCAATCATGCACTTATTATTGGTTTCAATTTGTTGTGCCATGAGAGCAATCTGGGCCTTAAGCTTTTTATATTTCAATTTATAGCTATCATCAGGCTTATTATTAGAAGAGAATGGACCAGGCTTGGATACAAACTGGTTGGACCTGCACTCTTTCATGAAATGACCCTTTTTGCCACACTTAAAGCATGTCAAATTGGTCTTGTCAGTGGAAGAACTGGATGCAAATTGTCCAGATGGCCTATTTGCTCTTGCTTTGAAACGGTTAAACGTTTTAGCAATCATTGCAACAAGGTCATCATCTTCAGTTTCATCACAACAGTCTGAAGAGACTTGACTGGTTTCTCCAGAATCCATGAGTTCAGACACCATCTTCTTCATAGAAAATACATTCTCAGAAGATATCAGTGCTGTACTTTGTGGTTCAGTATGACCAACCACAATAGGAGTACTGGAGGCATGGTTATAGGCATCTCGTTCTGCCACCACTCTCTGAGCTTGATTTTCTTCAGTGTACCTGAAAGCTCCATAAAGAGTTGAGAGAGTGTGTGTGTGCAGAGTTTTTCCTTGTCGTAAGACTAGGATCATATGAGACCATTTGGTGGGTAGAATGTCACAAAATTTCTCCAGAAGTATATCCTTGTCCTTCTCAACCCAAGACCTCTCAATTGGTTTATGATACTCATAAATCTGGTGTAAGTACCAGTGAGAGACTCATTAGGTTGAGCAAAAAAAGACTCATACCTCTTGTTTAAGGAGACCTTTCTGGTGACAACGGTGTCATCTCCTCCTTCATGTTGGTTTAAAAGTTCATCCCACATGGTTTTAGCAATAGGAAAAAGAACTAGTGTGGGAATTAGGGTTTCTGGAACGGCCCCGAGGATCATGTTTTTGAGAAGGGTGTCTAGATTCACCAATCTCCTCTCCTCTTCTGACCAATGTTCCTCCCTCTTTTCCCTTCCTCTTCTAGATCCAGAAGGATCAAGAAGTGGATTGAGAGGTGATGTTGGTACATAAGGACCTTCGTTTAAAATTTTCATCATATTCCTCTCAATACCAGTGACATGCAACACCATCCTAGCCTTCCACGTACCAAATTCATCACTGTTCCCACTAAATTAGGAACAGGATTATTTGAGTAGTGCACATGCACGTGTGGAGAAGCAGGAGTAGGAGGAGGAGGTGGATTAGTGTTATTAACATTTTGTGGTTCATTTTGATCATTAATATTTGCATTAGGATCGGGACCAAGACTAAAACCTTATGTATTTTCTTGGTTAGCCATCAAGAAACAGATCTAGGCAATGTTTAGCCTTCTGCTCTGATACCAAATGTGAGTCCCTTTAAGTTCGAGATAGTTAACCTTGAAAGTGTAAAATACAACAAGTCTAATAAGCACTAGATTTGGACTAGTATTACTTGTAAATAAATATGCAAGATATATAAACGAAGTAATACAAGACTTAAAGCAATAAACAAGTAAAGTGGAACATTATGTATTTTTCATGGGTATTTCATTTATTGATGTGTAAATAAAATACAAGGTTGTTGCGGAATCAAGATAATACAATTAAGTATGTATCCTAACAACCTATGAGTTACAAATGATCTATATTTGTCAAATAGCTCTTTAGGATCGAGATACTTAAAGTTGTTGTAGGTCCTTGTGGACTGATCGTCAACGAGAACGCTTATAGTTATGACGAGAGTGCGGAATCCTCTCGTGATAACCCGTTTGCTTAATTATATTATCGTCTTTCGTTGTTGAAACAACCTAAGACCTTAAACGCGCGCGAGTTTGCAATTGGACAAAGTTTCGGTGTATTTTCTATTAAAACTGTTAACAAATACGTATTATGTGTGTGTATTTATACTATACTGTTCATAAACGCGTGCTAATATGGACCGTATATCTTAAAGCCCATAACCCATTAACAAACGCGTGTTAATATGTAAACACGTGATGACCACGTGTTTAGGCAAACTCGTGTTACTGTAGCACGAGTTTGTACACACTTCCTTTTGTCATCTTTTAAGTATACTTTAATTACTCAAAACGTGACTAGTTTATCACTTGTATCTGTATGTTATTTATAATCACATTCATACAAGTCGTAAACATTAAACATACCAAAACTCTGATCAATATGTAATCATTCACATTACTTAAGTCCAAATAACAAGTTTAAACATAACATAAGTCTATGATTACATATTACAAAACATAAACATATACTGATCAAATCGCTGTTGCTGTTGTCAACAGAATCATGCACTTACAGTCTCCCCCTTGACATCAGCTACACGATTTCTTCAGTCTTGTAGAAACACTATCCATCAAATAACTATCTTCTGCTATTTGCATGAATATTAGCATGTAAGCAAATACGCAAAATCTTCCTATATCTGCTTTCCTCAGTGGTCCATGAAGGTCTAAACAGACATTCAGTGTCATATAACCTTCTCTGATCATCTCTGGAAAGGTTCACAATCTGCATAGGATCAAATACACGTAACAAAATAACTCTCTTATCTCTATCTCCATACATCAATGCTTCACCAGTGTCCCTGTGAATCTCCCAGTGATCAAGTGTACTCAAAACATCTTGAGGCCATTTCTTGACTGGAACCTTCAGTACACGCTTAATTGATCTTTGAGTAAATTCTATCGTACCATCATCCTTTGTAACTTTCTTCAAGGATCTTGGCGTTATGTACACACTGGTTTTATCAAAATTATCATAGAACCTTTTCCTATAATCGTCTTGCAACTTTCTACTCCAGTAAGTTGCATAACCATTACCACTCGGATTAACAAGCCTTTTCCTTCCTAAATCCATTAAATCGGATTCACTAAGGCTTTTAAAATATTTCTTCATAGGCTTTAAGTACTGACAACCATCATCTCTTTTAATAATAAACAATTTCAGCTCATCATCAAAAGACCAACTCAAAATAGTAGTAACATACTTATGAGCATCTCTATCACTAACAAAATCCCAAAAGATAGATGGTTTCATACTTTCTCCTACCAATCCTCTTGCCGGTATTCTTCTATCAATTTGATGTAGATGATCTTCATCCCTACTTGGCACTGGATACTCTGTCACATCAAATTCCTTAGAATCTTCAATACTCCAGCTTAGAGTAATTCCATCTTCATCATCTCCAACTTTGGTAAAAACCGTAAAGTGTAGAGTTCTTGAACTTGGAATAAAAACTCGTTCAGCTTGAACCTCTTGTTGATCATCTGGAACTTGTTGATCTTGAGCTTGTGCTTGTTGTTGCACAAAATCATCATCTTGAAAAACATTAGTCCAGTCCAAATCAGGAATCATTTCACCTTCTTCCAAACTTTCATCATCTTCAGAATCATCATATTGAACCTTAGATGTACCTGCACCTATCTTTTGAAGCTTATCTGAAATTTAAAAGTTCAAATATGCAAAGACAAACAACATCAAGACATAAAAGATAGCATAAATACAATAAACTATATCATAAATATAATGTAACAATTAAGTACACCAATATTTATCTTATAATTTTTATCTTATTTACATCTAAAGTACACAAATCATTAAGCTCTTAAGGTTCAAAATCCAAATCTGAATCCGAATCCGACTCTGAAGGTGTACGAGTTAACCCTAACTGCTCTTTCATTTGATCCTTATATGATCCTGGATCATAATAATCATCAGGATCCATAAAATCTGCCATAGCTCTCAAATGAGCTTGTGGATCATATCCCAATCTCCTCTCTAGTCTATGCACTATTAATGGGTGCAAATCTGACTCTGAAGACTTATTGGTAGTAGGATCAGAATTGGAGTTACCTGAATTGGAATCTCTATCATCATCATCAGATCTTCATCCCTACTTGGCACTGGATACTCTGTCACATCAAATTCCTTAGAATCTTCAATACTCCAGCTTAGAGTAATTCCATCTTCATCATCTCCAACTTTGGTAAAAACCGTAAAGTGTAGAGTTCTTGAACTTGGAATAAAAACTCGTTCAGCTTGAACCTCTTGTTGATCATCTGGAACTTGTTGATCTTGAGCTTGTGCTTGTTGTTGCACAAAATCATCATCTTGAAAAACATTAGTCCAGTCCAAATCAGGAATCATTTCACCTTCTTCCAAACTTTCATCATCTTCAGAATCATCATATTGAACCTTAGATGTACCTGCACCTATCTTTTGAAGCTTATCTGAAATTTAAAAGTTCAAATATGCAAAGACAAACAACATCAAGACATAAAAGATAGCATAAATACAATAAACTATATCATAAATATAATGTAACAATTAAGTACACCAATATTTATCTTATAATTTTTATCTTATTTACATCTAAAGTACACAAATCATTAAGCTCTTAAGGTTCAAAATCCAAATCTGAATCCGAATCCGACTCTGACTCTGAAGACTTATTGGTAGTAGGATCAGAATTGGAGTTACCTGAATTGGAACTTGAACTTGAGGTCCTGGTGGTGGTGGAGGTGGTGCATCATTATTTCCACCTCCTGCGACTTCATCTTCATCTTCCCATCCAACTGCTGGAGCTCTATAGTTTGGATTTATCAAGTGTCCAAACAGTGGCACAATCTGCGGATTTGGATAACTATCCTTAACTTTCAACATCATCGACCAAATCCTATTTGGTGGAGAAGCAATCTCATATACGTCTTGCAAAACTGGCAAATTCTGTACAAAATGATGAATGATTGCCATTGTAATCCTTGGCAAAATCATAAACCTATGCGACCCTGTCTGAGTGATTTGGGTCTTCAAAATATCGAAGAAGTAGTTCGAGAATGAGTAAGGCCTATTCAAAGTCAAAGCCACCATCTGCGAACCAACTTGCTTATTCAGCTGATCAAACCCTGCATGACGATTACTGATTGCCACAATCAACACATGAGCCAAAAACCTCCATTGGCCATAGAATCCTGCTTTAGCAATCGGCCACTTTGCATCTGGCGTAGCATGTCCCATTCTTCCAAAACTGGCAAATTCTGTACAAAATGATGAATGATTGCCATTGTAATCCTTGGCAAAATCATAAACCTATGCGACCCTGTCTGAGTGATTTGGGTCTTCAAAATATCGAAGAAGTAGTTCGAGAATGAGTAAGGCCTATTCAAAGTCAAAGCCACCATCTGCGAACCAACTTGCTTATTCAGCTGATCAAACCCTGCATGACGATTACTGATTGCCACAATCAACACATGAGCCAAAAACCTCCATTGGCCATAGAATCCCTTAACTTTCAACATCATCGACCAAATCCTATTTGGTGGAGAAGCAATCTCATATACGTCTTGCAAAACTGGCAAATTCTGTACAAAATGATGAATGATTGCCATTGTAATCCTTGGCAAAATCATAAACCTATGCGACCCTGTCTGAGTGATTTGGGTCTACAAACAACTCTAAGTTATCCAACGCTTGAAAATTATCCACTTGCGCAATCACATCATTCGGATTTAACGCAGCATTCACAAAAGCTTCACCAATATCAGGATTAGCACCCTCAGCCCGATCTAACAAGTCTTCCATTGCTTCATTATCTGCCCGAACGTCTTCAGCAGCAGCTTGTACTGGCTGAACTTCAGGTTGAGCCTGCGGTTGGACTCGAGGTCGAACTCGTCGTTGACGTTGAACCTGAATTGGAACTTGAACTTGAGGTCCTGGTGGTGGTGGAGGTGGTGCATCATTATTTCCACCTCCTGCGACTTCATCTTCATCTTCCCATCCAACTGCTGGAGCTCTATAGTTTGGATTTATCAAGTGTCCAAACAGTGGCACAATCTGCGGATTTGGATAACTATCCTTAACTTTCAACATCATCGACCAAATCCTATTTGGTGGAGAAGCAATCTCATATACGTCTTGCAAAACTGGCAAATTCTGTACAAAATGATGAATGATTGCCATTGTAATCCTTGGCAAAATCATAAACCTATGCGACCCTGTCTGAGTGATTTGGGTCTTCAAAATATCGAAGAAGTAGTTCGAGAATGAGTAAGGCCTATTCAAAGTCAAAGCCACCATCTGCGAACCAACTTGCTTATTCAGCTGATCAAACCCTGCATGACGATTACTGATTGCCACAATCAACACATGAGCCAAAAACCTCCATTGGCCATAGAATCCTGCTTTAGCAATCGGCCACTTTGCATCTGGCGTAGCATGTCCCATTCTTCCAAAACATCCTCTAACCAATGTTTCATCAAGCTCTATCGGACCATTTTCTTCTTCAACAGTCCCTAAATGCAATATCTCTCTCAAATCAGCAGCAGTGAAAGAAAATGTATGATTAGCCACAGTTGTCTGAAACCTAACACTCCGAGGGACAGCAGGTCTATCTTCTTGTGCGGGCTGTGCTTGAACCACTCTTATTGATGCATTATTCCAAAATTGATGCAGATATCCTTGATATAGCACTGGATTGTGAGTTAGCACAAAATGAATACGAGAGCGTTCCAGATATTGAAGCAAACCATTAAAGTCCCTATTTCTTCGATCTCTCGACAAATCGATCAACTGATTGTGAGTTGAGAAGAAATTTCTTGGATTTCCTGCCATTTCTGGAAAACAAAAACAGTGCAATAACAAAAATTTAGCAACAACAATTCTGCACAATAAAACTTAGAAAATTTTGGAATCTGCTTGTAAACACGTGTAAAAGTCTCAAACGCGTGTACCAATTCTTCAAACACGTGAACCAATCTTCAAACGCGTGGTACAATGGTAAACGCGTGTGATCAAGGGTAAATACGTGAAGAAGGGTAAACGCGTGTGATCAAGGGTAAATACGTGAAGAAGGGTAAACGCGTGTGATCAAGGGTAAATACGTGAAGAAGGGTAAACGCGTGTGATCAAGGGTAAATACGTGAAGAAGGGTAAACGCGTGTGATCAAGGGTAAATACGTGAAGAAGGGTAAACGCGTGTGATCAAGGGTAAATACGTGAAGAAGGGTAAACGCGTGTGATCAAGGGTAAATACGTGAAGAAGGGTAAACGCGTGTGATCAAGGGTAAATACGTGAAGAAGGGTAAACGCGTGTGATCAAGGGTAAATACGTGAAGAAGGGTAAACGCGTGTGATCAAGGGTAAATACGTGAAGAAGGGTAAACGCGTGTGATCAAGGGTAAATACGTGAAGAAGGGTAAACGCGTGTGATCAAGGGTAAATACGTGAAGAAGGGTAAACGCGTGTGATCAAGGGTAAATACGTGAAGAAGGGTAAACGCGTGTGATCAAGGGTAAATACGTGAAGAAGGGTAAACGCGTGTGATCAAGGGTAAATACGTGAAGAAGGGTAAACGCGTGTGATCAAGGGTAAATACGTGAAGAAGGGTAAACGCGTGTGATCAAGGGTAAATACGTGAAGAAGGGTAAACGCGTGTGATCAAGGGTAAATACGTGAAGAAGGGTAAACGCGTGTGATCAAGGGTAAATACGTGAAGAAGGGTAAACGCGTGTGATCAAGGGTAAATACGTGAAGAAGGGTAAACGCGTGTGATCAAGGGTAAATACGTGAAGAAGGGTAAACGCGTGTGATCAAGGGTAAATACGTGAAGAAGGGTAAACGCGTGTGATCAAGGGTAAATACGTGAAGAAGGGTAAACGCGTGTGATCAAGGGTAAATACGTGAAGAAGGGTAAACGCGTGTGATCAAGGGTAAATACGTGAAGAAGGGTAAACGCGTGTGATCAAGGGTAAATACGTGAAGAAGGGTAAACGCGTGTGATCAAGGGTAAATACGTGAAGAAGGGTAAACGCGTGTGATCAAGGGTAAATACGTGAAGAAGGGTAAACGCGTGTGATCAAGGGTAAATACGTGAAGAAGGGTAAACGCGTGTGATCAAGGGTAAATACGTGAAGAAGGGTAAACGCGTGTGATCAAGGGTAAATACGTGAAGAAGGGTAAACGCGTGTGATCAAGGGTAAATACGTGAAGAAGGGTAAACGCGTGTGATCAAGGGTAAATACGTGAAGAAGGGTAAACGCGTGTGATCAAGGGTAAATACGTGAAGAAGGGTAAACGCGTGTGATCAAGGGTAAATACGTGAAGAAGGGTAAACGCGTGTGATCAAGGGTAAATACGTGAAGAAGGGTAAACGCGTGTGATCAAGGGTAAATACGTGAAGAAGGGTAAACGCGTGTGATCAAGGGTAAATACGTGAAGAAGGGTAAACGCGTGTGATCAAGGGTAAATACGTGAAGAAGGGTAAACGCGTGTGATCAAGGGTAAATACGTGAAGAAGGGTAAACGCGTGTGATCAAGGGTAAATACGTGAAGAAGGGTAAACGCGTGTGATCAAGGGTAAATACGTGAAGAAGGGTAAACGCGTGTGATCAAGGGTAAATACGTGAAGAAGGGTAAACGCGTGTGATCAAGGGTAAATACGTGAAGAAGGGTAAACGCGTGTGATCAAGGGTAAATACGTGAAGAAGGGTAAACGCGTGTGATCAAGGG
>CM067167.1:15148631-15185413 GCA_034093135.1 Erigeron breviscapus
TCTATCGATCCTCTTGTAAATCCATTTGTCAACAAATGTGTTGACAATTTCTCATACCACACTCTTGGTGCTTGATGTAATCCATAAAGAGCCTTATCCAGTCGATATGCCCTTCTTGGATAATTTGGATCTTCAAACCCCGGTGGTTGACGAACGTACACTACTTCCTTAACTTCTCCATACAAGAAGGCACTCTTTACATCCAACTGATACACCTTTATTCCTTTGAAACTAGCATAAGCTAAAAATAGTCTTATAGCTTCAATCCGAGCAACTGGTGCAAAAGTTTCATTATAGTCATAACCTTCTCGCTGTGCAAAACCCTGAACAACTAGACGTGCCTTATTTCTTGTAACAATCCCTTTGTCATCTCGTTTGCATTTAAATACCCAACGAGTTCCAATCGGTTCCTTACCTTTAGGCACATCAACTAATTCCCATACTCCAAGTTTTTCAAATTGAGCCAATTCTTCTTGCATAGCCTCAACCCAAAACGGATCTTGAAGTGCTAGCTTAACATTCTTGGGTTCTTCTTGTGAAATAAAACATGAGTACAAACACTCAGTTATTAAACCTTGTTAGAAATATAATTAGTAGTAGTTGATTTGTATACCTTATGTAACTTTGTACTTAGAATATAACATTGTTAATATGGAAGGGGGCATAGTGTAAATTGTGCTCTTGTATATAAACCCCCTTCCACATGCATTATGTAACCTTTTGACACAAAATACAATCAATCTTTCACTGAATCTCTCTCTACTCTCTCTCTACTCTCTCTCTACCGCCTTGATAAACTCTCATTGACAAACTCTAAACACACATCTCTCTCTACTCTCTCTCTACTCTCTCTCTACTCTCTCTCTACTCTCTCTCTAGAAACCGCCATTGATAAACTCTAAACACTACTCTCTCTCTACTCTCTCTCTACTCTCTCTCTACTCTCTCTCTACTCTCTCTCTACTCTCTCTCTACTCTCTCTCTACTCTCTCTCTACTCTCTCTCTACTCTCTCTCTACTCTCTCTCTACTCTCTCTCTACTCTCTCTCTACTCTCTCTCTACTCTCTCTCTACTCTCTCTCTACTCTCTCTCTACTCTCTCTCTACTCTCTCTCTACTCTCTCTCTACTCTCTCTCTACTCTCTCTCTACTCTCTCTCTACTCTCTCTCTACTCTCTCTCTACTCTCTCTCTACTCTCTCTCTACTCTCTCTCTACTCTCTCTCTACTCTCTCTCTACTCTCTCTCTACTCTCTCTCTACTCTCTCTCTACTCTCTCTCTACTCTCTCTCTACTCTCTCTCTACTCTCTCTCTACTCTCTCTCTACTCTCTCTCTACTCTCTCTCTACTCTCTCTCTACTCTCTCTCTACTCTCTCTCTACTCTCTCTCTACTCTCTCTCTACTCTCTCTCTACTCTCTCTCTACTCTCTCTCTACTCTCTCTCTACTCTCTCTCTACTCTCTCTCTACTCTCTCTCTACTCTCTCTCTACTCTCTCTCTACTCTCTCTCTACTCTCTCTCTACTCTCTCTCTACTCTCTCTCTACTCTCTCTCTACTCTCTCTCTACTCTCTCTCTACTCTCTCTCTACTCTCTCTCTACTCTCTCTCTACTCTCTCTCTACTCTCTCTCTACTCTCTCTCTACTCTCTCTCTACTCTCTCTCTACTCTCTCTCTACTCTCTCTCTACTCTCTCTCTACTCTCTCTCTACTCTCTCTCTACTCTCTCTCTACTCTCTCTCTACTCTCTCTCTACTCTCTCTCTACTCTCTCTCTACTCTCTCTCTACTCTCTCTCTACTCTCTCTCTACTCTCTCTCTACTCTCTCTCTACTCTCTCTCTACTCTCTCTCTACTCTCTCTCTACTCTCTCTCTACTCTCTCTCTACTCTCTCTCTACTCTCTCTCTACTCTCTCTCTACTCTCTCTCTACTCTCTCTCTACTCTCTCTCTACTCTCTCTCTACTCTCTCTCTACTCTCTCTCTACTCTCTCTCTACTCTCTCTCTACTCTCTCTCTACTCTCTCTCTACTCTCTCTCTACTCTCTCTCTACTCTCTCTCTACTCTCTCTCTACTCTCTCTCTACTCTCTCTCTACTCTCTCTCTACTCTCTCTCTACTCTCTCTCTACTCTCTCTCTACTCTCTCTCTACTCTCTCTCTACTCTCTCTCTACTCTCTCTCTACTCTCTCTCTACTCTCTCTCTACTCTCTCTCTACTCTCTCTCTACTCTCTCTCTACTCTCTCTCTACTCTCTCTCTACTCTCTCTCTACTCTCTCTCTACTCTCTCTCTACTCTCTTCCAGGTGAAATTAGCATCTAATTTGTTTCAGGATATGTGCGCATTGATTTTCTGAAGATTTTGATATAAAATTCGAGTTCTAATTCGCAAAAATGAAGAAGATATCGAAGATTTTCAGTCTTCTCTGCAAATAGAGGTTTTGTTGAACAAAGAAGATAACCTAACCGACTATTTTGTCGTGTTGTGGTTACTAGCATTTGCAGAAGTCGTTGGCTAAAAAGTGGTTCTTACTTGAACTATTTGCAGAGCATTTTGCTCGGCAAATAGTTGTTTTTAAGAATCTCAAATCAAAATTTTCAAATTTTTGTTCTATTTGCAGAACTTTTTGTTCGGCAAATAGCTATTTTGAAGAAAGTTGGTTAAGTGAGAAGTTCACTTGTTCTATTTGCAGAGCTCATTGCTCGGCAAATAAGTGTTTCAAGGATTTTTGAACAAGTGTTGAGGTTACTTGTACTATTTGCAGAGCTAGTTGCTCGGCATTTAGTTGTTTTGAGATTTCTTGATTTGGGACTGGTGCTAATTGCATTGTTTGCAGAAGTCTAAGCTCGGCAAACAAGTGTTTTTGATTGTGGTGACTAAGGACAAGTTCAATTTGTACTATTTGCAGAGATATTTGCTCGGCATTTAGTTGAATTTGTTTCTTCAACCAAGTGACTTGCTGAATTGCACTGTTTGCAGAGATATTTGCTCGGCATTCAGTTGTTTTTGTGTACTATCAATTTTCACTTACACTATTTGCAGAGCAATAAGCTCGGCATTTAGTTGTTTTTAAGAATCTCAAATCAAAATTTTCAATCTCACTACTATTTGCAGAGCATTTAGCTCGGCATTTAGTTGTTTTTAAGAATCTCAAATCAAAATTTTTCAAGAAAATTTCTCAAAACCATTTTTCATCGATACTCTTCGACTGGGAAGGAAAATCAAAATTTTCAAAATTTTCAAAATTCTCACTTGTTCTATTTGCAGAGGTTTAAGCTCTGCATTTAGTTGAATTTGAAAATTTCTCAAGAAAATCCAAAGACTTCTAAATTGATTGATATGGCATCAAGGGAAGCTCTAGCTCTTGGTTCTGAAGGAAGACCACCTGTTTTATTCAGAGGATCTTATCCTCAATGGAAGAAGAGATTTTTGAACTGGATAGACAGGCAAAAGAATGGAAAACTGCTCAGGAAATCATACAAAGAAGGTCCTGAAATCCCAAAGAACCCAGTGAATGGAGAAATTTTACCTGAAGAAAGTTGGAACACTGATCAAAGAAACAGAGTTGAGGCAGACCAAAGTGCAATTGCCTTTCTTTATCAAGCACTTCCAGATGACATATATTGCAATGTGGATTCCTACGAAACAGGAAAGGACATTTGGGATGAGGTGGAAAAGCAAATGGAAGGATCTGATGTATCCAACACTATCAGGTTGTCAACTGTTCTGAATATGTATGAAACTTTCAAACAACAGAAAGGTGAACCATTGAATGAAGTGTACATCAGATTCTGCAATGTCATCAATGAGCTGAGAAAGAATGATGTAAAGAGAACCAATATGGAACTCAACATCAAATTCATCAAGAATTTGGAAGAAGAATGGCAAATGTATGGTACACAACTCAACCAACAGTCAGATTTTGCAAACCTCACCATTCACACACTATTTGAGAAACTACAACTGAATGTGGAAGATGTGAAGAGGATTCAGAAGAAGAAAGAAGAGAGTGTACCGTCAGACCCATTGGCTTTGGTTGCAGAAAAGAAGAGTTCAAGAATGTCAAGACACAGCTTTATTGAAGTTCAAACTGACTCTGATTCGAGTGATATGAGTGATTCTGATCTGGATGAAAACCAAAAACAGATGTACAAAGAACTCGCTTATTTCACCAAGGCTTTCAAGAAGAAATTCTTCAAGAAGAAACCAACAAACAATCAACTTAGGACATCATCAGTGTCTTCTTATGCTAGAAATGCGGATGCTCCTAAGTATGATCAGAAGAAAGTTTTTGCTGGTGGTGAGAAGAAGTTTGAGAATCAGAAAAAGTTTGAGAAGAAGGTCATGGACAAGAGATCAGATGATAGAAAATGCTATAACTGTGGCTTGACTGGGCATTTTGCAATCAACTGTACCAAGCCTCGACAAAAGAACTCCGAATATTACAAGTACAAACTGTTGCTGGCAAGACAAGAGGAAAGCGGAATTGCTCTTCTTGCTGAGGATGACAAGTGGTTACATCTTTCAGATGAGGAGACAGACGAGCTTGCAGCAAACGTGTGCTTCATGACGAAAATAAAGAAGTCGAAGGAGTTGGAAGAAGATGAAGACAGCTCTTCTGAAGTCGAGGATGAGGTAATTTCTTTTCCAAAATCTGTGTTAAAATATTACATGGATATGTCTGATACTGCAAGAAAAGACTGCAGGGAGATGAGTAAAAAGAATTTGCAATTAAAGAAAGATTTGGCGGACAAAGAAAAAGATTTTCAAATTAAAATTGATTCACTTCAAAAAGATGTTGAGAATTTGAAATCTGAAAAATCTGCAGTCTCTTTTACTCAAAACTCCAAACTGCATCTTGAGAAACAAGAACTTGAAACCAAAGTTCTTGAACTCAGCAAGACTGTCCGACAACTTCAAGTGGAAAAGACCAATGAGATGTTCCGAGCAAATGCTTTGGCAGAAGACATTGAGTCTTTGAATGTCAAGATGAAAGAATCTATCCCTGATGTGACAGAATTTGAAAATAAGATTTCTGACCTAAAATATGAATGTTGTATAAAAGATTCTCTTAAACAAAAACTTGATAAAGAAAATGATGACTTGAAAGCTGAAATCAAATCTTATCAAGAAAAGTTGTATAAGATCAATCGTTCATATCAACAAGTCTTTTTAAATAGGCCAAGAAGTTCTGAAACAATATTCACATCAGGTCTGGGTTATAACAATCCAAAGTGTTTGCTCAAAGCACAAGAAGAAATCCCATCTCTTTACAAGGAATCTTATTTGAGATGTGGGATGACCGACCAATTCGTGAGACCAACGAATAGTGATTATGAGGCTGAAGATTTTTTAGAAAAGGGTGCAAAAGTCTATTTTAACTATTCATTAATGGACGACTCATATGATTTTTTCAGTCACCCTACACATAAAATTGAGAAAGAAAAGGACGAAAAAGAAACTCATGAGGCCATAATCCCTGAAATTCTTGAGTGTTTTAAAGAAAAACCTTTAGAGGAAAATTTTCCAATTCCAAAAGCTAAAAACTTGAGACCTTATGTCCCACAAAGCAATCTTTGATAGAAAATCTGCAATCTCAAAATCACTATGTCAAAGACCTACCCAAGAATCATGAAAATGATTGTGACCACCCCGATTGTCCTATTTGTGAAGTTATGGCCACTCCAATTCCACCAACCAAATCTGTGAGTCATAATGAGAAAACTTCACAAAATGCATGTTCTGAAAGTCAAGTTCACCAAATCATGAATACATCTGTGCAAATTGAGAGTCATGTTGTGCATGTTTCTGTGCAAACTGAAGGTGATTTAGATGATGTTCATGATGTTGATGATTGTTTTTTCCCGATCACTTCTGAAATTGAGACCTTTACCAAGTTTTCTGAAGGAACTCTGTCGTACTTGAATGACATTGATGCTTTCAAACAAAAGTTTGAAAAAGAAAGAGAACAGAGATTAAATGTGCTAAAGGAACTCAATGATTTAAAAGTTGAATTCGAATTTCAGAAAATAGCACTTCAATTTCACAAAGAAAAAGAAAAAGCATCAATTCCATTCAAGGGAAATCCATGTCCGATAAAGAAATGTGAACTGAGTGTGAAGTTGGAAACTGATGAAATGTCAACATTTTTGGAAGATAATCATGAGTTTGAACCCGAATTTGAAAAACTTTTTGTCAAAAAGGAGGAAAAACTTGATTTAAATCTAAAGAAGATTTCAAAGTCACACTCATCACATTCTTCATCCGATAAGTCCCAAAGACCAAAAACCACCCAAAGACCAAAGACCAACCCATTACCCAAGACTGTTTCTAAACTAAAGTCCAACCAATTACCAAAGACCATTCCACAATCAAAGACCAGTCCATTACCAAAGACTGTTTCAAAACCCAAGACCACCCAATCACCAAAGACTATCTCAAGTCCAAAACCAAAGAAAAGTCCCAATGTCTCAAAGAAATCAAAGACTTCTAGGCAAACACAAACACAGATGTACAAGGTCAAATCTGAACCCAATGCACAGAAAGAAGTCAAACCAAACAGTGGTCCAAAGATGGTTAAGAAAGAAACTTTCTCGTTAGGTAACAAACAACCTCAGCAGGTTAAGTATTCTAGTGTCCCTAGGTACTCTCAGAAGAATCCTACATGCACTTTTCATAGGGTTAGAGATACTGTTACAGGCATGACTAAATACATAGACCAGTATGGTTGGTTGTCTCCTAATAACATAAAGAAAGTAAACAAGACCACAGAACCCATCAAGAAGAAACCTGTTAAGAACAAAGTTGACAAATTGTTTGCTAACTCAAACATGTTCGTGTTTCAGGTGACGTGTGCTTAGCTAGTAGCAGTAGATGGATCCCTAAGGATAGATTTTTGAATGCTTCTAGTAATGATCCTCTACTTTGATTTGACTTAGCAGGAGAAACTGACTGTATAGAGGACTTCCTAACTCGGTTGGGACAACAACTATACACATGTCCCTTTTCATAACAAGCAAAACAAGATCGTTGTGCTGACTTACTAGAAGATTGTTGAGCTAATGGTTTAGATGGAGGGGTATTCAAGATATTCTTAATCTCCTGAGTTGCTATTTCTTCCACAGTAGGAGCCTTAGTCTCAGAAGTTGAGGATGGTTTAGTGACAATAGTTTCAGGTTCAGTGACATACTTAACCTCAGTTGAATCAATTTGAATTCCTTTTTTAACAAACTTCTTACTTGGCTGTGGTATGTTATGGTTTTTGGTCCTTAGTTGTCTAGGAATGAACTTAGCTTGCTTAGGTTCAGTGGAGACAGACGGCTTAGGATAGTCAGTAAGCACTGGTTTAGCAGAATCAGACTCAGCCAAATCTGGATAAACAGGGTCTAAGTTGTTGTTAAAAGGAGGTCTCACATCAGTGTAATCAGCTCCTAGTCCTGTTTTATCCTTAGAGTGTCTAGGTTTACCTAAGGAAGCTATCAGATCACTTCCTCTCCATTTAGACAAGGTAGTCTCATGTTTAGTAATTGTAACCCTAGCATCAGCTAAATCCTTCTCTTTCTTTCCAATTTCATTAGAAAGAAAGACTATCTTTTCATTTGCCAGATTTTCCCTAAAAATTGTTTCTTTCAGTTTTGTCTTTTAAGGCAGCATTATCATTGTCAAGTGACTTAATCCTACTCTTAAATTGACGTTCTTGATCAAGTAAAGCACTATTCTTAGAGAAAAACGAACTACGTTCCTTGCTGATAGTTTCATAGCTAGTGGCTAACTCTAAAGTCTTGGATGAGGCAATACTATGTTGTTGCATCAAATCTTTAACAAACATGCAAATACGATGAACAGTCAAATAAGAAAAAGTTACCTGTTTCTCTCGATCATCGCAGTCAGCCATATACGCAACAAAGTCTGATATTGTCATACCTTCAGGAATATCAAAATCATCAGCTTCTGTAGAAATAGCCTTGTCCAATTTTGCACTTGAGCTCATCGATTGATTATCACTCTGGCTTTGTCTTATTTTTTTTTTTTTTTTTTTTTTTTTTTTTTTTTTTTTTTTTTTTTTTTTTTTTTTTTTTTTTTTTTTTTTTTTTTTTTTTTTTTTTTTTTTTTTTTTTTTTTTTTTTTTTTTTTTTTTTTTTTTTTTTTTTTTTTTTTTTTTTTTTTTTTTTTTTTTTTTTTTTTTTTTTTTTTTTTTTTTTTTTTTTTTTTTTTTTTTTTTTTTTTTTTTTTTTTTTTTTTTTTTTTTTTTTTTTTTTTTTTTTTTTTTTTTTTTTTTTTTTTTTTTTTTTTTTTTTTTTTTTTTTTTTTTTTTTTTTTTTTTTTTTTTTTTTTTTTTTTTTTTTTTTTTTTTTTTTTTTTTTTTTTTTTTTTTTTTTTTTTTTTTTTTTTTTTTTTTTTTTTTTTTTTTTTTTTTTTTTTTTTTTTTTTTTTTTTTTTTTTTTTTTTTTTTTTTTTTTTTTTTTTTTTTTTTTTTTTTTTTTTTTTTTTTTTTTTTTTTTTTTTTTTTTTTTTTTTTTTTTTTTTTTTTTTTTTTTTTTTTTTTTTTTTTTTTTTTTTTTTTTTTTTTTTTTTTTTTTTTTTTTTTTTTTTTTTTTTTTTTTTTTTTTTTTTTTTTTTTTTTTTTTTTTTTTTTTTTTTTTTTTTTTTTTTTTTTTTTTTTTTTTTTTTTTTTTTTTTTTTTTTTTTTTTTTTTTTTTTTTTTTTTTTTTTTTTTTTTTTTTTTTTTTTTTTTTTTTTTTTTTTTTTTTTTTTTTTTTTTTTTTTTTTTTTTTTTTTTTTTTTTTTTTTTTTTTTTTTTTTTTTTTTTTTTTTTTTTTTTTTTTTTTTTTTTTTTTTTTTTTTTTTTTTTTTTTTTTTTTTTTTTTTTTTTTTTTTTTTTTTTTTTTTTTTTTTTTTTTTTTTTTTTTTTTTTTTTTTTTTTTTTTTTTTTTTTTTTTTTTTTTTTTTTTTTTTTTTTTTTTTTTTTTTTTTTTTTTTTTTTTTTTTTTTTTTTTTTTTTTTTTTTTTTTTTTTTTTTTTTTTTTTTTTTTTTTTTTTTTTTTTTTTTTTTTTTTTTTTTTTTTTTTTTTTTTTTTTTTTTTTTTTTTTTTTTTTTTTTTTTTTTTTTTTTTTTTTTTTTTTTTTTTTTTTTTCAGTAGCAGCAGCCTCTTCACTTGTATAAAGAGCATAATCAAACGCAGCACCTCCGTCATCAATCACGTTAGCTACTTCATCATAAATCTCAGCTAGCAAAGCATTTTCAGGTTCATTCTCCTTTGCCCAAAGGTAAGTACCATCTTCCTGTCTTGCCACCATGGCATTTTCAGGATTTTGAACCTGATTTTCTGTAGGAAGTTCCTGAATGATCATTCCATCATGCTCTGTAGCTTTGGTTGATTTGATTTGATTTCCAGCTTGCACACCTCCTGATTGTAATTCTGACGATTAGCTGTAGAATTATCAAAATGCTTTGGTCTTTGACATTCCTTAGCAAAATGACCAAAACCATCACAATTATAACACTTAACCTTCGACTTATCGAATCCTCTATTCTTGTCAGATGCAAGATTTCTACCAGTACGTTGCATAAAACGACGAGCTTTTATAGTGAGCATAGCCATTTGCCACTTCAAGTCCATTTCCTCTAAATCATCAGGATCAACTTGTTCATAATCTTTATCAATCAAACTTGGATCTGAAATTTGCCATTGATAAATGCCTCATGAGCAGAACACATTGCAGCAAATACTTGCATACGTCCTTCAGCAGATTGCATACTCATTGGCATCGAGCGAACAGCCACTATTTCTTGATCCACTGCCATTCTTAGTTACAGACGAATTGTCATAAACCATGTATCCAGCAATTCCATCAGGATCCATAACAGTATGAATGGTTTCAGTGGACAAAAGAGCAGTAGTTCCACTTCCAGAAGTAGAGGAAGATGAAGACAATAGATTATCAGTATTAGCATGATAAAGACTCGGATTTTGTTGAAAAACAGAAAGCTCATCTTTTGCTTTACGCTTCATTTCCCTGTTCTTTACTTTTGAGAAAATCTCTGCCAAGGTATAAGATTCATAATTTTTCTCTTCTTGAAGACTATGCACGAAGTCATTCCATTTGTTCGGCAGAGAATCCAAAAATTTATCTACTAGTTTATTTTGTGTAAATGTAACTCCAAAATATCCCAGTTCAGTAATCAGATGATTAAAACGAGTTATTAAATCATCTAAACTTTCAGATTTCAAACCATTAAAGACTTCATATTGTCTGTTCAGCAGTTTAACTCTTCCCTTTTTCATCAACTCATCACCTTCACAGTGTGCGTTTAAAGCATCCCACAAACCTTTAGAGGTCTTATGTTCTCCAAGAAGATGAATTGCGTCCCGAGGTAAACACATTTCTAAGTTTGACAAGGCCTTTCCTTCAATGGCATATTCTTTCTTCAACACTTCAGTCATATCCCCAATCTTGAATTGGACCTCATTTCCATGAACATCTTCATGAGTTGGCCACTCATATCCTTCAGTAATCATCACCCATTGGTTGAAATCAGTAAGGCGAATATAGGATTCAAAGCGTTTTTTCTAACTCCAGAAATTCTCAAGTTTTATCAATTTAGGGGGTGAATTGGTACGACCGACTTCATGATCGTGAAGAATTAATGCATTAATGTATTGGGCCTCTTTGATGAAACTATAGGTATTCCAGACATCATCGAAACACGACAAAAGAAAAATTAAAATAAATGAACAGGTGCACGTGTTTGAGGTAAACACGTGTTTAGAACAAAATGAGAACACCACGAGTTTGACACTGGAGCACGAGTTTAAAAGTCAAACACGTGTTAAGGTAGGGCTAAACACGAGTTTAAAAACACACCACGGCTTTAAATAGCAAACACGTGTTACAAAGACAAACACGTGTTTCAGATGAAAATATTGCACGATTTTGATGCAAAATTAAGCCAAACAAAGCGATCTCGAACCTTCAGATATGAAAATCTATTGGCTTTGATACCACTTGTAGGTCCTTGTGGACTGATCGTCAACGAGAACGCTTATAGTTATGACGAGAGTGCGGAATCCTCTCGTGATAACCCGTTTGCTTAATTATATTATCGTCTTTCGTTGTTGAAACAACCTAAGACCTTAAACGCGCGCGAGTTTGCAATTGGACAAAGTTTCTGTGTATTTTCTATTAAAACTGTTAACAAATACGTATTATGTGTGTGTATTTATACTATACTGTTCATAAACGCGTGCTAATATGGACCGTATATCTTAAAGCCCATAACCATTAACAAACGCGTGTTAATATGTAAACACGTGATGACCACGTGTTTAGGCAAACTCGTTGCTACTGTAGCACGAGTTTGTACACACTTCCTTTTGTCATCTTTTAAGTATACTTTAATTACTCAAAACGTGACTAGTTTATCACTTGTATCTGTATGTTATTTATAATCACATTCATACAAGTCGTAAACATTAAACATACCAAAAACTCTGATCAATATGTAATCATTCACATTACTTAAGTCCAAATAACAAGTTTAAACATATCATAAGTCTATGATTACATATTAAAAAACATAAACATATACTGATCAAATCGCTGTTGCTGTTGTCAACAGAATCATGCACTTACAGTTGTGAAGTATCCCTGTTTAAGATCGAGAGTATTTTAGACAAATTCACTTTCATGCAAAGTGTATGCTTAAAAGTATTTTTCTCAAGGAAATGACTTTGTATTTATAGGCAACAAAATTCACTGGTGAATTTTGTGCCGTACAAATATGGTTGCATACATTTAATGATCCGACAAGAACATTAAATGTATTGGATAAGGAATAAGGATAAAGTCACATCAAGTGCAAGTGTATCCTTTTATCCAACCACCTTAACACACGTATACTTTGTTAAAGAACAAGTGGATTGTTCTTTGGAAAGTGTGTTAAAGGCATAAGTCAAACCTCGATATCAGTGTTCAGACTTTTAGGGTCTAGAACACTGACAATCCTCCAGTGTACAGATCTGGTAAGACTTTCCAGTGGACTCCGCCATTTGTTAAGTCTTCTTCCTTCAGACTTCAGTCTTTGACTTCAGTCAGAATGTCTTCAGTAGAGTAGATCTGGACTGGGGGTGAAGTCTTCAGTGAGCTCATCTGGAGAATACTCCAGATTTCCTATACAAGTATTGCTCACTAGTCTTCAATTATTTCTGGACAAATCTTCAGAGGGACTCCAGATTCCAAGTCTGGAGTAGGTCCAGCAGAACATGTTTTCTGGTCAGATCTTCAGTGAGCTCCAGTAGTCGAGTCTGGAGCGAGTCCAGTAAAACATGTTTCTTGACAAACCTTCAATAAGGTTCCAGTAGTCCAGTCTGGAGCCAGTCCAGTAAGTCTGGACTAAATCTGGACCTAACATTCAGGATATTAACACCTGAAATTTCACCCATAACAGGCACCTTAAGTGCTTGATGACAATATACGGGTACTTTAAGTACTTGAGGACAATATGGAGGGCAAGAGGACCTTTGAGGGACATTGGGTGCATGTGTGAACACCTAGAACTTGCTAAATACTTGTTGATGTCAAATGCTCGTTCTATATGTGTTAGGTCCAGTTTTACTGGACTCGCTCCAGACTTGAAGACTGGAGCCCACTGAAGATTTGTTTAGAAATTATGAGAAGGCCAGTGAACTATTTACTTGTACAGAAATCTGGATCACCAGATTAGCTCACTGGACTTCACTCCAGTCCAGATCGATTCTACTGAAGACATTCTCACTGAAGTCAAAGACTGAAGTCTGAAGAAAGAAGACTGACAAGCAGTGGAACTCATTGGCAGTCTTACCAGATCGACGACTGGAGCCTTATCAGTGTTCTAGACCTTACAAGTCTGAACACTGATTACGAGGTATTGACTTTTTGCCTTTACACACTTTTACACGGACAATCCATTTGTCTATTGATAAAAGTACAATACGTGTGTAAAGGTGGTTGGTTAAAAGGATGAAAAGTCACATCAACATGACTTTATCCTTGTATTTTAACCAATGCATTTAAGGAATTAAAGTTGTTTCCTTAAATGCATGCAACCATATTTGTACAGCTAAATAAATTCAATGTTGAATTTATTTGCCTATAAATACAAAGTCATTTATCTCGTTCAAATTACTTTTTAGCAATTTGGTGAACTTGCATAAATACTCTCGATCTTAAAAGGAATACTTCACAACTTTAAGTATTTTGATCCAAAGAGATTATTTTGCAAGTATAGATCATTTGTAATTCATAGATTGTTAGGATACTTACATTTGTGTAATATCTTGGTTCCGCAACAATCTTGTATTTTATTTAACATCATAAATAAAATACACTTGAAAATTACATTGTGTTCCACCATTTATTTATTTACTTATTTATTGCTTTAAGTCTTGTATTACTTTAATTATATTCTTGCATTTATATTCAAAGTAATACTAGTCCAATTCTAGTACATTATTAACTTGTCGTATTTTACACTTGTGGGTTAAACCATCAAGTGAGGGACTTTACAATTGGTATTAGAGCGGAAGGCTAATAAACTTTCCTAGATCTGCTTCTTCGATGGCCAACCTAGAAAATACACAAGGTTTTGGTCCTGATCCTAATGTTAATGTTAATGAACCTAATAATGACCCACCGTTGTTAATAATAATCCTCCACCTCCTCCTACTCCTGCGTCACCACATGTGCATGTGCACTACTCAAACAATCTTGTTCCTAAATTTAGTGGGAATAGTGATGAATTTGGGACGTGGAAAGCTAGGATAATATTACATGTTACTGGCATTGAGAGGAATATGATTAAAATTTTAAATGAAGGTCCTTATATTCCTAGATCTCCTCTCATGCCACTTCTTGATCCAACTGGATCTAGATCTGGAAGGGAAAAGAGGGAGGAACACTGGTCCGAAGAGGAGAGGAGACTGGTAAATCTTGATACCATCCTTAAAAACATGATCCTCGGGGCTGTTCCAGAAACCCTAGTTCCCACACTAGTTCTTTATCCCAGTGCTAAAACCATGTGAGATGAACTGGTGAACCAGTATGAAGAAGGTGATGACACTGTTGTCACCAGAAAGGTCGCTCTAAACAAGAAGTACGAGTCATTTTTTGCTCTCCCAAATGAATCTCTTACTGGTACTTATACCAGATTTATGAGCATTATCAACCAGTTGAGAGGACTGGGGGTTGAGAAAGACAAGGATATACTTCTAGAGAAATTTTGTGATATTCTGCCCACCAAATGGTCACACATGATTCTGGTCTTAAGACAAGGAAAAACTTTGCATACTCATTCTTTATCAACCTTGTATGGAGCCTTCAGATTTACTGAAGAAAATCAAGCCCAGAGAATTGAGGCTGAAAAAGATGCTTTAAATCATGCTTCCAGTAGTTCCACAGTGGTCAGTCCTACTGATCCACCTTGTGCTGCACTATTATCTTCAGAGAATGTATTTTCTATGAAGAAGATGATGTCAGAACTAATGGAATCTGGAGTGACAAACAATCTTTCATCAGACTGTGATGAAGCTGACAGTGATGATCTTGTTGCAATGATTGCTAAAACGTTTAACCGTTTTAAAGCAAGAGCAAATAAGCCCACTGGACAACATGCACCCAGTTCCTCTACTGACAAGACCAATCTGACATGCTTTAAGTGTGGCAGAAAAGGTCATTTCATGAAGGAGTGCAAGTCCAGTCAGTTCATTTCCCAGTCTGGTCCATCTGTTCCCTATAACAAGCCTGATGATAGCTACAAGTACAAGTACAAAAAGCTTAAGGCACAAATTGCTCTCATGGCACAACAAATTGAAAATAATAATAAATGCATGATTGCAACCACTGAAGAAAAATGGGTTCCCTCTAATGATTCATCTGATGATGAAGAAGAGGAAAGAGATTGTTGTTTTATGGCTCTGGCTGATGAAGAGCATCTGGTGAAGGAGGATGTCACATCTGGAAGATGGGTGGACATTGTGATTAAAAAGGTTAGTGATTATGATCTTGAGACTAACTCTGAATTAAAATTGGACATTGCTGAAGCTCTTAATGCTGATTTAATTTTTGTTGAAACTGTTCGATCTGATATGTCAAAAGGTTTTGAAACAGATTTTTCTGAACTTTCAATTTTACAATCAAAATTAAAAGAGCTTCAGGATATTGAGCTTGCTTTTCAAGCACAAGTTTTGGTAACTGAACAACTAGTTCAAGAAAAACATGACCTGGAAATAATTTTGCAAAAAGAAAAACAGGTCATTAAGTCATGGCTAGAAACCAGAAAGCCATATGATGCTGGCATAAACCAATTTCCATCCCAAAAATGTGCATATCTGGATGGAAACACTCATGTTGCAGCATTAATACCAGTTCTTGACCGGTTACCAGAGGAGCTAAAACCTAGCACCATCTATGATGAACCCTCTACCCCAAAAGCTTGTATTGTTTCAGCTGGTTCCCAGAGGTTAAGACTGGAGCATCCCAGATGACTGCTCCAGTTATAAAGGTCAATCAGAAGAAACCTTTGCCTCAGTCTTCTTCAAAAGAACCCCAGGTTCAAAAGAAAAAGATCATTTCCCTTCCTAAGCCTATAGTCCAGTCAACTGGAAAGGCTAAGGTGTCATCTGAAGAAACTATTTTGTTAAGGTTAGAGAGCCAGTTTCAACTACTGGCTCGTCAAGTTCAAAGCTGTAATGCAAGATAAACAACTTTGAGGGTACTTCATCTGGCCCTAAACAAAATTCTAAACCTTTTTCCAAGAAAGATAAAAATGTAATTTCTATTGAGAAAAAGAAAAAGGTTTTAAAACTGTCAACTTCAGTAGTCTTTTCAACTAAAACTAGTGTTGAAGAAAGTGAACTCAACCAGATACCCCCAGGGATCCATAAGGGAGGATCCAATGAACCCATCAGTCGATGGGTTCCCAAATCTAACTGATATATCTGGTGGATGTGCAGGGCGATCGAAAGAAATTTATCTGGTATCTTGACAGTGCTACTGGCAGGACAATGACTGGATTTAAGACCCTGTTGGAGGAGTTCGTAGTTTCTGATGGACCCTCCATTACATTTGGAAATGATGGTTGTGGAAAGACTGAGGGGTATGGTGTTCTGAACAATGGACAGGTCAAATTCAGACGAGTTGCATATGTGAATGGTTTGAAATATAACCTGATCAGTGTCAGTCAACTGTGTGATGATGGCTATCAAGTATTGTTCAATATTGCTCAGGGCATCGTATTTAACAAAGACTGGAAGGTAGTATTGATTGCTCCCAGAAGAGGGAATGTGTATGTCATGGATATGGAAAGCTCTCCTTCAGAGCAGTGTTTCTATACTCAAGGTGATGAAGACACAAACTGGTTATGGCACAAAAGGTTATCCCATTTAAATTTCAAAAATATTAATAAGTTGTCTAGAAAACAACTGGAAGATGGGATACCTTCAGTTTCCTTCAAAAAGGAAAGGCCATGTCCAGGATGTGAGATGGGAAAAGCAGAAACGTGCCAGTTTCAAGACCAAGCAGAATTTCAGCATATCTGAACCACTTCATATGCTTCATATGGATCTCTTTGGTCCAGTGAATGTTCAGACTCGTGCTGGTAAAAGATATACCCTGGTGATTGTAGATGAATTCTCCAGATTTTGTTGGGTTATCTTTCTCAGGTCTAAAAATGAAGCTGCTGCTGAAATCATTGCTCTTATCAAGCAAATTGAACTCAAATATAAGCGAAAAGTGTGTCAGTTAAGAAGTGACAATGGAACAGAATTCCAGAATGCTACACTGGAATCATTCTGTACTGACACTGGCATCTCCCAGAATTTCTCATCAGCCCGCACTCCAGAGCAGAATGGAGTGGTGGAAAGGAAAAATCGAACGCTGATAAAAGCTGCCAGGAGTATGCTGGCTGAATATGGTCTTCCTACCAGTTTCTAGGCTGAAGCAATTGCTACTGCTTGCCACACCCAGAACAGGTCTGTTTACATCAAAAGACACAAGAAGACAGCCTATGAAGTTTTAAGAAATAGAAAACCAAATATTGGTTATTTTCACGTTTTTGGATGTCTAGTTTACATCCTAAACGACTCCAGTCAGTTAGGCAAATTTGATGCCAAAGCTGATGAAGGGTATTTCTTAGGCTATTCAGCCATTCGCAAGGCCTTCAGATGTAACACCCCGACTAGGGCGGAAACACGAGATGCCACAGAACGACATGGTACAAAAGATTTAAACATAAAACATCAACGTTAAGTTCCAAATGCCATACACGTTCAAAAGATTACGTAGTTAAAGTTGACGTTTGAAATTCATTACATAACCCAAATCCATAATCAAAAGATAATTGTTTGCATTACAAATCGTCAAGCAAATAGTCATCAAACATCCAAAAGAGAGTCAAGCTACAACCTTACTGATCTACACCTGAAAAGCATGAAGAAAAAGTGTCAACTACGAGAGTTGAGTGAGTTCATAGGTTTTATATTACAACTAGTAATCAGTTCATAACGTAATATCATTTTACAAGTCACATATTATTTTCAAGAATTTCCAAAGTTTTACCATGCCCAAACCGTATGTTCAATTCATAATGTCCGACCATAAACATCATACATAATACAAGGTCAATGGTAAGACTACCATGACATAATTTGATGAGATAGATCTTGAGCCACTACTAAGACCGGTTATGTCCCAATAATCAAATAATAATGTCCCAAATGATAAGATAATGATAAGCACATGCTGTCAATCACGTGCATAAAGATAACAAGGGTCGTGCCATGGAGACGACCATAAATATATATAGTAGTTAGAGCACCGCGAGGCCGGACTGGCAATGAAGGTGGCCACAAAGGCAGACCAAACATCCCACCGTTACCTATAATAGTGGATGAGGGGACAAATCCTAGTTGCGCAACCCCCTAACTACAGGCCTCTTATTGAGTTAATAGTAGTGTACCGGGGACATCAGTTTGACAGTACTCAAGCTCATCATATAACATACAACACATTGAACATACAATAAGTCCCATAAAATCATCACTTAATTAATTATAACATTTTCATAAAGAAAGTCATTTTGATATATCATGCTTTTCACCCCGTAAGTTAAACATATAAAAGCGTTTGAAAAGGGGCTATGACTCACTTGATTTTGGGGATGATATGGGCTGATCAAAAGTGATTCCTTCGCTTAGATTTGCGGCGCCTCAAGCAAGCCTAAACCAATATATATTCACGACGTAAGTTCGTGTGACATGAACTAGTGAGCTAGATCATGAGATGTATACTAGTAGACTTGCCCATCTTTGGTTGGTATTTAATTATGGTGTTTCAAGTGCATTATTATATATATATATATATATATGTATGGTCCATAATGTTTGATTAGGTGGCAATTGGTGGAGAAAGTCATCTTCCCACTATAAGTAGTTTTCGTATTGTTGGAATTTCGATATCTTGGCTTTGATTACCATGGTTTTCATTATGTGCCTTGCTTAATATTAGCATTTGGTATAAATCACTTAATAATATTCACATTTGTGATTATTTTCTGATTTATATGTTTTTATTTAATTTAATATTATTTAATTAATTATTTATTCACTTTATTGATTTATTAATTAAATAATTCCTTAAAATACTTTTAAGTGCCATAATTGTCTTTATAAATTATGAATAATTATAATTGAGTTATATACTGATTTTTATGCTTTTTAACTTATAATTTTATGTTTTATATATTTATTTGTGTATTTTTCCATTAATTTAATAATAGTGATTAATTAGTGATTTTTACATAATTATTTACCTTTAAATCATGTAACACTTGTTTGTTAGCTTTTAATTATTTTTCTCCAGTAGGTTTGAGTTATTTACCATTGGTTATGAAGATTTAACCAAATTCATGATTTACATAATTTATTTATTTATTTATATACCTTTTAATTACCATTTAAATTCAATAAATCATGGAAATTCTTAGAAATCACCACACAACATTTTTGCCAAAAATCCCAGGCCTTTTAGGCAACTTTTATCAATAAAAATTTATATCTATTCAACCTCTCTTGTGTCTTGCTTATTTTGAGGATTTTAAGCTTAAAAATCGTTTACCGAAATAGTGATTTTAGCCTCATTTCTTAAGCAATTAAAGTGATTCAAAAAGGATTTTCATTCTTGCTTCATTATTTCCAGAAAGTTCATCATATTTTGGTGTTCCAAGTCGTGATAGTGATGGTGGTGTGATATGTGTCATTTAGTGCTTTCGGTTAGTGATTATTTGACCCGAAAAGGTGCTTTTTGAGCTTATTATTGCCATGAGCCATACAAGTTGAGTTCATAAAATACTGATATCACTTTTTCACAGAAACTTTGTGATATTTTCATGATTCTTTGTATATGGTGCATGTGTGTGCTAAAAATGCATTTTTACTCGATTTCGGTTTATGATTTCTAGCTTATTTTCACTAGTTTTGTTCCAAGCTTTGTGTTCATTTAAAAATACTTTTATTTCCAGAATATTATGTCCATTTAAACATATTTTTACTTTGAACAAGCCTATAATCATCTCATAATCCAACAAAAGATCCAACTTTCTTAGATCTAAGCATGCATGCATTCAAACCAACACTTTCAATATAAATCTTCATCCATCTTTCATCCATCAACATAAAAACATCTTTTTAATGAAAAATGTTAGAAATATATGTAACAAGATATATAAAAATATGTTCATCTTTCAAAGAAAAAGTCACTTTAAAAGCTACTTAATCTATAACAACACTTTTAGGTCTTAACTTGTTGAATCCTTGGATTTTTCTTCAAGATCTCGACATGCATGTGCATGAGAAGAAAAATCCTATCAACTTTGCCCTCATCAAGTGTATATTACAAAGAAAACAAGAAGAAAACATAAACTTTTGATAAAACCTTTGAATATAAACATAAATAAGATAAATCTAACAAGAGATAAAGTGTTATACCCTTGAGAACTTGGATTTGATGGAGAATATATATATATATATATATATATATATATATATATATATATATATATATATATATATATATATATATATATATATATATATATATATATATATATATATATATATATATATATATATATATATATATATATATATATATATATATATATATATATATATATATATATATATATATATATATATATATATATATATATATATATATATATATATATATATATATATATATATATATATATATATATATATATATATATATATATATATATATATATATATATATATATATATATATATATATATATATATATATATATATATATATATATATATATATATATATATATATATATATATATATATATATATATATATATATATATATATATATATATATATATATATATATATATATATATATATATATATATATATATATATATATATATATATATATATATATATATATATATATATATATATATATATATATATATATATATATATATATATATATATATATATATATATATATATATATATATATATATATATATATATATATATATATATATATATATATATATATATATATATATATATATATATATATATATATATATATATATATATATATATATATATATATATATATATATATATATATATATATATATATATATATATATATATATATATATATATATATATATATATATATATATATATATATATATATATATATATATATATATATATATATATATATATATATATATATATATATATATATATATATATATATATATATATATATATATATATATATATATATATATATATATATATATATATATATATATATATATATATATATATATATATATATATATATATATATATATATATATATATATATATATATATATATATATATATATATATATATATATATATATATATATATATATATATATATATATATATATATATATATATATATATATATATATATATATATATATATATATATATATATATATATATATATATATATATATATATATATATATATATATATATATATATATATATATATATATATATATATATATATATATATATATATATATATATATATATATATATATATATATATATATATATATATATATATATATATATATATATATATATATATATATATATATATATATATATATATATATATATATATATATATATATATATATATATATATATATATATATATATATATATATATATATATATATATATATATATATATATATATATATATATATATATATATATATATATATATATATATATATATATATATATATATATATATATATATATATATATATATATATATATATATATATATATATATATATATATATATATATATATATATATATATATATATATATATATATATATCTTACAAAAACACTATGTATTCATAAATCTCTTACCAAAATCATTATATCTCTACATATTTTATATTTATATATCACAATATATATATATATATATTATATATATACACTTATTAATATTTCAAGCATTTTTATGTACATATAAATTTATAAATATATTTTGAGATAGACATTCTATTTTCATGTCCATATTTATTTCATTAACTTAGTGATTAAATTGTTGGACATTTGTAAGGATTTTTGATGGTTATCTCAACTTGTGAGACTTACATTATTATTTATATAATTTGATGGATCAACAATAGAGTTTTTGTTCAATGGCATTTTATTGGATTTAATTTTAGGACTAAATAATAGCTTTAGATTGCTAATTTAGGGGCATTATCTACTAGTTTCTAATATAACTATGGCTTGCGGGATCATAGGCAACATAACTAGCACATATATAATATTAAAAAGGAGGGTTGTTACATCCTTACCCCCTTAGAAGAATTCCGTCTCGGAATTTGAATTTGCTTAGGGAGAAGGTGCGAATATTTCTCTCGTATAAAGTCCTCGCGTTCCCACGTGAATTCGGGTCCGCGTTTCGTATCCCACCTAACCTTAATGATAGGGATCTTGCTCCTCTTAAGGCGTTTTTCGTCGCGATCGAGAACTTATATTGGCTCCTCACGAAATTGGAGCTTATCTTCCACTCGCAATTCCTCGAGTGGAACCACTTTCGAGTCATCCGCCACATATTTCTTCAAATTCGACACGTGGAATGTGTCATGCACATCTCCTAATTCATAGGGCAACTCCAGCTTGTAAGCCACGGGGCCTATTCTAGCAATAATCTTAAACGGTCCAATGTATCGTGGGCTCAACTTCCCTTTCTTGCCAAACCTTACCATTCCCTTCCAGGGCGATACTTTCAGTAGTACCTTATCTCCAACTTGAAACTCTAGAGGCTTCCTTCTTTGATCCGCATAGCTCTTTTGCCGATCTCTCGCGGCCTTGAGCTTTTCTTTAATGATTGCCACCTTGTCCGTAGTTTCTTGGACGTAATCAACCCGAGTCAATCTTCTTTCACCCGTCTCTAACCAACACATGGGTGATCTACACTTGCGGCCATACAATGCTTCAAAAGGTGTGCATTGTATACTAGAATGATAACTATTATTATAGGTAAATTCCGCATACGGTAAGTGTTCATCCCAATTTCCACCAAACTCTAATGCGCATGCCCTCAACATATCTTCTAATGTTTGTATCGTGCGCTTGCTTTGCCCATCCGTTTGGGGGTGGTAAGTCGTGCTCAAGGCTAAGGTTGTTCCCATTGCTTCTTGTACAAGACCCCAAAAACGTGAGGTAAATCTTCCATCTCTATCCGATATAATGGACAATGGTACACCATGTAATGTCACAATTTTCTCGACATAAGTACGAGCTAGATGCTCGGTATTCCAATCTTCTCTTATAGGAATGAAGTGGGCTGATTTTGTAAGACGGTCGACAATTACCCATATTGCATCATGACCCTTCTTGGTGCGAGGCAGTTTCGTCAAGAGATCCATTGCGATTTGCTCCCATTTCCACTCGGGAATTTCGGGTTGAGTCAAGAATCCTGACGGCTTCCTGTGCTCTGCCTTAACCATTGCACAAGTCATGCACTGGTTAACATATCTAGCTACATCACCTTTCATCCCAGGCCACCAAAAGTCCCTTTTTAGACCTTGGTACATCTTATCCGCTCCCGGATGGATCGAATACTTTGAATTATGGGCTTCATTCATGAGTACATCTCTTAATCCATTCACCTTTGGAACCCAAGCTCTTCCTTTAAAATACAAGATGCCTTCATCATCCTTATCAAACCTTGTTTCCATCCCGCTCAAGGTCTCTTTCTCAATATTCTTACCTTCAAAGGCCTTTGCTTGATCTTCTAAGAATCGGTCTCTTAGAGACATTCTCACTCGTAGGTGATTAATTCTTGCCCTTGGCACTTTAGTGCTCACCTTCCTACTAAGTGCATCAGCAACTACATTTGCCTTTCCGGGGTGGTACTTAATCTCGCACTCATAGTCATTGAGTAGCTCCACCCATCTCCTCTGCCTCATGTTCAGCATCTTTTGATCAAAGATGTGTTGCAAACTCTTATGGTCAGTAAATATGGTGCACTTGGTGCCATAAAGGTAGTGTCGCCATATCTTCAAGGCAAACACCACGGCTCCTAGCTCCAAATCGTGTGTCGAATAATTCTTCTAATGTGGCTTCAATTGCCTAGATGCGTATGCAATGACCTTGTCTCTTTGCATTAATACATACCCTAGCCCTTTATTCAACGTGTCACAATACACTACGAAACCTTCCATTCCATCCGGCAATGCTAGTATTGGTGCCTCACACAACATGTTCTTTAGCGTTTGGAATGCTTGCTCTTGTTCTTCACCCCATACAAATTCTCTTGACTTTTGAGTCAATTGAGTTAAGGGCACAGCAATCTTTGAGAATCCTTGAATAAATCTTCTATAATAACCTGTTAGGCCTAGGAAGCTACGCACTTCCGTTGGCGTTCTTGGGTGCCTCCCACTTCTTGATTGCTTCAATCTTGGATGGATCTACATGAATTCCTTTTTCGTTACAATATGTCCAAGAAACTGTACTTGTTGAAGCCAAAACTCACACTTAGAGAACTTAGCATATAGCTTCTCGTCTCTAAGTATTTGCAAGACTATCCTCAGATGCTTCTCATGATCCTCCTTGCTTCTTGAATATATCAAAATATTGTCGATGAATACTATCACGAATTTGTCCAAGTATGGCCTACAAATTCTATTCATCAAGTCCATGAATACGGCCGGTGCATTTGTAAGGCCAAATGGCATCACTAGGAACTCATAATGCCCATAACGAGTCCTAAAAGCCGTTTTAGGTACATCTTCTTCTCGTACCCTCAACTAGTGATAGCCAGATCTAAGGTCCATTTTCGAAAAATATGACGCTCCTTGGAGTTGATCGAACAAATCATCTATTCGTGGCAGCGGATATTTGTTCTTGATGGTCAGTTTATTCAACTCTCTATAATCGATGCACATCCTCAAAGACCCATCCTTCTTTTTGACAAAGAGGATTGGCGCACCCCATGGCGATGAACTAGGTTGGATCAAACCTTTATCGAGCAATTCTTGCAATTGCTCGGAGAGTTCTCGCATCTCGGAGGGCGCTAGTCTATATGGTGCTTTAGCCACGGGGGCTGCCCCGGGAACTAAATCGATCGTAAACTCTACTTGTCTCGTAGGTGGAAGTCCAGGTAGTTCGTCAGGAAACACATCTAGGAAATCCCTAACCACTGTCACCTTGTGAGGGTCCTTACTTTTTACTCGCTTATCAACTACTTGTGCCAAGTATGTGTGATATTCCTTACGTAAATACTTCCTTACTTTCATAGACGACACTAACTTGGGTTGGACTCCCGCCTTATGGCCTTGTACTATCAACACTTCACCATTATCTAAGGGAATCTTAATGATCTTTTCATGACAAATAATCTCAGCACGCACTTTCGACAACCAATCCATGCCTACTATTATATCAAAACTTCCTATTTCTATGGGAATCAAGTCAATACTATAGTTCTTATCATCTAAGGTTAACTTGCAATCAGGGATAATTTCCTTAGTTTCATACTCATTTCCATTGGCATATTCAACATAATAAGTTTCATCAAGTTCACTAGGTTTCTTATCAATTAACTCTTTAAAATCAAAGGAAATAAAACTTCTTTCAGCTCCAGAATCAAATAACATAGATGCATAGACATTATTTAGCGGAAACATACCTACGATGACATTAGGGTCATCACGTGCCTCATTCACGCCCATAGCATACACCCTTCCTCGAGCTTGACCTCCTTGATTCCCACGATTTCCTTGATTAACGTTGTTTCCTTGATTCCCCACATTTCCTCGGTTAACTTGATTCCCATTGTTGCCTCGGTTTGCTTGGTTTCCACGATTTCCAACATTTCTAAGGTTGCCACGGTTACCATTTCCACGTCCTCCTTGAATTCTCCCCAATCTAGGACAAGCATTCCTCCAATGGTCCGTACCTCCACATTCATGACATCCCCCTCGTGGTCCTCCATTTCGTGGCCCGACTCGGCAATGGGTAGCAAGGTGCCCCATTCGGTTGCAATTCGTGCAACGTTTGCATTCACCGAGGTGGTGATAACCACATCGGTTGCACTTTGGAGGCATGCCACGGTTCTGGTTGGGGTTAGCATCAGCAACACCATAGTTCCTCACAATCCTTTGCCTCTTATCAGGCCCATTCCCCTTGCGATCACCAAATCGGTTTCCTCCACCTTGCCTTGAACTGGATTCACCTCTCGTGTACCTTCCACTCCTAACCAAGTCATTAACTAACTTGGTTGCCAAACTTATAGCTTCCTCAAGTGTGGTGGGGTTCGCGGCCGTGACCATCAATCTCACCTCGGGTGCCAACCCATAAATAAACCTTTCAACCTTTTTAGCCACAGGGGTTACCATCTCCGGCACTAACACGCACAGCTCATGGAAGCATCACATACGCCTCCAATTCCATCCCTTCATGGCATGGCCCAGAACTCATCTCCAATTTTTGTACCTCTTCTCGAGGACAATACTCACGCTTCAATTCTTCCTTGAACTGTTCCCAAGTCAAAGCATTGACCACTGCAAGACCTCTAGTAGTCGCTTGGAGATTCCACCACGTAAGAGCCCTTCCTTGAAGCTTACTAGCAGCGAACTTAACACGATCAGCCGGTGCACAATCAATGATGTTCAAGTTGGCTTCCATGCTTTGGAACCAAGTGAGTAACCCAACGGGACCCTCCGTCCCATAGAACTCCTTAGGGTTGCACGAAGTGAAGGTCTTGTAAGCATTCCTATCAATAGCATTTCCTCCCCCATCTTGCCTTCGGTTCGTGTTAAGTGTGGCGGTCATGCTTTCCGCAATTTGAGTGGCTATGGTTGGCATGACGGAGTTGATTTGCTGGGCGATCAAATTGGCCAGCTCGGTTTGTCGTCGGGCCTCTTCAGCTCGGCGTTGAGCTTCCTCGCTTGTTTCTTCGTTGTTTCTTCGGGGCGCCATAGTTCTATAACAAAGAGTAAGGTAGTTTAGTTATTCTTGCGCTAAATCGTATGATATAGATTCAACTCACGACTCCATGATCACACACGAGTACATATGCGTATATATATTCTTATATGAATACCTATCCCAAGTTCGAACTTATTGTTCATAGCTACAGTAGTTGAGCTTTGAATTGTCGCGAATGTGCTTTACATAAGGTCACTACATGACCACCATATATATATATATATACATCTAAATCCATCTTCCTTTATATATATCACCTATATGTATATATATACATCTAAATCCATCCTCCTTTCTTATTCTGCGCCAAGCTTCTATTATAACTAAATAAGTGGTTGGGTAATTTAAAGTAAAGCAAGCATACTCCTATGTGACCAAGAAAGTTCACAGAATCTGTATCTGAACTTGGAGCGTGTAAAAGTGGGTTTAAGATGGACGAACTGGGAGAAACTTATAAAATATAAAACGTAGCCCTATGAGTTAACTTTCACCTCCCACTGGAATCAGGTCAAAAGACGAAGTAGAACTCAAGTTATGATTTTTCTACCAAAAGTGGTCAAATCTGGATTTCTATTGCAACAACAACCTTCATAATGAGGATAGCAATAATACGAAGGAAGTAACACATCATGTAACCATAGAAAGGCATTAAGCATATATATATATCATTCAAGATAAGTTTACAAAATTTGCTAAATGCCAAATACATCGCGACCATCGTCACACACAAGTAGAAATGTTCAAGAAACGGAAACAAGACATAATAGTTCATACATTAAGATAGGTCCATAATTAAAAAAGAACGTTCCTAGGTCCATGCCCTAAGTATGAGAGCAATCACAAGAACGCATACGGCTGAGAGTACACATCACTAGATCAAAAGAAAAGGGAGACAGGCGGAAGAAAGGAGCAATGAATAAGAAGGCAAAGGGCGGGGATTGAAATGGAGCAAGAAGATGGTGACACGAAACGGGGGTGGGTAGGGGAAGGGTTGTAAAGGCGAAGAGAGGGAGGAGAACAGAGGAGGGGGCTTGGGGAGGGGGCGATCAGACACGACCTACAGCCGCGTTGAGAATAGGCGGAGGTAAGCAGCGTAAGGAAACGAGAGGACAAGCGACATAGGGTCCTTTTAGGAATCATTCAAAGTATACAGATGAGGTTTTCGAACAAGAGGTTTATTTGTAAGATTCATCACAATCCCATTTGAATCAACAATCAAAGATTTGGAAATCACAGCAGAAGATTTAGAATTTCTTACAGACCATGGTTTAGCTAAATTACTCAAATTTGAATCAAATTTCCTATCAGGAACTTTCTTCTTGTAATCATTAGCTATCCAACTTCTTCTAACTGTTGATTTATCAGACACTTGTGTTTTATCATAACTAGTAGATTTTATCAATGATGATTTAGAAATCCACTTATGGTTACTAGCTAAGCTCTTCTCTCCTTTCTCAGATTTAGTCCGAGGAGTTAAAAACACATTCTGATTTTTGCTTTGCTTGGTGGAAGATTTGATATTCTGTTTCTTTTGAGTTGCAACAGTGAACCAACCATACTGATCTCTATAACTAGTTATACCATTAGATGTATCTTTTATTAGCAAATCTTGGCTAGTTTTAGACATCTTAGGTAAATAACTAGATTGAGAGATAGCTTTAGAAGCAGAGGTTCTAGAAACAGATGAAATATCAACTTTAAGCTTTGATAGCAGAAATTGCCTTCTTACCTTTGACAGCTAGGGCATGCTGACCTTTGGGTGTATAAAATGAAGTTGGAGCAAACTTAGATTTAGATTCCTTTTGATTTAGGCTTTCTGGGTGAGAGTTTTTTCAAGCTCTTTTTCAACTTCTGGTGCAAAAACATGATCAGTTTTCCAAAAACTTATCTAATTCTTCAACAGAAAGATATGGATAAGTAAACTGTAATTCTTTTGGTTGAACTTCTGATTTTAAAACAGTTTTGTTAGTCAACTTTTCAATCAATGCTTTTGCTTTAGCCTTCAGATCAGTAGGAATCTCAATCTTTTGCTCTAAGTTCAATTTATTTTGGTCAACAGGGGTGATTGAAAGAGTATCAAAAGAAAGTATTTTCTTGACAGAAGCAAGATTTTTAGCTTTCAAAGCTTGAACTTTCTCTTCAATGTGAAAGAATGATGACAGCATTGATGTGGACATATCATGTATCTCTTGAGGAGAGATGCTATCACCCTGCATGTCTTTGTTAAAATTCTCACTCCCATTGGATGAAGTGGAACAGTCAACAGAAGTTAGATCATGTAACATTTGGGTCTTGGTGGTCTCACTTACCTTTGGTGAATAATTTTGAGTTTTCAGATGTTGAATGACTTGTTGTTGAGACTCAATTTTTTGTTTTAAACCTTCAATTTCCTTTTCCAATATGGTAGTTGGAATGTAAAATCTTTCTGAAATTTTTTTTGAACAATCTTTTTGAGTCTCATTTTCAGGAATTGAAATGCTGTCTATTTCTTCTAACTCATAGATGGATCTTTTATGAGTTTTCTTGTATGTGTCATTAATAGCAACATAATCAATCTGAAACTGTTTGGTTTTTGTCTTTCAACATCATCTGACTCAAAGTCATCCTCAGATGGTCTAATAAACTCTTGAATCATGCCAAGTCTGAGACATTTTTCATTGTAAAGTGGACCAAGGTCTTCTTTTTGGATTTTTTCTAAATGTGCTGGATTCTCATAACCCAACCCAAGAAGAAGTTCTGATCTATCAATCTTTGATTTATTGTAATAAGCAGTGAAATTCAGAAAAGGATTTTGTTCAATTTTATAGATTTTTTCTTGATAGAACAAGATGTTTGCTTTCAAATCCTCAACTTGTTTTTGAAGAGTCTCAATTTCAACTCCTTTGAGAAAACAAGTACTGTTTAGATCAGAAATCTGTCTTTCATGCTTTTCACAGTTGGGTCTAAAATCTTTCATTTTATTTGTGAGAAACTCAACATCAGCTTGTCTTGCATTTGCTCTTAACCATTCATTGGTTTTCTCAAGCTTTAAAGTCTCAATGATTTGCTTGAGTGAATGGACAGTCTTTTCAAGGTCTTGACATTTGTTTGTCAAATGAGCATTGGGTGAAACAACTTGAGAACTGTTACTTGACAAATGCATTTCTTTTAAGGAATCATAGTTCACTTTGAGAGCTTCATGAGCTATTGAGAGTTCTGAAAAATCTTCATTAATTTTATCAAACTCTTGTTTAGCCATTTTCAAATTGGTTTTTAAAGTAAGATTTTGCTTTGTCAAAGTATCAGCAGTTGTTTGGACAGTCAAGTAATCATCTTTGGAAATGAATTGTACCTCACTTGTTGTTGTTTGTGAAGTAGTTTGTGAATGATTGGTTGTTGAAGTGACAGATGTCATCAAGCATGTGAGATCTTCAGAATCAGCATCAATATCTCCAAATAGCCATGGTTTCATCTTTTGTTGTTTGGCTAAGAAATTCTTTCTGATTTCAAGCTCTGAAATCATCATTGTTGTCCCTGAAACGAACGAACAAAGATTTGTAATTATTTTTGTTAAAAATTTTTTTGGAATTAAAACGATCTTGAAGAAGATCGTCTTAAGATTTGATTAGGACGATCTTGATTGAAGATCGTCTTAAGGGTTGGTAGGACGATCTTGATAGAAGATCGTCTTAGGAAAATTTTATGTAGAAAGGTAAGACGGTCTTGAATGTAGATCGTCTTAGGACTTGGTTAAGAAAAGGTAAGACGGTCTTGGTTGAAGATCGTCTTAAAAATTGGTTGATTGAAAATTTCTAAGTATAGAAAATTCTGGAAATTTGGCCAGAATGATGTTATGATTTTAGAATTGTTGAGCAAAACCAATCTCAAAGAGATTAGTTACCCAAGGAAGTGTGTGATTCCCAATCACAACAACTTCAAATTATAAATCCACAACACACAGTTCACACAGAACCAAAAATATTAGGACGATCTTGGGAAGATCGTCTTAATACCAAAACAAGGTAAACACTAGGACGATCTTGAAGGAGATCGTCTTAGAATCCTTATGAAGATCGTCTTAAGGAAATCTGCAAGAACATCAGAAAAAGACAAAATAGTCGAAAAATTTAACAATTTTGCTTGTATTTCACTCAATTTTGAGAGTTACAACTTGATTCAAGCCCAGAAATGCTCAGAATACGATTGCGCACAACCCTAGAAACAATTCAATAGATCAAATCAACTCAATCTGAAAATTCAAAATCTCATCAACTTTCTAAAATTTTGGATTTTGATCAATACTGTGAATTGGATTCTGAAACTTGACAGGATGTTTTTAGAGGTGATTTAGAATGTATCTGTGAACAAAAACAGAAAAATTGAGGTTGAATTGGTGAAGATCAGTGACAGTTAAAACGGTTATGGTGATGAACACGAATTCTCAATTTTGAACAAAATTTTCACCAATCTGCTTGAAATTTGTTCTGGATCGTCAACAGATTGTTGTTTTGCTCTGATACCACTTGTTAGAACTATTAAAATTCGTGTTATAGTGCGGAAGTAAGATAATCAACAATGGTGGAAAGTGTGTGTGTTAGTGTGTGTTCTTGAGAGAGAAAGGTGTGTGTGTGAGAAGTAGATTATCATATGTGTGTCAAAAGGCTTACCAGGCTTAAAAATATGAAGGCTTGAGGGGTATTTATACTCTAAGTATATTACAAAAGCTCCCCCTCAACCTACAATATTTACATAAAATACACTATTATTCAAATACAACTAAGCACTATTTTATATTTCTAACATTTGAACTCACATATTAGACTCATAGGATCAGATTTCAAAGGGAAAGTACCTATATTACCTGTAGATGACTTTGAGGATTTGAAATCTTAACCAAACTTGCACGAAACACCTAGAATCGAAGAGTTTTGATGAAGGATTACTATGGAAGAGGGAAGGGGGCGGCTGGGGGTTTTCTCACACACGTAATGCAGAACTTTTGGGAATTAGGGAAGCCTAATTAACCCTTAAACCCCTGGCCATCAACTCCTAATGTTACACTTTGGTCCCTTGACTTCTAATCTTGACTTTCTTAGCTTAACTTCCTACCGGGAGTCTTAACGATCTAACAAGCACTTAACTTTCATAACGTTACTTTAATTACTTTCATTAACATCATAATAATCATTTCGCATTAAACACATAAGCATTTAATTCACATAATCCCATATAGGGCACATAAACTTAACGAACCTAACGTTAACTAACGGGAAAGTCAAATAGTCAAACACGAAAAGTTTGGGATGTTACAATATACAAGATTGTTACAGTTTTGCTGAAAACTGGAGCGTCTCCAGTTGCATCTGGAGACCAGAAGAATTGTCCGGAAATATTAGAAGTCCAGTTGCAGTGTACAGTTTATGCAACTGATGACTTCCTCCAGTTGAAGATCTGACCAGTTGAAGAATCCTTCCAGTTGAAGTCGAAGACAACAAGAGGAAGATAGAGAATGACAATGGCAGCGAAGCCCAGTGAATGTTTTACCCAGATCAAGACTGGAGAACCATCAGTGTAAATTACTTACAAAGCTTTACACTGATTACGAGGAAGACCTTTTTGCTTTATGTACCTTTATCCGGATAATAGCATTTATCTATGTATAAAGTACAAAAGTACATAAAGCAGGTTGGATAAAGTGACTTTATGTCATACTTTATCAAGCATGTTCAAGGAATAAATGCAATTCCTTAAATGCTCTCAACCATATTTGTACGGCAAGGTTGACATCCCAATGTCAACCTTTGCCTATAAATAGAGGTCTTTGCACAACCAAGAAACAACTTTGCATATTCGACATTTGCATCTTCTTGGTGAACTTGTGCAATATTCTCTCAATCGCAAAAAGGAACATTTCACAACTTTAAGTGTTTCGATTTTTTAGAGAATTTCCAAGTATTAGATCATTGTATTTCATAGGTTGTTAGGATATTTACATTTTGTATTATCTTGGTTCCGCAACAACCTTGTAATTTATTTAACATTAATAAATAAATTACACTTGAAAATTACAACTCGTCTCACCAGATTTACTTTCAAGTACTTTATATATTGCATTGTCTTTATTTATTGAATATTGTCACCTTATAAGTAATCTTCCAGTTAACCTGGTATACTACTCACTGCAACTGGTCACGTCCAGATCAGTGTGTGTATTGCAAAGTAATCTCACCATTGACATAGAGGTGTCTTCAGTTAGTACCATCTATTGAGTTGGGACTTACAAGTGGTATCAGAGCAGAAGGCTAATATACTTGCCTAGATCTGCTTAGATGTCTACTACTGAAGGTGAGAATGGTTCTGGTCCAGATGAAACTAATGCTAATAATCCACCTGTTCAAAATGTTAATACCAACCCCTCCTCCTCCTAATGCCCCTAACCATGTCCATGTCCACTACTCCACTACTCCTGTTCCCAAATTCGATGGAAACAGTGAGACCTTTGGGACATGGAAAGCCAGGATGCTATTGCATTTTGATGGGATAGAGAGGTATATGTTGAAAATCCTCAAGGATGGACCACATATACCCATGTCTCATGGGGTTAGTCCTCTTCTTGACCCAACTGGATCTAGGAGAGGTACTAGAGAAAAACGTGAGGAACATTGGTCTGATGAGGATCGTAGGCTTGTTGACTTGGACACCAAGCTCAAAAATATGATCCTTGGGGCTGTTCCTGAAGAATTATTTCCAACCATTGTGTTGTTCCCCAGTGCTAAGGCAATGTGGGATGAGTTGGTTCTTCAGTTTGAAGGAGGTGATGACACCATTGTCACCAGAAAAGTTGCTCTTAACAAGAAGTATGAATCCTTCTTTGCACTCCCAATGAGAGCCTAACTGGTACTTATACCAGATTTACTAGCTTAATTAATCAATTAAGAGGCTTGGAAGTTGAGAAGGATAAGGATATTCTTCTTGAGAAGTTTTGTGATATTCTTCCTTCCAAATGGGCAAACATGGTTCTTGTCCTAAGACAAGGTAAGACCCTGCACAGTCACACTCTTGCATCTCTTTATGGAGCCTTCAGATTCACTGAGGATAATAATGCACGGAGACTGGTGGCTGAGCAGGAGGCTCTAAACCATGCTCAGAGTTCCAAGGTTGCTAGTTTTACTGAGAAACCTTGTGCTGCTTTAATGTCTGCAGAGAGTGTCCAGCCACACTCAATGAAGGAGATGTTAAATGGCTTATTGAACTCTGGCCTGACCACTAAAATCAGTGATGATTGTCATGAGAATGACGATGATGATCTGGTTGCCATGATTGCTAAAACCTTTAACAGGTTTAAGCATAAATCTAAAGATTTAATGGCCCCAACAATGCTTCCAGCTCCAACTCTCTGGAAGACCAATCTTACATGCTATAAGTGTGGTAAGAAAGGTCATTTCATGAAGGAATGCAGATCTAGTCAGTTGAACAATCAAACTGGTCCCCCTGTCCCAAATTTTAATAGGCCTGATGATAGATACAAAGCTAAATACAAAAAGCTTAAGGCCCAGATTGCCCTCTTGTCACTTGAAAGAGAAAGGAAAAGAACAAGTGCATGATGGCTAAAACTGAAGAAAAGTGGAATTCTCTGATGACTCATCATGATGATGATGAAGAGATTAGGGACATGTGTTTCATGGCTTTGGAAGACCAGCAACATGTGGTGAAAGATGATGTCATTGCAGGAAGATGGGTTGACATCATATTGAAAAAGGTGTGTGATTATGATAATCAACTGGACCCTGAACTAAAACTGGACCTTGCTGAATCACTTAACAGTGATTTGATTTTTGTGGAAACTGTTAGAACTGACAGTGAAAGATATTTGGATACAGTTCTAACTGAATTGAACAATTTAAAACCCCAACTTTCAAATTTGCAAAGTGTCCAGTTGGCTCTCAAAGAGTCAGTTTTAAAAATTGAGGCTCTTGAACTGGAAAAACAAGAGTTAAAAACTGCTTTGGATAAAGAACAAAAACTGATCAAATCCTGGATGAAATCATCAGGATTAAATTATGATGCTGCCACCAGAACACATGCCCAACAACAAAAGGCATATAACAATGGTGATGTTGACATGGCAGTCATCATGCCAGAAATCCACAGTTTTCCACAAAGTCTCAGGATAGAAACCCCATATGATGAACCTGAGACAATTAAAACTGAATCTGTTGAGACCACCCCATCTGAGGTCAAAACTGGAGCTGATCAGGCTAAAGCTCCAGTTAAAAAGGTTGCTGGTGATAAACCTTTACCTCAAAAGTCTAAGGAGCCCAAGACTCAAAAGACCAAAATCCCTGCTGAACCTAAGTCCAAAGTTCAGCTTCCTATTGAAAACAATGTTTTGTCAAAACTGGAAAGTCAACTCCAACTTTTGTCAGGCAGGTTAGAGTTGACTGCCAGAATTAAAAATCCGGAAGGAGCTTCTCTTCTTCGTTGAAAAACAAAATGTCAAAACCCCTTCAAAACAAAAACAAAATGTTCCATCTGGAACTAAATCTGAAAAGAAAAAGGGGAAGAAGCCTCTCAAACCAATCGTTTTTACTCCTGGACTGGAGATGATAAAAATGCTCCAGTTCAACACCACCAGAATCAACTGTGACTTCCCAGGGAGAGTCCAGTGAACCCATCAAGAAAAGATGGGTTCACAAAAAGAACTAATGATTTATGTGGTTGTGCAGGGCGATCGAAACAAGAAAACCTGGTATCTGGACACGCAGCTGGCCGGACTATGACCGGATGTAAGCCCCTGCTGGAAGAGTTCACTGTCCAAGATGGACCGGCAGTGACGTTTGGTAATGATGAGAATGGAAAGACTGAAGGATATGGTGTGCTCAATAATGGACAAGTCGAATTCAAAAGAGTTGCATTTGTGAATGGTTTGAAATATAACCTGATCAGTGTAAGCCAACTTTGTGATGGTGGCTACAGAGTTTTGTTCGATATTGCACAAGGCACCATATTTAACAAGGATTGGAAAGTGGTGATGATTGCACCTAGAAAGGGAAATGTGTACATCATGGATATGGAACCAGCTCCAAAAGAGCAGTGCTTCTATACCAAGGCTGATGAGGACACCAACTGGCTATGGCATAAAAGATTATCCCATCTTAATTTTAAAAATATTAACAAGTTGTCTCGCAAACAACTGGTTGATGGGATACCTCAGATTTTTTAAAAAGGAAAAGCCATGTCCGGGTGTGAGATGGGCAAGCAGAAAAGGGCCAGTTTCAAGACTCGGCAAAACTTCAGCATCACTGAACCTCTTCACATGCTTCATATGGATCTCTTTGGTCCAGTGAATGTTCAAACTAGAGCTGGAAAGAAGTATACTCTAGTTGTGAGTTGATGAATACACTAGATTCTGTTGGGTGGTATTCCTTAGATCCAAAAGTGATGCAGCTGCTGAAATCATCTCCCTCATTAAGAGAATTGAACTCAAATATACTCAAAAAGTTTATCAGTTAAGAAGTGATAATGGAACAGAATTTCAAAACAAGACTCTTGAATCATTCTGTACACACTGGCATCTCCCAGAACTTCTCATCAGCTTACTCTCCAGAGCAAAATGGAGTTGTTGAAAGAAAGAATAGAACACTGATAGAAGCTGCTAGGAGTATGCTATCTGAATCTGGTCTTCCCACCAGTTTTTGGGCTGAAGCAGTTGCAACAGCTTGTCACACCCAAAACCGGTCAGTCTACATCAAAAGACATAAGAAGACTGCCTATGAAGTACTTAGGAATCGTAAACCAAATATTGGATATTTTCATGTATTTGGTTGTCCAGTTTATATCTTAAACGATTCCAGTCAGCTTGGAAAGTTTGATGCAAAAGCTGATGAAGGGGTATTTTTAGGTTATTCAGATATTCGAAAGGCCTTTAGAGTTTATAATTATAGACTTCAAAAGGTTCATGAGACAATTCATGTCACATTTGATGAATCTAATGATACAACTATTAAAAGACCAAGCCTTGATACTTCTCCAGTTATTCCATTAAAGTTTGGTGAAACTGACCAAGTTCATCAGTTAGATGTTTCACCAGAAGATGTTTCCAGTCACTCAGAGCTGGAACCAGTACAAATGAAGAAATCCTCCAGTGACACTCATTTTACCTCCATCAGTT
>CM067167.1:15186413-15225976 GCA_034093135.1 Erigeron breviscapus
CCACCCACCTCTCGCCTTCAGTTCATGCACTAGAGTCTAGATCTTAGGCACACGGAATCACAAGCCCAGTTGAGTACTGGTGCCGGAACAAGCGGAGAGGACCCACTTTGGGTGACCCTCAAGGACAGCTTGGAAATCCTGCCTTAGCTAACATCACGCCAGCTTTAGCCGCAGGTAACAGTCCTCAAACCGAGACTGGGGGACAGTATGAACGCCGTAGTGACACTGCTGTTCCTCAGGATCAACCTGAGACTGTATTAACGGGCATTCTCAGTGACCCCGGTATTGTTAGTGGTGTTGCCCAACAACAACCTGATTCTGGTTGCAAAGCCGAATCATCAACTGTTGCTCATACTTTTGAACCAACAGGAAATCCTGAGACAGTCATGATGTCTTCGGGTCACTGAGTAGAATCACTTGAGACTACTGATGTGCCAATCTGATATTCCATTACCACCTGAGGCTCAAAGATTAATTGCTCATTTTGTTGAAGGTATTGAAGAGGGACAAAGAAGTGAGTTACTTATATCGAGAAACACAATCACTGGTAAACTTCCTGCATCTCAAACCACATCTCAACCACCTAGATTGAGTACTGGAGGTGCTTTACGAATTCGTTCTCCAGAAGAAACTCCAACAACAACACATACAACACCAACACCCCCACAAACAACAACAACAACAACCTTACCACCAACTCCACCATCACAATCATTTCCAGATCCAAGTTCACCACATCATTCTTCAAGTTCATCTTCTGAATCATCTGATTCATCTGAATTCTTAAGTGATTGCTCACCAAAAAGAATTGCCACCAGTGGGTTATCTACCGATACTTTAATTGTTGCTCTCATGAATCGGTTGAGATCAGAAGAACCCCATCTTTCTTCACATAAACGATCAATTTTTCAATCACTTCTTGCATACTTGTCTTTCCAAAATACACAACAGGAACAACAGGCTCAAATTGAAGCTCTTCAAAAGCGAGTTACTGAACTTGATCAACAATGTCGACTGGCTAATATCTCAAGGCGTCGGGATGATCAAGATCCTGATGATCAACCCGAGGGGGAGAATATGAGAGATATTAGAGAGGGTCATGAGACACAAGCTCAAGATGATCAAGAAACTGTTCAAGAAGTTGTTACAGAGACTCAAGGAGGAACTCAAATTCAAGAAGATTCAGATGATTTACCTCTACTCATCAGAAATATTTCTCATTATTATTCTTCCACATCAAGTTCTGATGAGTCAAGTGATCCTGATCCATTTCAACCAGAGAATGATCATGATGATGAGTCTGATTTAGATAAACCTGATGATGCTCCAGCAAGTATTGCTCAAGAAGAATATGGAGAGGATATATTTGAAGAGATAGTCTATCAGCTCAGAAACCCAGAAAATCTTGAGACTCCAATGAACTTGGACAAGGAGTTAGACATCCAAGGATCTCAAGAAATATGATATGGCAGATCAATGAAGGTTATTTTGCTGAGAATTATGAACAAATTTTGGATTTGAGAACTAGACCTGAAGAAATGGTGTGCAAAGCTAGATATCTTGAAGAAAGAGCCTTTCAAATTTATTGCTCACCAAGTGAAAGACTCAACATGACCTTGAACCGATTAAGAGCATTCTTTCTGTTCAGACATCAAGGTCAAAGAGATGCTTATATGGAGCTAATGAATGCTGAAAGTTCTGTGAGAGCTGAATGGTGGTATCAACAATTTCAAATTCCGATAACCAAAGTCCTTCAGTTGTTTACTCCTCTCAAAAACACAATCTTAGACTTGTTCGATTCAGAATTCGTCGAGCAGATGGCAATATCTATGTTGTTCAAGAAGAATCTTTCCAACATATGACGATCTCAGACATCTTATTTCTCTACAACCAATATGCCTATCTGATCATCAAAACTCCAGATCAACTTCTAGCCTACGAAGCATTGAAGAGTCATATTCAAGCATTGATCAGATTCTATGAGTTCAATGACTTTCAGATTGGATTAGAAAGAAGAACTAGCAGATTAACCTTACAAAACCAAACCAAAGAGCCAGAGGTTATGAGCTAGATTCATATCAGATTGGAGATCCAATTGAAAATTTGGATGGATTTGTCTTCATCAATCAACTGAAGAAAAAGATCTTCATTCGTGCTTCTGAGTTTTCCAAATATTCAGATGGTACCTTGAAATATTGTCAATCAATTCTGAATGCAATAGATGAAGATTCTGACAATGAAGAAGATGAACAAATCAAGTCTCAGAGAGAAGATCATATAAGACGTATCAAAAATACTCTTGATATGCGTCAGAAGATTAGAGATCTTATTGTCACAAGAACTCCCAAATCTCAAGAAGGAGTCATACATACCAAGACAGGTTCATGGGTTCATTGGAATCCTAGTCATGAACGTGGTCCCCATAATATTCCTCCTGTCAACTTCCAAGATAACATCAGATTGCCAGATGAACGTCCTGTTGGTGATAACTGGCACTTCATCCCTAAGAAGTTTTGGAATGACTCATGGAACAGTTATAAGAAGAGAGCATTCTGGAGTGCAAAGATTGACAAGCCATCAACATCAAATGCTGCACGACGATATAAGAAAAGGAAGAACAAGCAGAGACGTGCAAACAAGAGGAGGAGACAACATAGAAAGTGATGATGGACAACCAAGCACTAAGGGGGAGAATGTTAGAAATTCAAAATAGTGCTTAGTTGTATTTGAATACATTGTATATTGTGTAAATATTGTTAGGTTGAGGGGGAGCTTTTGTAATATACTTAGAGTATAAATACCCCTCAAACCTTTATTCCTTGTAACCTTGGAACACACATTTGATTATAAATCAATCCTGCTTCCCACTTTTTCACACCTTTCTCTCTCTAAAACACACACTAACACATACACTTTCCACCATTGATGATTCTTAACTTCCGCACTTTAAACACGAATTAATAGGTTTTAACATATGTATGTGTATATTTTAAGTGGGTATTTGTTTTATAAGAGTAATATATATTTATTTGTAGTGTAAGTTAATTATTTGTCCTAGTATATCCATGTGTATGTGTGTCGTGTATATATGTGTATGTATTTTTACCATTGGTTATGAAGATTTAACCAAATTCATGATTTACATAATTTATTTATTTATTTATATACCTTTTAATTACCATTTAAATTCAATAAATCATGGAAATTCTTAGAAATCACCACACAACATTTTTGCCAAAAATCCCAGGCCTTTTAGGCAACTTTTATCAATAAAAATTTATATCTATTCAACCTCTCTTGTGTCTTGCTTATTTTGAGGATTTTAAGCTTAAAAATCGTTTACCGAAATAGTGATTTTAGCCTCATTTCTTAAGCAATTAAAGTGCTTCAAAAAGGATTTTCATTCTTGTTTCATTATTTTCAGAAAGTTCATCATATTTTGGTGTTCCAAGTCGTGATAGTGGTGGTGGTGTGATATGTGCCATTTAGTGCTTTCGGTTAGTGATTATTTGACCCGAAAAGGTGCTTTTTGAGCTTATTATTGCCATGAGCCATACAAGTTGAGTTCATAAAATATTGATATCATTTTTTCACAGAAACTTTGTGATATTTTCATGATTCTTTGTATATGGTGCATGTGTGTGCTAAAAATGCATTTTTACTCGATTTCGGTTTATGATTTCTAGCTTATTTTCACTAGTTTTGTTCCAAGCTTTGTGTTCTTGTAAAAATACTTTTATTTCCAGAATATTATGGTCCATTTAAACATATTTTTACTTTGAACAAGCCTATAATCATCTCATAATCCAACAAAAGATCCAACTTTCTTAGATCTAAGCATGCATGCATTCAAACCAACACTTTCAATATAAATCTTCATCCATCTTTCATCCATCAACATAAAAACATCTTTTTAATGAAAAATTTAGAAATATATGTAACAAGATATATAAAAATATGTTCATCTTTCAAAGAAAAAGTCACTTTAAAAGCTACTTAATCTATAACAACACTTTTAGGTCTTAACTTGTTGAATCCTTGGATTTTTCTTCAAGATCTCGACATGCATGTGCATGAGAAGAAAAATCCTATCAACTTTGCCCTCATCAAGTGTATATTACAAAGAAAAACAAGAAGAAAACATAAACTTTAGATAAAAGCTTTGAATATAAACATAAATAAGATTAATCTAGCTAGAGATGAAGTGTTATACCCTTGAAGAACTTGGATTCGAGGATGATAAAGATGCAGATTTTCATGACCTACAAACCCCAATAATACCCTTTTTTGTATTGCTTGCAAAACACCTTTAAACCTTAGCTTGATTTAACCCTTGAATAATCTAGTCTAACCCTTATTATATGATTGTTTATATTAGATTGTTCTTGCTTTTCTCCCCCCTTTTGAGCCGTAGCAAAGAAGAAGAAAAAGGGAAATGGAAGAGTTTTGAGAGAGAAAGTTTAGTGTGTGTAAAGTGAATGTGTAGTGTGTGTAAGAGTTGGGAGTTACTAGGAGAAAAGTAAATGAAAATTTGAAATGAAATGTGAGTGTGAGAGAGGGGTTGGGGCCGGTTGGGATTAAGGGGAGAGGAAGGGGCTTTTCATTTTTTTTTATAAAAATTGTATATGTAAGTATATGTATGTGTATATTTTAAGTGGGTATTTGTTTTATAAGAGTAATATATATTTATTTGTAGTGTAAGTTAATTATTTGTCCTAGTATATCCATGTGTATGTGTGTCGTGTATATATGTGTGTGTATGAGCATATTTTTGTGTTTTAATTTACTACTTAACTCATTAGTTAAAATCTTGTATTTATTTTAGTTATATATATACACTTATTAATATTTCAAGCATTTTTATACATATAAATTTATAAATATATTTTGAGATAGACATTCTATTTTCATGTCCATATTTATTTCCATTAACTTAGTGATTAAATTGTTGGACATTTGTAAGGATTTTTGATGGTTATCTCAACTTGTGAGACTTACATTATTATTTATATAATTGATGGATCAACAATAGAGTTTTTGTTCAATGGCATTTTATTGGATTTAATTTTAGGACTAAATAATAGCTTTAGATTGCTAATTTAGGGGCATTATCTACTAGTTTCTAATATAACTATGGCTTGCGGGATCATAGGCAACATAACTAGCATATATATAATATTAAAAAGGAGGGTTGTTACATCTGAGTCTACAACAAGAGACTGGAGAAGGTACATGAGTCAATACATGTCACATTCGATGAATCAAATAATTCAATCAATAATAAACCAGCCCTTGATTCTCCCCCAGTAATTCCAATTATCTTTGGTGAATCTGATCCTATCAACCACAAAGATTCACCTGAAGAAGTTTCCAGTCATCCTGACTTGGAACCAGTTCAAAAGAAGAAACCCCCCAGTAGTACACCTTTTTATCCTTCAATAAGTTTCAAACTACCCACTGAACTTGTTATTGGATCAGATGTTCGTACTACTCCCCAGTATCAGTTTCAGTTGAATCTGAACCAGTAATTCAAGAAATGCCTTCAAATGAAGAATTTCATGATGCAAATCGTGATTTAAATGACTCAGATGAAGATGTTGAAATAGTCTGGCAAGATCCTCCTCCTGAAGTAACACCAGAGGAGACTCAACTGATCTCTTGCACTGATATGGTTGTTCATAACTGTAACATTTCTGAAATTTGACTAGATTTGACTCATAAATTTAATGTAAATGATTTTCGAGAAAATATATTAATAGTAACCGTATTCATGAATAGTGATTAAGAATAGTAATCACAAATAGTAACGGTAAATAGTAAAGGTAAAAAGTAAATTGTAAATAGTAAAGGTAAAAAGCATATTCCAAAGCATATGCTAAGCATATTCTAAGGCATATTCCAAAGCATATGCTAAAGCATATTCTAAAATTATTTTATATAAATAGTCACCTTAGTTTAACCATAAAACTCACACCATTATATATTCACTTCTAAAAATCTCTCTTTCTCTCTAATAAAGAAATTAACTTATAACAATAATCATCTTCAAAGAATCAAGAATTCAAGGTTTTAGTTGGTTCAAAGTGTTCATCCTCTCTATTTACTCCAAATTCGAATTTATGCATCAAAAGACTTTTGGTAAGTTAAACTCATTCCATAATCATCATTTTATGTTCATTAACTTGTTTCTAGTTGATTTCAAGTATATTCGGGTCACGAATCGGGTCAAAATGCAATTAAAGTCTTAGAAATGGGTCAAATGATTTGGGCATGATTTTGATGTTTTAAGATAAAACTAGTTGATGGGTTATGTTTATGTGGTGAATTCATATTTAGTATAGGTTCAAACATGAGTATTTTAGCTTCCTTAATCGATTTCTAGGCTAAAAATGAGTTATGGAACGTTGTTGAACGTTATTGATCGTTATGGAACGTTGTTGAACGTTATTGATCGTTATGGAACGTTGTTGAACGTTATTGATCGTTATGGAACGTTGTTGAACGTTATTGATCGTTATGGAACGTTGTTGAACGTTATTGATCGTTATGGAACGTTGTTGAACGTTATTGATCGTTATGGAACGTTGTTGAACGTTATTGATCGTTATGGAACGTTGTTGAACGTTATTGATCGTTATGGAACGTTGTTGAACGTTATTGATCGTTATGGAACGTTGTTGAACGTTATTGATCGTTATGGAACGTTGTTGAACGTTATTGATCGTTATGGAACGTTGTTGAACGTTATTGATCGTTATGGAACGTTGTTGAACGTTATTGATCGTTATGGAACGTTGTTGAACGTTATTGATCGTTATGGAACGTTGTTGAACGTTATTGATCGTTATGGAACGTTGTTGAACGTTATTGATCGTTATGGAACGTTGTTGAACGTTATTGATCGTTATGGAACGTTGTTGAACGTTATTGATCGTTATGGAACGTTGTTGAACGTTATTGATCGTTATGGAACGTTGTTGAACGTTATTGATCGTTATGGAACGTTGTTGAACGTTATTGATCGTTATGGAACGTTGTTGAACGTTATTGATCGTTATGGAACGTTGTTGAACGTTATTGATCGTTATGGAACGTTGTTGAACGTTATTGATCGTTATGGAACGTTGTTGAACGTTATTGATCGTTATGGAACGTTGTTGAACGTTATTGATCGTTATGGAACGTTGTTGAACGTTATTGATCGTTATGGAACGTTGTTGAACGTTATTGATCGTTATGGAACGTTGTTGAACGTTATTGATCGTTATGGAACGTTGTTGAACGTTATTGATCGTTATGGAACGTTGTTGAACGTTATTGATCGTTATGGAACGTTGTTGAACGTTATTGATCGTTATGGAACGTTGTTGAACGTTATTGATCGTTATGGAACGTTGTTGAACGTTATTGATCGTTATGGAACGTTGTTGAACGTTATTGATCGTTATGGAACGTTGTTGAACGTTATTGATCGTTATGGAACGTTGTTGAACGTTATTGATCGTTATGGAACGTTGTTGAACGTTATTGATCGTTATGGAACGTTGTTGAACGTTATTGATCGTTATGGAACGTTGTTGAACGTTATTGATCGTTATGGAACGTTGTTGAACGTTATTGATCGTTATGGAACGTTGTTGAACGTTATTGATCGTTATGGAACGTTGTTGAACGTTATTGATCGTTATGGAACGTTGTTGAACGTTATTGATCGTTATGGAACGTTGTTGAACGTTATTGATCGTTATGGAACGTTGTTGAACGTTATTGATCGTTATGGAACGTTGTTGAACGTTATTGATCGTTATGGAACGTTGTTGAACGTTATTGATCGTTATGGAACGTTGTTGAACGTTATTGATCGTTATGGAACGTTGTTGAACGTTATTGATCGTTATGGAACGTTGTTGAACGTTATTGATCGTTATGGAACGTTGTTGAACGTTATTGATCGTTATGGAACGTTGTTGAACGTTATTGATCGTTATGGAACGTTGTTGAACGTTATTGATCGTTATGGAACGTTGTTGAACGTTATTGATCGTTATGGAACGTTGTTGAACGTTATTGATCGTTATGGAACGTTGTTGAAACGTTGATTGTATTGATTTGTGCTAATGTGAAACCTTTTAGGGTTTCTTTGGACTTGATTAGATATTCTAATCCTCGCTTATCGTTAACGGTTGTTATCCGACACTGTTATTCCTTGTTACTTGTCCCTACGAACTCACCAACTTTATGTTGACGCTCTTTAGTACACTTTTCAGGTAATCAAGTTAATCAGAGACAAAATGGATGATTGCATGCTTACTTGCTAGGATTGGACTAGCATTGGACTTTCTGGATCCATGATCCTTACTTCCCTTTTATGATTGCATGCTTACTTGCTAGGATTGCCTTTTATTATTGATTGAACATGTATTTCGATGAATGTTGATGATTGTATACGTTTGTACAAGTTTAAGGATTGTTTCAATCCTATGTTTTCATATAGTTTGACTCTACATAATTCCCATGTCTTGCTATGCTTTTTCTAAGTGATACCCCATGATTCCGCCATGTTGGGGTGTTACAGAATGGTATCAGAGCCGTGGTTGTAGAGAGCTAGGTGGATTGACCTAGTCTATAGCCATTACACCCACATTTCATATTATCATGCATGATAGGAAATTTTGTGTGCAACGTGAACTGTATGATGCATAAAAATGGTTTAAACGGAGTTCGTAGGTTACTTATGATTTGATGACTTGATTGTTATATGACAACTTGATGGACGTATATGATAGTGTCGGGATACACCGTGAATTGTGGAATTGTTTTGATAAACGTTGATGTGTGTGGAATCTTGGATGCATTTATTATTTGTCCCCCAGCAAAATGAAATGATGGCATTAATGGAGTATAACATTCGATAACCCTAGAGGCGCCTGATCAATAAATCTATGGTTATCCTATGTCATATAAAGTTAATAATCTCATGGATTGCGCCTCGTGGATAAAGTATAGTAGTTAACCCGGTATGTTTAATGAGTGTTGGTTAGGTGGAGGGTTAGCCGCTGGTACACCCTGTATACATACCCGGTCAACACTTAGAGAACATATCGGAACCGAGTTTTGGACATCCATTCTATATATTAACGGTGTGGAGGGTTAGCCGATGATACACCCTGTATACAAACACTTTTAATGTGTCGAATGTTGAAGTTAAAATGTAACATCCGAGAATTTTGACCCGTTGACTTACGTGTAATATGACTAACAAATTAAATTAATAAAATTAATTGGGTCATTTTGGTGTTTAATTGGTAATGTGATAGTCGTTGGGTCGTTTAGTTGATTTCATGTCTATGTGTTGATTCGGGTTGATAATACGTTTCGTTTGGCGTTTAAATGTGTTTTGTTAAGTAAATTTGCTTGAAAGGTGAAATGGGTCGACCCATGGGTCGTACCCGACCCGGCAGCCCTTTTGGACCTTATCTTTTCCCCCTTTCTTTCTTTCTATCTATCTATCTTACTCTCTTTTCTCTCTATTCTCTCTAGCAAAGAAACCCCCATCTAGTTTTCATTTCTTCCATCTAAATTGTGTTTTGGAATTTGTTATAACACAAGAATCATTACCGTCTATACCTCATTTTCGTCATATTGAAGAATCAAGATAGAAGTTCTTGCATTTTTGGCCCATTTTGACCTAAATTCGGAATTGAGCACTAGGAAGAGTTTTGGTAAGTCTAAATCAACCCATTTCTACTTCTCCTCGCGCCGCGAGCTCTGCTCCTCGCGCCGCGAGCTTCTGCTCCTCGCGCCGCGAGCTTCTGCTCCTCGCGCCGCGAGCTTCTGCTCCTCGCGCCGCGAGCTTCTGCTCCTCGCGCCGCGAGCTTCTGCTCCTCGCGCCGCGAGCTTCTGCTCCTCGCGCCGCGAGCTTCTGCTCCTCGCGCCGCGAGCTTCTGCTCCTCGCGCCGCGAGCTTCTGCTCCTCGCGCCGCGAGCTTCTGCTCCTCGCGCCGCGAGCTTCTGCTCCTCGCGCCGCGAGCTTCTGCTCCTCGCGCCGCGAGCTTCTGCTCCTCGCGCCGCGAGCTTTCCTGCTCCTCGCGCCGCGAGCTTCTCTCCTCGCGCCGCGAGCTCCTGCTCCTCGCGCCGCGAGCTCGTGCTCCTCGCGCCGCGAGTTTCATCTGTTTGGCGCGTCAGTTTTCAAACGTTAATAACTTTTAATCCGTAAGTCCAAATAAGTCGTATGACCTATCGTTGGAATCGTGAGAGAGTCTACTTTCTTATTGTAACATTCATTTCGTATGAAACTTCTTTCATTTCTAAAAATGTCGTGTTAAAGTGTCTCGTTATTACTCGGTAAGGTTGTAAATGCGACTAAGGGTTCGTGACTCGACTTAAACTTAATGAACTAACTCGTTTATGATATTAGGGTTGACATTATGATTTATGACATGCTTTGATAGGTTGTGGACGTGTGGGGCCAAATACTCGCTATTAATCTTCATTTATTCGACTTAAGTTTCTTTGCCGATCAAGGTGAGTTTCGTATCTCCCTACCCGCTTGGGATTCGGGCTGAAAAGTGTAAACCTGGCGTGCTTACTTGTATTTATTGGTGCATTACTTGTTTGACTTGATTGTTGGATTGATGTGGCGTTCATTTCGTTTGTTTGACTTGGTTTATGTTTTAGTTAAGTATTACTTATACTTTAGGATAGACGTACATACATGGAAGTCGGTTATGCCTTCCTTGGGTTTTAGATGTGGTGGGAAGGCTGCGGGTGACCCTATATATAAGCATCTGGGACTTGAAGAAAGTAGAATCCTCTGAAGTATATGTACGTATAGTTGGTTTATATTGTGAATTGTGGCTTATGTTTGTCGATTATTGATCGTTGACTTATGGTTGTCGTATTTTGATTGTTGGGTTATGTTTGAGGAATATTGATTGGTGGTACAGGTTCATTGTACATTGATTGTTGGTTCATGAGTATGCATTTACATTTGTTTGTAAGCATTGCATACATTATTGATGGACCCTCGGCAGGGGATTTGCCGGCATCCTGGTGCATAGATGTATGCACCCATTTTGGATGTAGTTCCTGACCCCGAGTATATAGACATATATATCTCGATGATTTTGAGATACAGCCCTGACCATGGCGATGGCAGAGGGGTATCGTTGCATACGTGATTGAAGGTCACGCTTGGGATAGGCATATTTGCTTATTCATTCATTCGGCATTTGCATTGATACATACATCATATATGCATTCTCATTACACTCTCATTTCCTTTGTGTAATCTTGTTGTTGGACGATATTGTGTTGCTTAGAGGCTCGCCGTAAGTCATGTCTAGCCTCTATTCTTATATTGTGATTATTGATGCTGGTTCGTTATGAACCATTACTACGAACTCACCAACCTTGTGTTGACTATGCTTAGTACACTTTTCAGGTAATCAGGTACTCCCAGGACGTGGAGTTTAGTTGCTTGCTTGCTGTCTAACCCGGACTTGGACCTTATGGATCAAGGATTCATGGACCCTCCTTTTGCATTATACTTAGGATCGTTTGCCATCTTTGGATGTATTATGTTAACTTTGATGGCTACTTGCTCCTGTTGTATTTTGTTACTTGTTTTACTATGTTTCGGATTCACTGAATCGTTAATTGCATTTAGCTTGTTCTATTGTAATTCCACCGGGTGCTGTATGATTTCCGTGACATTTCGAGCTCCGGCTTGGGGTGTTACAAAAATTCGGACTATGCTTTACCCACCTTGTTATGACTTGACCCCTTTTATTTATATAGTGTTGAATGTTTTCGTGATTGTATTGTTGATTGTAAATTGTACGATTGCTGAAGCCTTAGATTATTGCCATGATAATATCCCTGTAGAGATAACTATATTCATGCAATGATTTATAAGGACTTGATGTGGAAATTGTGTATTACTTGAAGGTCAATTTTGATATTCAAGTGTGGATTGTGTGGACTTAAATTTTATGTTAATAGAAATGGTAGTACAGGCATAGGGTATTTTGAACGGGTTGATAATGCGATGGGCTGGCCAATGGTATGCCTTCTATTATAAGCATTACCGGATGGCCCATGTCTAAGCTATATTACTTATAATTGTCTACAATTATCAGTCATTGTTGGAATAACAGTATGAGAATAAGATCTAGAATACATGCTTATTAAGGTCTTAGATATTTATAATCTATAATTGTAGACCAATGATTTATTATGAACTATAGACTAAGTTCAAACTTATAGTTACGATTGACTGATAGAATGAGCTAAGATTTTTGGAGACTATAATGTTCAATTAAAGTGAGATACTATGAAATATTAGGAGACCTAGTGTGTTAAGAGGCATTTTTACGAACATGAAGTTTGAGTTGGTAATTTAACGGATGTGTTCAAGAAATGACTAGAATAAGAGCAAACACGATGGTCGTAGAAGATTATGAACTTAAATGATTATATGGAGGAATAAAGTCTTGTAGTTTTCACTCTTAAATGATTTGTACCTTAAGGTAAGAATACATGATTTTACTATGAGGTACTATTCGCTTATATAACGTAAGCAATGACGTCAAATGAAAATAATTTTCAAAATGGCCGACAAGGAATAACTCCTCGCCAATAAAGCCAATAATGTAGCGTTATTATATCTATATCTAGAATTGAATGAAATAAAGTTGAATAACTTTATCAGAATAATTTAACGAGACCAATAATAGGGTACTGATTATGAACAGGAGTAGAGCGGGTAATTGGAATGCGATAACTTTGGTATGAATATATATTGCACAATCTATATATATAACTCGCAATAGTAATTGGATGCAATAAAGAAATAAAAATAAAAATGGTGAAATCGGCCGTCCCCGGATCGAACCTGGGTCTAGGCCACACCCTTTCGCGCATATAGCCAACCGTGCTAAATGCCTAGTGTTGTGAAAGTTCTGTTATGATTAAATATAAACATACGTACAATAAATTCCTAATTCACGCATATATTGTAAGCTCATATGAAATTTTCTTTCCTAAACAAAATTTCTCGAGGAAGGGAAAACAAATGAGAAGATTTGACTACAAGCTGTTTAAGTAATTAAACTTGAACAAAAGTAGGAATTTTATTTGATCGAACATAACAAGCTACTATTACAAACATTAATAATACATTCGCTCTCAACTGGAACATACACTGGACTAAGTGGCTCGGTGTGTCTTGGCTAACTCTTGCTCAATCTGCCTTAAGAAGTGGTATTACTGGGATCCTTGGAACAAATCTTCCAAATGTTTGTTAAGAAATGAGTAGAAGCCTTATCGATCTCGCTTAAACGAAAGAACTTCTCATCCCCATCCTCTGAAGTGTAGAAGATCCCAGCAGGCCTACTTAAGACCCTTCCTTCCACAAACACTATGCCCTTTGGAAGCTGAAGATTTAACAAGGCATCATCGTCAGCTGGTGGAAGCATATCGGGAGCGGATGATGAGGCGCCAATAGTTCTTAGTCTTTTCATGGGTCTTTGAGAAAGTAGAGGAGTGCTACTTTCATCGCCTCTCAGAATGATATCTTCTTCTCCCATAGTTTCCTGTAGATACTTCCTTAGACTTACTTCGCCTTTAGCCATTTTGGCATACCACTCAGCTTCTCTTTTACTAGCAAGTTCTAATATGTTGACATGTTGACTTGCTGGTGTTTGCACCTCAGAACCTGTTTCTCCTGCTTCTGCAAGCAGTAGTTCCTTAGCTAACTTCAGAGAAGCCTCTTCCTCTATCGCTTGTATTTTCTGACGTTCTATAATCTTTTTGAGGATCACGTCTTGAGAACTACTTCGGAGTGTTTCAAAATTTTCATGAAATATAATAGGAAAAGGTGATGACATAGGTCTCTTTCCCTTGAAAACAGTTGGGTCAACTGTTGCTTCAACTTCTTCAGATTGTGAGAAATCAGTAAGTTGATACAACAACCCTTTAATTTCTCTAATTTCTACTTCAAGTTTTGTTTGTTTATCGATAGACTTTCTCAATAGTGCTCTATCAGCTGCTAGGAGAAAATGAGTGCTATAGTGTATTTGGTCGATTTGGAAAGTAAGAGACTTAAACGAGGTGGTTTGTTCAGTAGCAAGTGATACTATAGTACTGTTAAGTTGTTCAATTTGCGTTGACAAAAGCTCGATTGAATGTTCAAGTGCAATAAATGTGTGAGTGGCCATGGCTTAGTTGAGAAAGAACGATGGTTGATTTGGATGTGTGGAAATATAGTTTCACACAAAGGAAAATGTAAAAGAGAGAAGGAAATTTCAGAATGCCTATTATCTTTAAAAGTGCCTTTCTTATATAGAGAATGAAAGACGAAGTGTGACCTTGGAAAACGGATAGGTGTCCATAAACTACAGAAATTTTAATCATTGCTACTGTAATTAGTAACTACCGAATTATATATATATATTTTTTTTAAGATAAAATTTCTAAACTTTATCATCCCTTTAACCAAGGTTGAAAGGAGCTGAACAGTTTACTCAAAAGCGTATGCTATGTCGAGAAAATCCTCAACTAAATTAATAGCTTAATAATAGACCGTCTTCCACACATCACTATTTTTCTTCACTATTTTTTTTTCAAGAACCATATCAATTGCTAATTCATCTTTTTGAACCCTAGATGAATTTTTGATCCAAACTATTGTTTCAGGAGTGATCTAGGTAATATTTGTTTCTTTGACCCATGGATCGCCTTTAATGATTGAATTTAAGAAAATGAGACAAATGTTATCAACAAAAATATGTCGACTTTTCCAACTGGATAACAGTAGTGTCTTGGTAAAAGAACTTCAAATTTGAAAATAAGAATTATTTGAAAGGCTAAAATTATGATGGGCGATCAACGATTAAAATAGACAAATGAACTTGGTATAAAAATCTATCAAGACAAATATGGAAATTCTTTTAACTGGGGAATTTCCCTAATCGACAACAATCCCAAAAGAGATCCAAGAAATTTATATTTCATTATTCATACAATACGGGTGAAACTCGTTACATTATTTTAATGGAAATACAACAATTAGGGATACAACATATTTAAAAACCATACAAAGAAACCCATGTGGCTATAAACAGTAAGGGAACCACGCCAAGAACGAAGGCGACTAACCATGGATAAGCTTCATCTAATGGAAGTTGAGCCACAGTAAGTAACCAAGCTATGATAACTATGTAAATCACAATTAGGAAAGGGCTCAACATTTTTGGTATAAGTTTTCGTTACGATTAGATTTGAGGAAGGAAAATGTTAAGTTGATATAGTATGGAGAAATCTGCGTTGTGGCATTTTTATAGTCTAAGAATGAGCCGTTTCTAACGGTCAGATATGGAAAGAGAAATAAATTTGAATCCTTTGTGATGCTAAAGTTAGACTTACTTGTATCTAGACAGAACATCTATACAATACCATAGATGTGTAAGCATTCCATACTATATGTGTATAAGTTGTTGATTTCTTCATGGGTATAAGTTGTAGATTGTCATACATACTAGTCTAAATGTTAATCCTGTCAAGTATTGTGTGCAAGTTCATCCTACTCTGTTGAGAGTAGAAGGATTCTATTTTGAATCATATGAGTTCAACTTACTCTGTTGAGAGTAGAAGACATCAATTAGGGGTGCTCCTTATATCTTTCTGTTAATTATGTGTGATTGCTTAATGTAGAACAGATACTTAGATGTTATCTCTTCTAATATTGATTAATTGTCACTAAGACAAAATATAAATCAAGTAAAGTATATTTTTATTTGATGCAATCTAGATTTCGAGGACGAAATCCTTTTAACTGGGGAATAATGTAACATTTGTGAAATTTGACTAGATTTGACTCATAAATTTAATGTAAATGATTTTCGAGAAAATATATGAATAGTAACCGTATTCATGAATAGTGATTAAGAATAGTAATCACAAATAGTAACGGTAAATAGTAAAGGTAAAAAGTAAATTGTAAATAGTAAAGGTAAAAAGTAAATTGTAAATAGTAAAGGTAAAAAGCATATTCCAAAGCATATGCTAAAGCATATTCTAAGGCATATTCCAAAGCATATGCTAAAGCATATTCTAAGGCATATTTCAAAGCATATGCTAAAGCATATTCTAAAATTATTTTATATAAATAGTCACCTTAGTTTAACCATAAAACTCACACCATTATATATTCACTTCTAAAAATCTCTCTTTCTCTCTAATAAAGAAATTAACTTATAACAATAATCATCTTCAAAGAATCAAGAATTCAAGGTTTTAGTTGGTTCAAAGTGTTCATCCTCTCTATTTACTCCAAATTCGAATTTATGCATCAAAAGACTTTTGGTAAGTTAAACTCATTCCATAATCATCATTTTATGTTCATTAACTTGTTTCTAGTTGATTTCAAGTATATTCGGGTCACGAATCGGGTCAAAATGCAATTAAAGTCTTAGAAATGGGTCAAATGATTTGGGCATGATTTTGATGTTTTAAGATAAAACTAGTTGATGGGTTATGTTTATGTGGTGAATTCATATTTAGTATAGGTTCAAACATGAGTATTTTAGCTTCCTTAATCGATTTCTAGGCTAAAAATGAGTTTTGGAGGGTGTTTGGTTCGTATTTGGGTTGATGAATTATGCAGAACTGAAAACTGAAGTGTAACGGCCGTTACATATGTAACTCCCATTACTATATGTAACGCCCGTTAGGGACTGATTTTGACAACATTTTCAAACGTCAATAACTTTTGAACCGTAAGTCCGTTTTCGATGATTCAAGCGGCCACGGAAGCGTAATTGAGTCTATTTTCCAATGGTATAGGCCTCTGAGTCCAGAACATAGTTCTAATATTTCAAAAGTTTTGATAAAGCAATAGTGGTCAAGTTTTGACTAGTCATTGTGAAACAAAATGTAATGATTCCACTTCGGTTGGATCAAAGCCTTATAAAATGGACATAATAAAGCTTTTATAGTAAGATTAGGTCAATATTCATAGGACCTTACCTCTTGAGATGCTTTAGGATTAATGTAATACGTGTATGATTAGGTTTTGGCTATCGTGGACATCGGTTCTACTTTCTTTCGACTTGGGATTTTATTGCTCATTTCAGGTGAGTTTCGTAAACCCTCCCTACTCAATTGAGATTCGGGCTGAAAAGTGTACATGCTTGTTGATTGATTGTTTGTTTAATGTATTGACTTGTTGCTCGGTTAACTTTGACTTCGTTATGAATAATTGTTGTGCTTTAGATAGTTGTACATACATGGAAGATAATTATACTTTTATGAATAGTAGATGTGGTGGGAAGGCTGCGGGTGACCCTATATATAAGCATCGATGATTCCTTTAAAGTAGAATTATAAGAAGTATATGTGCATCATATTTGTTGATTATTATAATATGGACCGAGAGGTTAATTGTTTATTTGTTGATTGTTGATATGGACATGTTAGCGCATTATTCATTATATAAGTCGCACCGTTAGCGCATTATTCATTATATAAGTCGCACCGTTAGCGCATTGTTAATTATTAACTATGTAAGCCGCACCATTGTTGAGTGTTATTGATCGTTATGGAACGTTGTTGAACGTTATTGATCGTTATGGAACGTTGTTGAACGTTATTGATCGTTATGGAACGTTGTTGAACGTTATTGATCGTTATGGAACGTTGTTGAACGTTATTGATCGTTATGGAACGTTGTTGAACGTTATTGATCGTTATGGAACGTTGTTGAACGTTATGGAATGTTATGGAACGTTGTTGAATGTTATTGATCGTTATGGAACGTTGTTGAACGTTATATGGAATCGTTGTTGTTGAAACGTTGATTGTATTGATTTGTGCTAATGTGAAACCTTTTAGGGTTTCTTTGGACTTGATTAGATATTCTAATCCTCGCTTATCGTTAACGGTTGTTATCCGACACGGTTATTCCTTGTTACTTGTCCCTACGAACTCACCAACTTTATGTTGACGCTCTTAGTACACTTTTCAGGTAATCAAGTTAATTAGAGACAAAATGGATGATTGCATGCTTACTTGCTAGGATTGGACTAGCTTTGGACTTTCTAGATCCATGATCCTTACTTCCCTTTTATGGGTTACTTTTAGGATTAACTACTATCGATTGAATTGCCTTTTATTATTGATTGAACATGTATTTCGATGAATGTTGATGATTGTATACATTTGTACAAGTTTAAGGATTGTTTCAATCCTATGTTTTCATATAGTTTGACTCTACATAATTCCCATGTCTTGCTATGCTTTTCTAAGTGATACCCCATGATTCCGCCATGTTGGGGTGTTACAATAACAATCCTGGTCAATACTCTAGGTGGAGAAAATAGCATCCTATTGATCAAATCATAGGAGATTCCAGTAGAGGGGTTCAGACCAGAAGAGCCTCCAGTGAACAATGTTTATACGTCAGCTTCTTATCTCTGATAGAACCAAAGAAGATTGACGAGGCTATGGAAGATCTAAGCTGGGTGATAGCTATGCAAGAAGAGCTTCACCAGTTTGAAAGGAACAAGGTTTGGAACCTGGTCCCTTTCCCAGTTGGTAAGAAAGAACCAATTGGAACCAGATGGGTCTTCAGGAACAAGGTAGATGAAGATGGCCATGTTATCAGAAACAAGGCCAGATTGGTTGCGCAGGGGTATTGCCAATCAGATGTTGATTTTGATGAATCATTTGCTCCAGTGGCTAGACTTGAAGCGATCAGAATTTTCTTAGCATTTGCTGCTCATCATCAATTCAAGGTCTACCAGATGGATGTAAAAAGTGCATTTTTGAATGGTAAATTGGAAGAAGAAGTTTATGTCAGACAACCACCAGGTTTCATTGATGAAAAACACCCCACTGGGTATATCGTCTGGACAAAGCACTTTATGGTCTCAGACAAGCTCCACGTGCCTGGTATGATACTCTGACTAAACACTTGTTGAAAAATGGTTTTAAAAGAGGTGCAATTGACAATACCTTATTTATTCTTCATGAAAAAGATAATCTTCTGGTGGTACAAATATATGTTGATGATATTATTTTTGGGTCTTCTGAATATGAGATGAGTTTAATGGGTGAATTAACATATTTTATAGGACTCCAGATTAAACAAACCAGAGATGATATTTTTATTAATCAAGAGAAATATGTTAGAGATCTTTTAAAGAAATATGATATGAACTCTTCACCATCTAAACCCACTCCAATTTCTGCACCACTGACACTGGATTCTGATCCAGATGGAAAACCAGTGAACATCACTGTCTATAGAGGCATGGTTGGTTCACTGATGTATCTAACTGCCAGTAGACCAGATATTATGTTTTCAACATGTTTATGTGCCAGATATCAGTCTAATCCAAAAGAATCTCATATGCTTGCTGTCAAGCACATACTGAAGTACCTTAAGGGTGCTACCAGTTTGGGCCTTTGGTATCTCAAAGGCTCAGGCATGGATCTAATGGGTTATTCAGATTCAGATCATGCAGGTTGTAAGATAGACAAGAAATCCACTACTGGTGGATGTCATTTCCTTGGTGGAAAACTGGTCAGCTGGACCAGTAAGAAGCAAACTTCAGTTTCATTGTCTACTACTGAAGCTGAATACGTGTCTGCAGCCAGTTGTTGTGCTTAGATACTCTGGATGAAGAACCAGTTGCTTGATTATGGTATTAAATATTCAAAGACTCCAATCTTTTGTGATAATGCCAGTGCCATTGCTATCTCGAACAATCCAGTCATGCACTCCAAAAGAAAGCACATCGATCTCAGGTATCATTTTATTCGAGATCATTTTATGAAAAATAACATAGAACTCCATTTTATTCCCACTAACAAACAACTCGCTGACATTTTTACCAAACCACTGGATGTGAAAACTTTTGAATATCTTGTTGATGAGTTGGGAATGTTGAACCCTTAATCTGGAACCTTGTTATGAACGCCTTTGTGACACTGGCAGGGTTCTTAGATTTCCAGATTTATAAATCTATACCAGCATAGTTATCGAACGCCTTTGTGATACTATCTTTGCATTAATAGATTTATGGATCACCATTCCAGGGGGAAAACTCAGACCATATATTTTTGTCCTTAAAATGTTTTTAATTTCAGGGGGAATTTATTAATTTATTTTCTCACTGGACAAAATTTTCTGGAAAATATCACTGGTACCTTGTAAATGTGTCCCTCTCACTGGTACTTGGATAGGTTGAAGTGCATGTTTGAGGTGACTTCAGTCGCCTTGTAAATGTGTCCCTCTCATTTGTCTGTATTAGTTGATGTGCATGTTTGAGGTCCAGTATGGTTTTTAAGTTGGTACTTTACTGGATTATCCTCCAGTGTACCATCAGTGCATACTTCACTGGCATAATCCACCAGTGATACGGGAGTGTCCAGTCAACCTCCAGATGCACTGAAATGAGTCATGGTATGTTTGTCATAATATCTTATTACTTGGTCTTTGTGCGTGCCACGTAAGCAAACTTTTTGAATGGACAGTTATTGTTTATCCTACGTGGCATGTAATTTTTCAAACTTAATGATGGAAATTTTACCTTGGGAAGACAAAAAGTACATGTTGGTTATTTTAGTGGGCTGTCAGCCGTCATACATTTATGTGTGATGGGACGCATTTAATGCGGATTTCAAAACCGATCAAAATCATTTTGAATAAATTTGAAATAAATCTTTTTGAATTCCATTTTCTCTCTCCTCTATAAATACCCATATTTACTTTCACTTTCAGTTTTTCATCTCGAAAATCATTTACTCCCAAAATTCCTTCATTTACTCCATTCTTCATTCAATTTCCAATCATCACTCTCTTTCTTCATAAAGTCTCATCAAAACCCTAAATCCAGTTTCATTTTCCTATTCTACCAAATATACAATGGCACCAAGACAATCTCCTAAAAATCTTCTTTCTGCTACATATGCTCCGGTTGCCGCCGTAAGAAGGGCGGAACATATCTCTCTTGTAGCAGATGCCATTCGTATCAATATGAACAACTGGATGGCCAAACTATCTCTTTCCAGTGTTCATGAGGCCCAATCCATTATTGGAAGATTGAATACTTTCTTTCTTTCATGACCTTTATATGGTGCCCAAACCCTTAATCTTGAGAAAATGTACCATGATTATTTGTGTGAATTTTGGTACACAGCAGAGTATATTGAATCAACTTCATCGATTACTTATACTCTAAAGCAAGGAACCAGACCCTTATTTTTCACTGTTAATACACTTCGTTCTGCCCTTCAATTAAATTATTTTTCATTAAATGAGTTGCCTGTTGAACTTCCTACTGGCATAAATACAAGGGAAGTGTGTAGACTGATGGGGCACACAGATATTCTAGATGAGCATGGCCAACTATCCATGAAAGGAACAATCTACATGAGTAGGTTGTCAGACTCATGCAGATACTTTTTTACTCATATAGTTGAGTGTTTGGGAGGCAGCTCTGGAGGACTTGACCAGATTAATCAGACACACCTTCAGCTTGCTTACTGCCTCTGGTTCGGGTATAGAGTGGATTTCGCCCAGATATTCTTTGATGATCTGGTAGAGCGTCTTAAAGTGAAAGGTAGAAAAGCATTTGTACCATATATTCGTTTCCTTTCACTTATTTATGAAAGAGCTCTAGGGAACGAGTACGACTTTGAAACCACTCACTTTTCTGTATGTGAGTACATGCGTGATCTGGCAAATCTCAAATCTTCACCTACTGAGGTAAATATCCCTCAGGCCATGATCATGAGTTTCCAAAGGGAAGAAACTGATGCATCATCTCCAGATGAGTTAGGAGAGGCTTCAGGCAGGCCTCAAAATAATGAGGGACCTACTGGAGTCCTCAATGCTGAAATTGTGCCACCAGCTACCCAAGTGGCTCCTGACCAGCAGCCGATTGTTAATATTGTTCCACCTAACCCTCCAACCAGACCAAGAAATACAACCAGACGTCTTAGGAGAGGAGGAGTTCCGGTCATCTCCAGTAGAACCCAATCTAGCCATCCAGAATCCTCCCAACAGGATTCTGGAGATATCATCAGGGAAAACTTGCAAGCAACCACTCCCAATGTTCTTGTAAGTGGGAGTGGTGAAGATCTTGAAGATAGAGTTATTGGGGTTACTGGAGCCTCGCCTCTAGTAATTCCAGTCTTAACTTCTTTGGCTGGCGATATCATGAATGAAGATGGGTCTCTTATTGTTGAACAGTAGGAAAATATTGTCCAGATGAGCAGGTGATTGGTGAGCAAAATGCTCAGTTGGATTTAAATAGAGAAGTGGATGATCAGACAGTTGGGATGGCTCCAGATTGGGATGAGGTAGATTCCCCAATGTCTGAAGGAAATATGTTTGATGTCGATATGAATTTTCTGGGTGATGAAGTAGAAAATGTTGTTACTTCAGTTATTGCTTCAGTCACCCCACCACTTGTCTCTACAGAAATGCCTCCACCACCAGAATCTTTGAATGCACCACCACCACCTTCAAATCCGCAAAACACTTCAACTATTTCACCAAGTTCTCTCCAGATTTCATCCGATCAACCACCACCACTTGAAGCACCGCTAGACTTTCCTGAACACCGTGTGCTGGACTCAACCGTTGTAACTTCTGAAACTTCTACTGAAGGAGTCCAGACACAAGTTCCTTTGGTGACCAGAATTGCTTCTGATCTGGCACCTCCTAGTGGTCTCTTCACTTCTTCTTCAGCCGAGGTCCAAGGCCTTTTGAATAAGGTGGCGGACCTGGAGAGATCACTCCAGTCATCTTCTCAAGTTGTTTCTGATTTTAAATCCTTATTATCAAATAACCTTGCTTCTAAAATGAATTTATTTGTTGGAAATGAGAAGATAGTCTTTGAGAAGTTGAATGAACTGGTTCTGGCTACAAACAAAAATTCTGAAAACATTAAAGTAGCAGTCCAGGGATTAGAGGCGAGGCTGGTAAATTCTGTTCAGACTGCAGTAAAGGCCGAAATTGCTCAACCACTGGCAGGTCTGACAGAAGAGGTTCAGAAGTTAACCACCAGGATAAGTAATGTTGAAAGCAGGCCAACCCTAGACCAAAATTCTGTTGTCAGCAGTATTAGTGATGAAGTGGCTAGAAAATTTAGAGCTGATATGCTGAAAGAAATCACTTCAGAAATTTCTGGGTCAGTTTTACAAACCATTCAAGATGGGTTGTTGCCTCAGGTGGAAAGGATGATTGATGGAGAGTTGCCCAAACACTTGCCTCAAGAAGTTGAAATTGTTAAGAAGGAAGTGACTGCCTTAAGACACACTGTGAATAACACATCTCCAGTGGCAGGAAGAAATTTTGGGTCTTCTGACAGAATACACTTGGAAAGAATATGGAATCATCTAGAGTCTACGACTGGAGATAATTCCAAGGGGGAAAAATCTGGTGTTTTGGAGAAAGTTGCTGCCACTAAAGCCAATGTTCAGAAAGAAAAGAAAGTGCCTGGTACTGAAACCAGTGCACAAGTATCACAAGAAGCACTTGGCACTGAAGCCATTGTGCAGGAAGAAGAAGCTGCTGGTACTGATGCCAGTGAGCCACAATTTGAAGCCTTCCCAGACATCCCAACCACATTGAAAAAGGTCAGACGAAAGCATGTGGTGTCTGGTGGGGAAATTGAAGAAACTGAAAGCACCTTACCCAGTGTGGATGATGATACTTCTAGCAGACTGGAGCAGGAATGTTTCATGATAGAAATTTGGAAGAAAAATCAAAGAGATGAACTGCTGGGCCACAAGATGGAGATGGCAAACATGGGGACTCTGGATTCTTACAATGCTGGTAGATTGGGTATTCACGTTGATGTGTATAAAAAGATGAAGGAAGATCCCAGAGTTCATCAATGTCTGGATATCATGGATGATGTTCACATTCGCTCCAGATACTCACAAGAAGAGCAGATGTATGATTCTGAAACATATGGTGTAAGTGTGCTTGATCTGATTGCCCAAAGGAAGGAGGAACTGGTGAACCTCCAGAAACAGGTTAGAAAGAATGCTGCTGCTCTGGAGAATGAATACAGAAAGAAAATAAAAGGTTTGCCCAAGGTTCCTGCCAGACAAACCAAGGCCGCTAGAGATGCAGATCTCAGTACCTTCATTCCCTTAGACATTTCCAAGAGAATAAACAGGGCTCGAGTTCAGAATGCCATGGAACCAGAAAAGGTGTCAAGGGAGACTGAATACATGGTCCAGATGGCAAAGCAAAGAGCCAAGTACGAAGATATGTTTAAGTACAGGGCTGATGTCAGAAAGATCATTGGTGCAGAGATTAAGCTTTCTGAGAACCATGAAGTTATGTCAAAATTTCATGTTAAGCTTACCAGAGAAGGAGGGTTTCAGGATGAAAGGAAGAACACTTCAGTTAAGACTTTTGGGTGGTCTGAACCGAAGGAGATAGGCTTAACATTCGGTGGAAATCTGACATATCTCCAGATGTTAAAGCATTTTTGAAGAGGATTGAAAATGTCTGTAAAAGGAAGCAACAGATGAAAGTTGCTCTGCGTATGCGACCAGCAGATTCTGTACCATCCTCACCTTCACCCAAGAAAAGCCACTGAAGAAGCTTCTGGACCTGCTCAAAAGAGAAGGGCCTGACTTTTATCATCTTACTTGTATTGTACTTATTTTTGATCTAAATTGTAACTGTTTATCAGTTGATGTATGTAAATATAGTTGCAACTTTTGATTCACAAGTAAGTGATCAGATTTATTCTAAGTTAGAACTAAAAATGAAACTGAAAACACTGATGATCTATAAAGTGTTCTCCAGTAACTTAAAATTTTTTAGACTAAGTCAAATCAAGTGTTTTTCAAGCATACAAAATTGTATAGATAGAAGCTTGAAAAACCTTGCATAATTTCTAAACAAATAGGGGGAATTTGTTAGGTCCAGTTTTACTGGACTCGCTCCAGACTTGAAGACTGGAGCCCACTGAAGATTTGTTCAGAATTTATGAGAAGGCCAGTGAACTATTTACTTGTACAGGAATCTGGATCGCACCAGATTAGTTCACTGGACTTCACTCCAGTCCAGATCGATTCTACTGAAGACATTCTCACTGAAGTCAAAGACTGAAGTCTGAAGAAAGAAGACTGACAAGCAGTAGAACTCACTGGCAGTCTTACCAGATCGAAGACTGGAGCCCACTGAAGATTTGTTCAGAATTTATGAGAAGGCCAGTGAACTATTTACTTGTACAGGAATCTGGATCGCACCAGATTAGTTCACTGGACTTCACTCCAGTCCAGATCGATTCTACTGAAGACATTCTCACTGAAGTCAAAGACTGAAGTCTGAAGAAAGAAGACTGACAAGCAGTAGAACTCACTGGCAGTCTTACCAGATCGAAGACTGGAGCCTTATCAGTGTTCTAGACCTTACAAGTCTGAACACTGATTACGAGGTATTGACTTTTTGCCTTTACACACTTTTACACGGACAATCCATTTGTCTATTGATAAAAGTACAATACGTGTGTAAAGGTGGTTGGTTAAAAGGATGACAAGTCATATCAACATGACTTTATCCTTGTACTTTAACCAATGCATTTAAGGAATTAAAGTTGTTTCCTTAAATGCATGCAACCATATTTGTCACACCCGCCCTAGACGGGGTGCGACGTACATGGATTCACAACACAAGATATACTGAACGACACAAAACGTTGTCGTTTTAAAATACATTTATATAAAAGCATTGTTCACAATTTATATTACAATTTATGAAAGATATTATTCTTGAAAACATTTATTTAATATTAAACAATATTAAACAGTAGACAGAGACTTTAGCAAATTGACTTGTCTTTACTAGAGTCTGAGGGTAGGCCATGGTCCAGTATGTTGTATGCAACGGAAAATAGTCCCATACACAGAGTATCGTCTAGTTACCTGAGAATACATGCTAAAATACGTCAACATAAAGTTGGTGAGTTCCATAAGTTTTTCATATATAAAATATAGTTTCACAAAATGCCAGAGTTCAGTGTGACCATTGCCTTACCGCAATGTCAAATAGTTATGATACAATATCAGCAAAGAGTATCATATGTTTTTAATTAAAATATAGAGTATGAATCACAAGATTTAAAGTAACTATTTGATCACACAATGGATCAAATAGAATATAAGAGTAGATACTGTATACATCAAGTTCTAAGCTCATGAACCGAAACTAGACAAGTGTGTGTTTATTTGCCTCCAGAGTAGGTACCTTGTTCAGGGTACCCTAAGCTTTCCAAATATAATGCATCCGTATACAGTTGGTATGACCAACACGAATGGGGGTGCCTACCCCAATAGTACTATTCAATATACCCACGTTTATGTTTCCATAATTAATTGTTCATGATAGTGAGGACTTTGAGTGAACAGAGCAACTTAGAATCAACCATATATACATTTCTGGAAATACTTGTGTTCATCATAACAGTAAAGAGTTTGTATTTTACCCCGAAGGTAAAATAAATAAAGCAGAGTTACAAAATATATATAATATATAAATTTGTAAATATGCATATAAGTATATTACATATAATATAACTTTGAAAATATACATATAAGTATAACAAATAGTTTTATTGCATGTATCTCAGTCCCCAAATAAATGTATAAATAACTGAAAAGGGGAATATGGAGACTCACCTTAGTGTTGTAGAAGAAAGATCACTTAGACGTACTTAATCTTGTGTGATTATCAGAGAGAAATTTAGAAGTGAATATATGATGGTGTGAGTTTTATGGTTAAACGAAGGTGCTATTTATAGGGAAGGAAAACGCGTTAATAATAACGTTCGATATATTAACGCGTAAACGCGTTTTATATATAATATTATTATTATATTATATTATTATTATATTATAAAGTTAATCATGAATAAGGGGTATGTATATATATAGTATTCTTTTTGTCCATACATCTAGTGAACTAAACCCGTGATTCATAATTTATAAATTTTAAATTATAAAGTAGATAAAAGTGTGTTTCCCACTACCTCTTGGACGTTTCTAATGATAGAATCTTTTATACTAGTAGTATATATTTATACATTATTTTAATCCTAAATTATCCATACGGGCTCCTATTGAGAAAATTCAAGTTTCTATAAGATCAGAAAATTAATATCTACCACTTTCATTTTAATAATTTTTACTCAACTAACCCCTGTGAACGGGTTTTGGACGTTTATATTATAAGAATAAAGTATGAAAGCGATGTTTACTATTCAGCACTATTCACTTTTGAAATTATTCGAATTATAATTTGACGTGGGTCCCAATATAAATTAATTAATTTCAACGAATTCAGAATTCAGAACTTAACGTCGACTATATTATTTGACGTGGGTCCCACCTTTATATTATTTTATTTTATTACCCTTTTTACAATTTACTTTCTACCTTTACTATTTACAATTTACTTTTTACCTTTACTATTTAAAATTTACTTTTTACCTTTACTATTTAAAATTTACTTTTTACCTTTACTATTCACAGTCACTATTCACAGTACTATTCACGTTCACTATTCACGGTTACTATTCATAAAATAAAATTTCTAGATACGATTACTATTCACGGATACGGTACTATTCATGTATACGTTACTATTCATGAATACGGTACTATTCATAAATACGGTTATTGATAGTATAAGTATGAAAAAGTATTTATAAGCAACTCTCAAATAACTATTTGAGTTCTTGGCAATAGTTATCCATAATTTATCAAAAATTATTTGTTCAGTTTATTATGCCATAAAATGTTTGTTCATATTGTTTGATCAACAAAAATTTAAATAGTACACGTAATAGTAAATTAATCAACCTGAAATTTTGGCGGTTGTCACATTCTCCCCAGTTATTTAAATTTCGTCCCAAAATTTAGCGCGTGTGGTCGGAATGTAGGGCTTTTTCGAACAAGTGAGGATACTTTTGTTTCATTTGATCCTCACGTTCCCAGGTAAACTCAGGACCTCGCTTTGAATTCCATCGGACTTTGACAATAGGAATTCGACTCTGTTTCAACTGCTTGGCGTCTCTATCCATAATCTCTACTGGTTCTTCAACAAAGTGCAGCTTGTCATCCATTCGAAGTTCTTCCAGTGGAATAATTTGTGTTTCGTCAGACAAACACTTTTTCAAGTTTGAGACGTGAAACACATCGTGTATACGGCTAAGTTTTTGTGGCAGTCTAAGCCTATAAGCTACTGGACCAATTCTTTCTAGTATTTCGAAAGGTCCAATAAACCTAGGATTTAGCTTACCTCGTTTTCCAAATCGGATGGCTCCTTTCCAAGGAAATACTTTCAGCATAACCTTGTCTCCTACTTGAAATTCCAAAGGCTTTCTTCTTACATCAGCATAGTTCTTTTGACAATCTCGTGCTGCCTTTAATCGGTTTTGTATCTGTACGATCTTCTCAGTAGTCTCATGAATGAGCTCGGGACCTGTAATTGGACTGTTTTTCTTTACTGGAATTTTGTCACCTAATTCAACCCAACAGATGGGTAAACGACATTTTCTCCCATACAGTGCCTCAAATGGTGCAGCCTTGATGCTAGTGTGGTAACTGTTGTTGTATGAGAATTCACACAAAGGCAAGTGTTTTTCCCAACCATTCCCAAAATCAACTATGCAAGCGCGCAACATGTCTTCAAGCGTTTGAATGGTCCTTTCACTTTGACCATCGGTCTGTGGGTGGTATGCAGTACTCATATCTAACCGTGTACCTAGGGCTCTCTGTAGAGTCTGCCAAAATCTGGAAGTAAAATGACTATCCCTATCAGAAATAATCGAAATAGGTATTCCATGTCGTGATACTACTTCCTTTATGTACAATCTAGCCAGCTTGCTCGTTTTATCAATCTCTTTTATGGGCAAGAAATGTGCAGACTTAGTGAGTCGGTCTACAATTACCCATATCGTATCACAACCATTAGCAGTCTTCGGTAACTTTGTGATAAAGTCCATGGCTATACATTCCCACTTCCATTGGGGAATCTCTGGTTGTTGTAGCAATCCAGATGGCTTTTGATGCTCTGCCTTCACCTTTGAGCATGTTAGACATTTGCTAACATAGGTGGCTATGTCAGCTTTCATGTTAGGCCACCAGTATAATTCTTTTAATCCATGATACATCTTATCTGATCCAGGATGTATCGAATATCTTGACTTGTGTGATTCGTTCATCACCAAGTTTCTTAAATCTCCATAGCTTGGTAGCCAAATCCGGTTAGAAAAATACCGGGTTCCATCGGGTCTAACTTCAAATTGCTCTTCCATTCCCCTCAAAGCTTTTCTTTGAGATTGTCTTTCTTTAATGCTTCAAGTTGAGCTTCACGAATTTGGGAAGTAAGATGAGTATGAATGGTCATACTTAAAGCTCGTACTCAAAGTGGCTTTACTCTTTCTTTACGACTTAAAGCATCTGCTACAATGTTTGCTTTGCCCGGATGATAACGAATTTCACAATCGTAATCACTGAGCAATTCCACCCATCTACGTTGCCTCATGTTCAAATCTTTCTGGTCAAAAATATGTTGGAGACTTTTATGGTCGGTGAATATAATACACTTTGTACCATATAAATAGTGTCTCCAAATCTTTAGAGCGAATATTACAGCTCCTAAGTTCAAGATCATGAGTCGTGTAGTTCTTCTCATGCACCTTAAGTTGACGCGAGGCATAGGCTATCACCTTATCTTTCTGCATTAACACACATCCCAATCCTTGATGAGATGCGTCGCAATATACCACAAAATTATCCGTTCCTTCGGGTAGTGACAAAATCGGAGCACTACAGAGCTTCTCCTTCAGCAGTTGAAATGCTTTTTCTTGTTTATCTTCCCAGGCAAACTTCTTGTCTTTTTGAGTCAACGACGTTAAAGGTTGGGCTATCTTAGAAAAATTCTCGATGAATCTTCTATAATAGCCAGCAAGACCTAAAAATTGTCGTATTTTTGTTGGTGTTTTCGGTGCTTCCCAGTTCTTAATAGCCACTATCTTGGCAGGATCTACATGAATTCCTTGACTATCAATGACATGGCCTAAGAATTGTACCGTACGAATCCAGAATTCGCATTTTGAAAACTTTGCGTACAATTCTTCCTTCTTGAGTAGTTCCAAAATTTTCTTCAGATGTACCTCGTGCTCTTCTTTGGTTTTAGAATAGATTAGAATGTCATCTATGAATACGATAACAAACTTATCTAAATATGGTTTGCACACACGGTTCATGAGGTCCATGAAAACTGCGGGTGCATTCGTCAAACCAAATGGCATCACTTCAAACTCGTAATGGCCATAGCGGGTTTTAAACGCCGTCTTGGGAATGTCTTCTTCTGAAACTCTAAGCTGATGGTAACCGGATCTAAGATCGATTTTTGAGTAGCAACTCGACCCTTGTAATTGATCAAACAGGTCATCGATCCTAGGAAGTGGGTACCGGTTTTTAACCGTCAACTTATTCAACTTCCTATAGTCTATACACATGCGAAAAGATCCGTCTTTCTTCTTGACGAACAAGACTGGAGCTCCCCAAGGTGAGGAACTCGGTCGAATGAATCCTTTCTCTAAAAGTTCTTGCAATTGACTTGCAAGTTCTTTCATTTCGGAAGGAGCTAATCGATATGGTTGCTCGTGCCACTGGTGCAGCACCAGGTACTAAGTCTATTTTGAATTCCACCTGCCGGATTGGTGGAAGACCGGGAAAATCTTCAGGAAAGACTTCTGGAAAATCTCGTACGATGGGTATGTCTTCAAGCCGTTTCTCCGGAGTCTTTTTCTCTGATATATGGGCTAGGATTGCCTGGTATCCCTTTCTGAGATACTTCTGAGTCTTCATGCAAGATATAATGTTACATCGTACTCCATTCTTATCGCCTTGGATAATCAACTTCTCACCGTTTGCAATTGGAATTCGAACAACTTTTTCGTGACAGGCTATTTCTGCTTGGTTTTTAGACAACCAGTCCATACCAATGATAATATCAAAGCTTCCTATTTCGAATGGTATTAGATCTATAGAAAATAATTCTTTTTCTAATTCTAAGGTACAACCTTGGATTATGCTTTCGACTTCGATCATTTTACCATTTGCTAATTCTACAAAATACTTAGCATCTAATGGGGTAGGTATAATTGAAAGCAGGTGAATAATTTTATTTGACACAAAACTTCTATCGGAACCAGGATCAAATAAAGCAGAGACACAATGATTATTCAGATGAAACATACCCGTGACGATGTTTGGGTCTTGGCGGGCTTCTCCCGCATTGATCATGAATGCCCTTCCTCGAGCATTGTTGTTGTTGTTGTTGTTGTTGTTGTTGTTGTTGTTGTTGTTGTTGTTGTTGTTGTTGTTGTTGTTATTGTTGTTGTTGTTGTTGTTGTTGTTGTTGTTGTTGTTGTTGTTGTTGTTGTTGTTGTTGTTGTTGTTTCTCAGCTTTGGACATTTATTCTGAAATGTCCTTCTTCACCACACTCATAACATCTTATTTTTGTTCCATTGTTGACAGTTGGATTAGGGATTCTACAATTCTTGGCCAGATGACCAAATTTCTTGCAATTATTGCATTGTACTGTGCAAGAACCGGTGTGATGTAAAGTACACCTATTGCAATATGGCCTGATTCCTATATAACCATTATTTGATGATGGTCCTGAGGTCTGAGCAGGTCTCTTTGTCTGTTGATCCCCTTGATTCTTCCCAAAGTTATCTTCCCATCTCCTTTTCTTATTGAACCCTTTTGATCACCAGACTTTCCTTCTGTATTTGCACGAAGTTTTGCTTTGTCAGCCAAACTAGTTTGCCAACCGAACCGCATGTTCGATGTCAGTGGTTTCGGTAGCAGTGATCAAATCCTGAATCTTTGGTGGAAGTCCAGAAATGTACTGCTCAATCTTTTTATAATCGGGTGTAACCATGGTTGGGCAAAGAAGTGCCAACTCGTGAAAGCGGTTGGTGTATTCAGATACTTCGTATCCCTTCGTCTTCAAATTATGAAATTCTACCTCCATTTTCTGAATTTCGCTCCTCGGGCAATACTTGGCTCTCATACGTTCCTTTAAATCTTCCCATGACATTTCATAAGCTGCATCAATTCCTACTGTAGTGGCGTACTCATTCCACCAGGTAAGAGCTTGATCTTGTAGTGTGCAAGTAGCATATTTTACTCGACTATCTTCAGCGCAGTTACTAACACGAAATATGGACTCCAGCTTCTCGAACCATCGGATGAGTGCAATTGCTCCTTCGGTACCATTGTATATAATGGGTTTACATTGTTGAAATTCTCTGTAAGTACAACCTCTAGGTGTACCATTATTGACATGATTATTGTTTGTGGCTTGAGTTGCAAAAGCTACTGCTATACTTTCTGCTACAATTCTAGCAATATCTGTTGCATTCATTTCTGGTACTTCTTTTGACGGCCGGATCCTTAAATATAAATAAAGAAATTGATGAGATACTACCACATCATACTATAACCACAATTCAATAGTTATGACTAAAAGAAATGTAAATCAAGATAAAGATAGTAGATTTAATGGATAACAAACTTTGAGATATAAACATCTCAAGAATCTATTATTTTATCTAAAATTACATTTCCCGACATATACGCCGTAAATAGCAAGTAACTAGACAATATCTACTGTGACAGAGTAGATGGGGTTATAGTAGTGGCTCTCGATATAGCCTCAAACATAGTTTCAAATCTTGTTATCTTCTCCTGTAGTTCCAACACGGTGTCTTCAAGACCATGAATCCTGAAGTGAGCTTCCTCCATCTCACCTTCCAGTGCAACTATCATATTATCTTGATTTTCCACCTTCCTCCGCAGTATGTTTGTTCTTTCCCTTAACTCCGTGATACATCTTTCTGCTCGGACTATGCGTAGGACCAATGTAGGGACAGTGTCATGCAAAGGTTCCATAGTTAATGCAGGAATATTGGTTGGACCGTTGGCTCTTCTGAACCGGTCAGAGTTAAGGAGTCCTTCTTCAAATCTCCATTCCGCCAGGAATCTTGGTATAGCATTAATAGATCTCCGCAGCCGCTGAGCGGGTGGTTCAGGATGAGTAAGTCGAGCACGTCGTGACTGAGGGTGGTTAAACATCGGGTATCTAGGCGTTTGGATCCTTCGTATTAAAGATCGAGGTGAGCTTGAAGGACCTTCCCCAGATGGATTTGAAAAAGTAAAAGTAGGCGTAGTGCTAGTAAGAGCATTAGTGGTGACAGTAGTGTTTGGTCCAGGGACAAGTGCGTTATCAGCTTCTTCTCCAACGTGATCGGTCTCCTCCATTGGCTGATCTACTACATGACGAGGAGAGTCGGAGGGTTCAAGTACAGGTGGAGGTGATCGAGACGTAATCTCTTCCTCACGGTCGGATAAGTATTCCACAATTAATCCGGACATTATTCTGTTGTTATATATAAGAATATATACATATAAATATATATATATATATATATATATATATATATTATATACATTAAATTATATATTCTAAACATATATAATCAAGTAGGGATTATTCATAAAATTATGCATGTATGTGGGTGTTGTTCTATATGGGGTTATAGTCTAGGTCCATCAATTTGCTACCTAGTTCACTATAACTTGGGCTCTGATACCAATCTGTCACACCCGCCCTAGACGGGGTATGACTTACATGGATTCACAACACAAGATATACTGAACGACACAAAACGTTGTCGTTTTAAAATACATTTATATAAAAGCATTGTTCACAATTTATATTACAATTTATGAAAGATATTATTCTTGAAAACATTTATTTAATATTAAACAATATTAAACAGTAGACAGAGACTTTAGCAAATTGACTTGTCTTTACTAGAGTCTGAGGGTAGGTCATGGTCCAGTATGTTGTATGCAGCGGAAAATAGTCCCATACACAGAGTATCGTCTAGTTACCTGAGAATACATGCTAAAATACGTCAACATAAAGTTGGTGAGTTCCATAAGTTTTTCATATAGAAAATATAGTTTCACAAAATGCCAGAGTTCAGTGTGACCATTGCCTTACCGCAATGTCAAATAGTTATGATACAATATCAGCAAAGAGTATCATATGTTTTTAATTAAAATATAGAGTATGAACCACAAGATTTAAAGTAACTATTTGATCACACAATGGATCAAATAGAATATAAGAGTAGATACTGTATACATCAAGTTCTAAGCTCATGAACCGAAACTAGACAAGTGTGTGTTTATTTGCCTCCAGAGTAGGTACCTTGTTCAGGGTACCCTAAGCTTTCCAAATATAATGCATCCGTATCCAGTTGGTATGACAACACGAATGGGGGTGCCTACCCCAATAGTACTATTCAATATACCCACGTTTATGTTTCCATAATTAATTGTTCATGATAGTGAGGACTTTGAGTGAACAGAGCAACTTAGAATCAACCATATATACATTTCTGGAAATACTTGTGTTCATCATAACAGTAAAGAGTTTGTATTTTACCCCGAAGGTAAAATAAATAAAGCAGAGTTACAAAATATATATAATATATAAATTTGTAAATATGCATATAAGTATATTACATATAATATAACTTTGAAAATATACATATAAGTATAACAAATAGTTTTATTGCATGTATCTCAGTCCCCAAATAAATGTATAAATAACTGAAAAGGGGAATATGGAGACTCACCTTAGTGTTGTAGAAGAAAGATCACTTAGACGTACTTAATCTTGTGTGATTATCAGAGAGAAATTTAGAAGTGAATATATGATGGTGTGAGTTTTATGGTTAAACGAAGGTGCTATTTATAGGGAAGGAAAACGCGTTAATAATAACGTTCGATATATTAACGCGTAAACGCGTTTTATATATAATATTATTATTATATTATATTATTATTATATTATAAAGTTAATCATGAATAAGGGGTATGTATATATATAGTATTCTTTTTGTCCATACATCTAGTGAACTAAACCCGTGATTCATAATTTATAAATTTTAAATTATAAAGTAGATAAAAGTGTGTTTCCCACTACCTCTTGGACGTTTCTAATGATAGAATCTTTTATACTAGTAGTATATATTTATACATTATTTTAATCCTAAATTATGCATACGGGCTCCTATTGAGAAAATTCAAGTTTCTATAAGATCAGAAAATTAATATCTACAACTTTCATTTTAATAATTTTTACTCAACTAACCCCTGTGAGCGGATTTTGGACGTTTATATTATAAGAATAAAGTATGAAAGCGATGTTTACTATTCAGCACTATTCACTTTTGAAATTATTCGAATTATAATTTGACGTGGGTCCCAATATAAATTAATTAATTTCAACGAATTCAGAATTCAGAACTTAACGTCGACTATATTATTTGACGTGGGTCCCACCTTTATATTATTTTATTTTATTACCCTTTTTACAATTTACTTTCTACCTTTACTATTTACAATTTACTTTTTACCTTTACTATTTAAAATTTACTTTTTACCTTTACAATTCACAGTCACTATTCACATTTACTATTCACGATCACTATTCATAAAATAAAATTTCTAGATATGATTACTATTCACGGATACGGTACTATTCATGTATACATTACTATTCATGAATACGGTACTATTCATAAATACGGTTATTGATAGTATAAGTATGAAAAAGTATTTATAAGCAACTCTCAAATAACTATTTGAGTTCTTGGCAATAGTTATCCATAATTTATCAAAAATTATTTGTTCAGTTTATTATGCCATAAAATGTTTGTTCATATTGTTTGATCAACAAAAATTTAAATAGTACACGTAATAGTAAATTAATCAACCTGAAATTTTGGCGGTTGTCACAATATATGTACGGCTAAATAAATTCAGTGTTGAATTTATTTGCCTATAAATACAAAGTCATTTATCTCGTTCAAATTACTTTTTAGCAATTTGGTGAACTTGCATAAATACTCTCGATCTTAAAAGGAATACTTCACAACTTTAAGTATTTTGATCCAAAGAGATTATTTTGCAAGTATAGATCATTTGTAATTCATAGATTGTTAGGATACTTACATTTGTGTAATATCTTGGTTCCGCAACAATCTTGTATTTTATTTAACATCATAAATAAAATACACTTGAAAATTACATTGTGTTCCACCATTTATTTATTTACTTATTTATTGCTTTAAGTCTTGTATTACTTTAATTATATTCTTGCATTTATATTCAAAGTAATACTAGTCCAATTCTAGTACATTATTAACTTGTCGTATTTTACACTTGTGGGTTAAACCATCGAGTGTGGGACTTTACAATATGCTTGCTTATGTGTTGGATGACAATGGTACGCGTTCTTGTTCATACTTACCTACGAACTCACCAACCTAGTGTTGACATTGTTTAGTACACTTTTCAGGTAACCAAGAGAACCTAAGAGCTTGATGTGCATTGCTAGAAGTTGGATTATGACCATGATCCGTGATTCATTACCCGTTGATGGGACTTGCTTAGGATCATTAGCCATCTTTTGATGTTATTTTGTAAACTTTTGATGGTTGTATGCTCCTTATGCTTTTGTGATTTGTATTCAAATTGTTGGGTTCACGGAATCCTTTTAAATTCATATAGTCTCGTTCTACGATAATTCCATCTTGTGTCATGCTTTTCGGTGCATTTCGAGCCTAGCTCGGGGTATTACAGAATGGTGGCTCATTGCATGGTCATAGAGAATTAGGTGGATTGACCTAGACTATGGCTTAAGTAAAACTCTTCATATAGCATGCATGATTAGGAATCTTGTATGCAACGTGAACTATATGAGCATTAAAAGTATACGCTTGGGAGTTCGTAGGAAAGTTCATTATATGTGATAACATGAGTACAATTGGCTTGGCTTGATCAATGTGTTGTGGTGTAGTGGTCAAGTGCATGAGGTCAACGTGGTTACTTAGGGTCAATGAGGTCATGTGCATATTGTTGGATTGAGATGATTTGAATTGATGTTGTTTGATGATTTAGGGCAAAATGAAGTTATGGCATTAACATGATATAATATTGTGGCAACCCTAAAAGAGCCTGATCAACTATTTTATGGTTACCCGGTATTATAACAAGTTAATGACATCACGGATTGCACATGTTGGCTTAGAGTATAATAAGGAACCGATATGCTTAATGGGAGTTGGTTGGGTGGAGGGTTAGCCGCTGGTACACCCTGTATACAAACCCAATCAATAACTAGAGAGTATATCGGATTTGGATTATACTTTAAACCTCTTGTTTAGTTGCTTGGTTGTATGATGTATTGAACATGAGTATGTGGTTTGATGATGGACAATTGTTGTGAACTTGGTATGATGGCATGATACATAATGATTTCCCTAGAACATTAGTACTTTTGCCTTAGTGTAAAGATATGATTGATGCATGATATGTCGGCATGAGAGCATTAACTACTTGTGTGACTAACATGTGAGCATTTAGAGGCTAACTTTTCGAGTCAACGTGTTCCTTGTTTTATAGTAATGGTGAGGCCAAGAAGAGCCGGGACTACTTATAGAGAGAATACTCCAGAGCCACAACCGGAAGTTCAAGGAAGAGGTCGTGGTGGTGGTAGAGGTAGAGGCCGAGGGGGAGGTCAAGGGAGAGATCAAGGTGGTGGTGAAGCACCAACACCCGACTTGGCAACCGCGATCGCTCAAGCGGTCACAAACATCATGCCTACCATAGTTGCCCAAGTCACGGCATCTCTCCAAGCACCAACAACCCGGAGCCAAATGTGGAAGCTCAAGTTAATGCGAACGAAGAGGGTGTGCAACCAGTTGGGGTAGAAGAAAAAGAGGCACCGATAATGTCGGACAACTATGTTCCAATGTTCAATCAACACGGAGTGTACCATCAAGGGTGCACTTTCAAGGATTTCAAGAGTTGTGGAGCCCCGGAGTTTGATGGGAGTGGGGGTCCCACGGCTTGTATAAGGTGGTTTGAAGAGATTGAAGCGGTGATTGCTAGGAGCCATTGTACTTATGATGATCAAGTTACTTACTCAACCGACATGTTTAGGGGTGATGCATTGAAGTTGGTGGAACAAGGAAGTGGGGGCGGGCAATGCTATACCTTGGGATCAATTCAAGATTTTGGTGAAGGAGAGATTTTGCCCTCCCTATGAGCTTCAAACTTTAACTTTGGAATTTGTGCAACTTCAAATGAATGGGGCGGATTATAAGGGGTACATTCGGCGATTCCAAGAGTTGTCAACACTTATCCCACACTTGGTGTCTCCCGAGGCTCAAGCTATTCAAAAGTTTGTTATGGGCTTGACTCCACAAGTCCGACACTTGTGAATAACATCATGCCTACTACTTTGACGGAAGCCATTAATCGAGCCGGTAGTGTTACCGAGGACCTACTTAGAAGCGGTGAGTTGAGCAAAGTATCATCATCAAAAAGGAAGAATGTACCGGAGTCAAGTGGGGTGAAGAAAATGGGTAGGTTTGACCCTAAACGCCCTAATAAAGGAAAAGTGTTTGCGGCAATTGAACCGGCAAAGAAGGCTTATGTGGGTCCTCATCCACTTTGTAATAAATGCTCTCGACATCATGCTCCCACCACTGTAACAACCCTACTTTTTAACATTTTATATGTTCTAGTTATGTTGTCTATGATCCCGCAAGCCATAGTTATACTTGAAGCTAGTAGATAATGCCCCTAAATTAGCAATCTAAAGCTATTGTTCAGTTCTAAATTTAATTTATAAAATGCCATTGAACAAAAATTTTATTGATGATTAATCAAGTAATAAATGATAAAGTGAGCCTCACAAGTTGAGATATCAATCAAAATTCTTATAAATGTTCAACAAATCAATCACCAAACCAATTTAAGTAAATATGACATGAGAATAAAGATTTCTATCTTAAAGTATAGTCATACATTAACATGTGATATAACACGATTTTAGCTACTGAATTCAATCCACTAATGGCAGTTTAGTGTGTGTGTTCTTGGTGTGTTTAGTGTGTGTTTTGAGAGAGAATTAGGAATAAAACTGAAAGATTGGGATTAATGTGTGTAAAATGAATTGTGTTGGTTATGATTTCTAAGGTGTGAGGGCTATTTATAGTCTAACAATATAACTATGCTAATTATCACAATTAGCCCCTCAACCTTAGTAATCATCTATCTATGATTTAACAACTAGAAAGTCCTATTATCTAAATTACAATTTATCACTATTTTTGGATTTCTAACATTCTCCCCCTTAGTGATTTATTGTAATGAATGAAATACGTGTTATCTTGTCTTGTAGGAATTAAATTGATGAGCCCGGTGGTGAAGACAATTGGTGTGTTGAAGCAAGTCTTCAAAGCTTTTTCTTTTGTCTTTGGAAAAAACTTGAATCAATCTTGGTCTTGGACTTCTTGGAGTTAAATCATATGAAGATTCTCAATGTTCTTTTTGAACAGAGAATAATGAAAGATGTTTGGCTT
>CM067167.1:15226976-15257150 GCA_034093135.1 Erigeron breviscapus
AACACATTGATCTAAGGTACCATTTCATTCGCGATCATATAATGAAAAACAACATTGAACTCCATTTTATTCCCACTGACAAACAACTCGCTGACATTTTTACTAAACCACTGGATGTAAAAACTTTTGAATATCTTGTTGGTGAGTTGGGAATGTTAAACCCTTAAATCTGGAACCTTGGTATTGAACGCCATTGTGTACTATTAAGGATCTTTGATTTAAAGATTCAAAAATTTATTTCTGGATCAACATTCCAGGGAAGACTTGAAAAATATTCTCTCTTAAAAATGTTTAAGTTCAAGGGGAATTTATTTTCTCACTGGACAAATTCTTCAGAAAATATTACTGGTGCTTTGTAAATATGTCCCTCTCACTGGTAACTGGACAGGTTGAAGTGCGTGTTTGAGTTGACTTATGTCTTCTTGTAAATGTGTCCCTCTCATTTGTTGTATTAGTTGACGTGCAAGTTTAAGGTTTCCAGTCTTTCAAAAATTGGTTTTAACTGGTACTTTACTGGAGTGTCCCTCCAGTGTACCATCAGTACATGTTCACTGGACTAATCCACCAGTGATACTGGACGGTCCTGTCAACCTCCAGATGCACTGAATATGTCATAATATTTTCAAAATACTTGATCTTTGTATGTGCCACGTAAGCAAACTTTTTTCAAAGATATTTATCTTATAAATCCTACGTGGCATGTAAGTTTTTCAAAATAATGATGGTCTTTTTACTTTGGGAAAACAAAAAGTACAAGTTGTTATTGTTTTGTGGGCTGTAAACCGTCATGCATTTATGTGTGATGTGATGTAATTAATGCGGATCTCAGAACACAATCAAAAATTGTATTTGATAATTTCAAATTAATCGTTTGAGTTCCACATTCTCAAATCCTATATATACCCACTTTCACTTTCAATTTCATTTACTTCGAACATTTACTCCCAAATCTAAAATTCCTTCATTCAATTCTTAAATTCTTCATTCATTTTCCAATCATATAACTCCTATATTAACTGCAATTCATTAAATTCTTCATCATAAACCCTAAAATCATTCAATTTCATCTTCATTTATAATTCCAATGGCTCCTAGACAATCAAACTCACCAAGAAATCTTCTATCTGCTGAATATGCTCCGGCTGCAGATGTCGTTAAAGCACCTCATATCACCCTTGAAGCAAAGGCTATAAGGATGAATATGAATAACTGGATGGCAAAACTCTCGCTATCCAGTGTCCATGATCCACAATCAATCATTGGGAGATTAAATACCTTTTTTCTCTCATGTCCACTATATGGTGCTCTAACAATAAATCCAGAAAAGATGTATCACGATTATTTGTGTGAATTCTGGTACACAGCCGAATATAATGAAGCAAATTCATCTATTGAATATTCTCTTGAGCAAGGGACCAGACCCTTGGCTTTTACAGTAGATTCTCTCAGAGCAGCTATTCAATTAGGCTATCTGGATGAGAATGAGTTGGCAATACCACTCCCTACTGGTATCAACTTTAGAGAGGTATGCAGATTGATGGGGCATACAGAGATAGTGGATGAGCATGGTCAGTTGCTAAGAAAGGGAACATTTATATGAGCAGACTGACGGATTCGTGGAGATATTTCTTCACACACATTGTCGAGTGCCTTGGAGGTAGTTCTGGAGGGTTAGACCAGATCAATCAAACCCACCTCCAGATTGCCTACTGTTTGTGGTTTGGGCTAAGGGTTGATTTTGCCCAGATATTGTTTGACGATCTGGTAGAGCGTTTAAAGGTAAAAGGGAGAAAGCCCTTTGTACCATACATTCGTTTTCTCTCAATAATTTTTAAGAACGTTCTTGGAGCCCAGTACGATTTTGAAACCACTCATTTCTCAATGAGTGAGTACATGAGAGATCTGACCAACTTAAGGTCCAGAGATGGTGAGGTGGACATTCCTCAATCAATGTTGTCACTTCAAAGAATAGAAGAGAATGTGGCACCAGGAAGGGTCCAAGTTGTTGAAGTACCTGCTGGTAGCGAAGATGTTGAAATTGTTGAAATGGTTCAACCTATTCAACAAGTGGCTCCAGTTGGTGGACCAGAAACAGTTGAGCTTTCCAGACGACCAAGATCACATAGGCGTCTGATGAGGAGAGGAGTCCAGGTAAATCCATCAACCCATCCTGGTGATATAATGAATATAGATGGGTCTCCTATTTTTGAAGAGGAGTATATTGATCCTACTGTACAATCTGAACAGAGAGTGGACACTGAAGTCCAGGCTGTTGTACAAGATGTGGCTCAAGCTGGTGAGCAAGTTGTTCAGACTGAAGAACAAGAAGCCCAGATTGATCTAAATGTTGATGTTGGTGAACAAGTTGATATTGCTGGTGCATCATTTTGGGATGAGGCTGACTCTCCTATGTCTGGAGGTCAGAATTTTGATGTGAACATGGACTTTCTGGGTGAAGAAGTTGTACAGATTGAAAGTCAACCAGAGATGCCTACACCTCCACCAGAAACAAATATTCTTACACCAGAAACCGAAATGCCACCACCACCATCTTCAGAACCAACACCACCACCAGAAATGCCACCACCACCACCACCATCAATTCCTCAATCAACTCCATACTTCACACCATTCATTCAACCAACACAAACTCAATCACCACCAGTAAACCCAACTGAACAAAGTGTGCCAGTCTCAAATGTTGAAACTGAAGAGGACTGGACACAAGTACCTATGATGACCAGATTGACTTCTCATCTGGAACAACCCAGTGGTCTCTCCACTTCATCTTCTACCGAGGTCCAAGGCCTTCTTAGTAAGGTGGCGGACCTGGAGAGATCACTCCAGTCATCTTCCCAGGTTATTTCTGACTTCAAATCAATACTGTCAAACAATTTAGCGTCAGAAATAACCTTTTTGCTGGGAATGAGAAGTTGGTTTGATAAGTTGGATGAGCTGGTACTGGCCACAAATCTCAATTCTCAAAATATAAGGGTGGCAGTACAAGGGTTTGAAGAGAAGATTGTAAGTTCAGTTGAGACTGCAGTGGAAAGTAAGGTTGTTGGTCCACTGGCAGGTCTTAAAGAAAAGGTTGAGCAGCTGGTTACAAGGGTAAGCTCTCTGGAGAGTAGGCCCACACTGGACCAAAGTGCAGTTGTTCGCACTATCAGTGAAGAATGTACAAGAAGGTTTAGAAATGATATGCTGAAAGAGATCACTGAAGAAATATCAGGATCTATCCTTAGATCATTTCAGGATGTTATGTTGCCAGAAGTTGCAAAGATGATTGAGGTTGAGCTGCCAAAGGACTTGCCAGAAGCAATTGAAAATATTAAAAGGGAAGTCCAGGCACTCAAGACTGGTATAACTGCTTCCTTGCCAGAACAAGGAAGAACTTTTGGTTCACTAGACAGGCATAAGATGGAAGAGTTGTGGAATGATCTGAAGTCCAGGACTAGAGATCATTCCAAAGGGGGGAAAATTGTCAGTTCCATCAACTGGTGACCAAGAGTTAACAAGGAAGAAAAGAGAGGTTGTAAGGGCAGTCGCTACTGAAAGCGTTGTTCAGAGAAGACAAGTGACTGGTACTGATGCCAGTGCACGTTTAGCCCAGAGAACTTTGGAAGAGGCTGCTGGTACTGAAGCCAGTGAGCCCCAGTTCGAAAGCTTCCCAGATATTCCTACCACACTGAAGGCGGTCAAAGGAAAAGAAAAGGTTGTATCTGGTGAAGAAGAAGAACAAACTGAAGATGTTGACAATGAAACATCTAGGAAGTTACAACAACAGTGCATAATGATCGAAATATTCAAGAATAATCAAAGAGATGAACTGCTGGCCCATCAAAGGGAGATGGCTACAATGGGTACTCTGGATTCCTACAATGCTGGCAGGTTAGGCATAAACATTGAAGTATATAAAAGGATGAAGGAAGATCCCAGAGTTCACCAGTGTCTTGATGCTTTGAATGATGTCCATATACGCTCGTTCTATGCTGAGGAAGAACAGGTATATGACTCATTGATTTATGGTGTGTCCATTCCAGAGTTGATCAGACAAAGAAAGGAGGAGCTGGTAAGCCTCCAGAAGAAAATTAGAAGAAATGCTGGTGCTCTGGAGTTGGAATACAGAAAGAGAATGACTGGTCTACCTAAACTTACTGCCAAGCAACTGAAAGCAATAAAAGATGGTGATGTTAGCACCTTTATTCCTCTGGATACAACTCTGAAGATCAATAGACAAGAACACCAGTCCACTGAAGGACAACAGAGTGGTGTATCCAGGGATACTGAAGATATGGTACAGTTGGCTAAGCAAAGGGCTAAATATGATGAAATGATGAATTTCAGGGCCAATGCAAGAAAGATTGTAAATGCTGAAATCAAGCTGGCTGAAAATCATCAAGGTATGACCAGGTTTAATGTGAAGTTGACCAGAGAAGGTAACTTTACTGATGAAAGGAAGGATACGTCAGTCCAAGCTTTTGGGTGGACTGAACTAAAGGAGATAGGATTGACCTTCAAAGGTAAGACTGATCTCTCTCCAGATGTGAAGGCTTTTATGAAAAGAATTGAGAAAGTCTGGAAGAGAATTCAACAAATGGAAGCTGTGTTGGGTCTGAGACCACCAGTGTCTGTTCCATCATCTCCATCTCCAAAGAGGAAGGCTACTGAAGATGCACCAGAAAGGACATCAAGAAGAAGGGCCTGAATCTTATATCATTGTACTTATTGTAATTAAATGTTTTATGAAAGTTGTAATTATTTTCCTTTTTGGTGAAAGTAATAATAGTTGCAATTTTTTATTTTCATAAGTAAATGACCAGATTTAGTCTAAGTTAGAACTTAAAAGATGAAACTGAAAACACTCATGATCTATAAAGTGTTTTCCAGTAACTTAGACTTTTTAGACTTAAATCGACCAAGTGTTTTCCAGACATACAAATTTGTATATCTATAAGTCTGAAAACACTTGCATTATTTCTAAACAAATAGGGGGAATTTGTTAGGTCCAGATTTAGTCCAGACTTGCTGGACTGGCTCCAGACTGGACTACTGGAACCTTATTTAGGTTTGTTAAGAAACTTGTTTTGCTGGTCTCGCTCCAGACCCGACTACTGGGGCTCACTGAAGATCTGACCAGAAAACATATTCTACTGGACCTACTCCAGACTTGGAATCTGGAGTCCCTCTGAAGATTTGTCCAGAAATAATTGAAGACTAGTGAGCATTTACTTGTACAGGTAATCTGGAGCATTCTCCAGATTAGCTCACTTAAGACTTCACCCCAGTCCAGATCTACTCTACTGAAGACATTCTGACTGAAGTCAAAGACTGAAGTCTGAAGGAAGAAGACTTAACAAATGGCGGAGTCCACTGGAAAGTCTTACCAGATCTGCACACTGGAGGATTGTTAGTGTTCTAGATCCTGCAAGTCTGAACACTAATATCGAGGATTGACTTTTGCCTTTAACACACTTTCCAAAGAACAATCCACTTGTTCTTTAACAAAGTATACGTGTGTTAAAGTGGTTGGATAATAGGATACACTTACACTTGATGTGACTTTATCCTTATTCCTTATCCAATACATTTAATGCTCTTGTCGGATCATTAAATGTATGCCAACCATATTTGTACGGCACAAATTCACTGGTGAATTTGTTGCCTATAAATACAAAGTCATTTCCTTGACAAAAGTACTTTTAAGCATTCCTTTTGCATTTAAGTGAATTTGTCCAAATACTCTCGATCTTAAACAAGGATACTTCACAACTTTAAGTATCTCGATCCTAAAGAGTTATTTGACAAATATAGATCATATTGTAACTCATAGGTTGTTAGGATACTCACTTAATTGTGTTATCTTGATTCCGCAACAACCTTGTATTTTATTTAAACATCAATAAATGAAATACCCATGAAACATACATAATGGTCCACTTTATTTGTTTATTGCTTTAAGTCTTGTATTACTTTGTTTATATATCTTGCATCTTTATTACAAGTAATACTAGTCCAAATCTAGTGATTATTAGACTTGTTGTATTTTACACATTCTTTGGTTAACCATCTCGTTAATTAAGGGACTCATAGCATGCCGAGGGCATAGGACTTAAATTAGCTAGTTATTTCATGTAAATCTGTTGTTTCGGTATTTGGATAAGGGATGTTAAACAATTTATATTTTCATAATGAAATAAAGTACTTGATATGTTTGATTTCATTTAATATTAATTGTGTCCTATATTTGCATGTTTAATCCTTGAATATTTTATTAAATATTCTAAATTGTCCATTGTCGATTAATTATATGGGAATATAATTAAACTAAGACAAATCTGAGCGATTGGTTATATTCTTGGAATATATAATGGATGGTCCCACCAAACTCACATGATATCCATAGTTGATGCATATTGGACTACCCCACTAACGAATTTATCACTTTATGGATCGGCGTCATTAAGTGAAATTCGTAAATGGTTACTTTATTGATCCTTTGACTTGAGATACAAGCAGGTCAGCATGTATGGATTGCACTTACTTGATATAGTTCTAACTCTCCTGAATAAGGGAGTAAATAAAGGGCTATTTTCAGAAAGTGTAGTGAAGTATGATGACTGACACGTGTAGTCAATACAGGATTTGTTCCTCCAACTAATAGTTGCAGAATGATACCATTGGCGCCCTCATTAGGACTAATTAAGATGTTTGCATGGCCGTGCCCAAATGAATCCAGATGGTTCTCGATTATATTTGGTAATCATTAATTAGTTATGGAATGAGAAACAGAATCGTTAAATCATGAAATGACATTGATCCATATTCATGTTTAACAAGGTATCTGAACAAAGGGATAATAAATGCCTCAACCATTTAAATATACTTTAAGAAACTATACTTAAATATTTCTGGGAGCATTGGCGTGTTGCTAGACGCTAACCAATGTTATTACCTTCATTTGTTACGAGCTCAAGTGGGAGCTGTTAGTATATGATCACGTAAAAATGAACGTATGTCCAGAAAGTATTTAAGCCTACGGGGTCACACGCGTTGACACTTAGATATCCGGTAATATGTATATATTGTATCTACATATTTATAATCACCAAGTTGAGAGAAATGATAATTGGACATTATTAACTAGATATGTTAATTAGAATTATTTATTAATTAATAAATATGAATTATTAATTATTAAATATTAATTAATAATTAATGTAATTATTAATTAAACCCTAGTCCAAGTCAAAATGTGTTAGCTTGAAGGTTAAGTTATTAGGGATATATTTATACCCTATATATATATATCCTAATAAAAATATATATATATATATATATCCTAATTATAAAACCCTAACATATAATATAACCAATATCTTTTTCGGTTCTCTCGATCGGACGAAAATACGAAAACACAAAACCAAAACTAGATATATCACTATCATATATCTTATGAATATTATATTGATAATAGTAATTAATTTGGTGGGGTTTTCACTTCGACAGAATTGAAACATATGGTTTGTGTTTCTACATTGTATTGGACGAAACTAATAAAAGCAAACTATGGAGTTTTGGCTTTTGGTGATTTAAGATCTAGCAATCTCCGGGTTTTGTTCGACGTGTCGTGTGTGCGATCGTAGAGAGGTTTTATTTTAAACCTTATTATAAAGTTTCTTGCTTTATTATCTTCAATTAAAGGTACATGCTTTAATTAATTATTTGCATAGTTTAATCTTCCGCTACGTGCTTTGTGATTTGATTAAGATAATTGTTATATAACCCAACATCACTATCATCCCATGGCAAGGCCCCAACTTATATACGCCTTTTTACGTGTCGCAAGGTATCATTTTAGATCCGCCATTTTTAGCTCAATGATAAAATACCACCTCAAGTATCTTTTAGCTATTTGTGCAGGGTTAATCACAAGTTCACCCTGTCCAAAAACCCGTGATGATGGTGCAATGTATGCTGTTCTAAATTGAAGAGCCATGTGTATAAGATAAAATGTATCAACAATGGTCCTAAGTGTTGTAACTATAACGGCCAGCTTTCGATCCATACCAAGGCATGATTTAGACTGATCAATAACCGGAAGGTAAAAAAATAATGGGTCTATAGACACAGCCAGAATACAGGAAACAACAAAGAATTTATTCCATGTGAGAAGGAATCTATCTTGAGGGTCAAAGATCTTTTTCTCTGATGCTTTAAGATCTTCAGCAAATACTGCACGCAATATATGCCTCTTTTCTAATGGTGTTCCAATTATATGCCTTTTTATACTACTCGTACTTTCTAAGTTTTCATATTTTACATTATTTTTCACATTTCATTACTTTTTAACCCCATCATTTTTTACCAGCAGCAACCAATAAGTCATCCAGACCACCCCATTGATAAGCTTTATAAAAATACTTATTTACTCTTGACCAATTACCTTACAACTACTCCATTTGATTAACTACTGGGAATAAACCTTACATTACTATCCAAAAACTATATCGACGCATACGGTTCACATGATCATAATATGGACTCAATCATAACGGGTTCACCAAACAACCAGAGGACTCACAAATCACAATGAGATCAACATGAAGTGAAACTAAAAGCAAATCCCACAAAATGTACGGTTAAGCTTTCAAAAACTATATGTTTGTATTAAAAATAAAATCAAAAAGCATTTTTTAACAAATTGATTTATTTGCATCATGTAAGTTATTAGTTATAACTTAAGTTAATATAATTTGGAATAATAAGGTCGCGTTTGGTTCACAGAATTTGATGGAATCTGATGGAATTGGAATCGAATTCCATTCCTTGGCGTGTTTGGTTGGTTAAAGATGGAGGAATCACATTCCGTTGGAATGTAAACATTCCCTCATTTGATGGAATCTCCATTCCTTGGGGATGGAGGAAGGAATTTCATTCCGTCCCTCACTTGAATCTTCAAAAAATCAAAAACATTCCGTCAAATTCCATTCCTTCAGATTCCAATTCCTTTGACAGATTCCATTCCTTCCAAAATATGAAACAGTGGCAGAGATTTTTTTTGAACGGAATTATTACTCCGTATTTACTTTAACTATAAATCAAGGGTATAATAGGAATAATATAATATATTAAATAGGATTGACAGATGTGATTATTTAAGTGGTTAGGTTAATTTTTAGGCTTTTTATTTAGGTCTCTCAATCATTTTTATAGAAAGCATTAAATGGATATATTATCACAGTGTAAAATTCCCTTACAAAAATAATGAAAACACGGTACGTTAATACCCCAACTTAGCTAGTAAATAGTAATTAATAGAATCTACAAAAATATATATGCACCTTGTTGAATAATTAAAATACGGTTGTTGTATTTCGACCCCAAGATTTAGAAGGACCCAAGGGTTTAAGCCCTTGGACGGCTTGAGCCGCTCCTCATATCCTTGTGTGGAGAGTCATGAATGACCGTTTTCCCTCTCGAACAAACCTGTCCAACAAGGGTATTGATGTACCTTCGATCTTATGCCCACTGTGTTTGGTTGAACCTGAAACCAGTAATCATATTTTTTTCGACTTGTAAGGTTGCTGATAAACTATGGTCTCTTATCTCTTCTTGGCTTGAGGTTCCTTTACAAAGATATGCTAGCTTGGGAGAGTTTTTTGAAAATCACGACACTTTGCAGCTTAAATCTACCAAGAAAATGTGCATGGAAGCTGTTATCTTTTGCATGATTTGGAATATTTGGAAATTTCGAAACGATTGTGTTTTTTCTTCAGGAAACAACCGGGATGACTTTCTGTTTGACACCATTGTTTCTCAGTCACATTTGTGGGTTACGAGTAGGTGTAAGAAGCTTGGTATTTCGCAGGATGATTGGTTTAAAAACCTTCTTCTACATATCTAACTTGTATGTTTTTTTGGTTGTTGTTATTATTGTATATAGTTTCGTTATTCCTAGACATTGTATTATGTATTTGTATTGTTTTGGTGTCTAGTGCTTTACTAGATGCCACTTTGTTTATTTATAATATTTTGCCGTTAAAAAAACACTTTTAAAAGATACGTATACTATTTCAAACTTATATAGATGACTGACATGTGTATGTGGATCCATTTTAAGCAAATGTAGATAACATCTCTAATCTCTAATCTCTAATCTATTAAAGGAGATTAGCCCATGATCTCACAAAAGTATATGTGTCAATCAAATAAAGGCGCCACATCATAAAAAACACACAATTGCATATGTCATCTGTGTGTTTTATATGGCTTCTATATATATGTAACAGAAGAGAGTGAAAAGTTAATTCTTCCTCTATAAGCTTCTTTCATTTTCCAGATTTTATAAACATAAATCACTTCAACCAAGAATTCAAAAGTTCACACATCCCCAAACTTTATTTTTCAGGTCTATGTTTTAATTTCTTAATGAAGTTTGCATAATTTTAGTTTTGAATCTGGTGGGTATGTGTATGAATAAAGGAAGTTTCAATATTACCTTTGAATCTATTCGGTATATTACAGGAATGTGAAGATGGTTAAACCACATTAACTTGAGCTTGGTTTTTGATTTCACAGGTTTATCATCATCATCATCATGATCATCATCATCATTATCATCTTCGTCTTCAAGAACAATCTCGGAAAAAAGACACAAAAGCGGGTTTTTGATTCTTGTGTTCGGGTTTTATTCTTTCTATTTGAATCCATTCATCTCAGTTAGCTTTCTCTTTTATTATTAATATTATTATTTAAATATCTAATACTATCTTATAAAGCATTTTGTCTTTTTTTTTTTAAGAAAAGATGATTTGAACTACCCAAAATACCCTATTCTTTATTCACTAATTTAAACATATCTACCTAATATACCTATAATAACCTTAAATCTCAACCACTCATTTTTTTCTCTCTCCTCAAATCTCAACCACTCATTTTTTTCTCTCTCATCCATAAATCATTTTATTCCTCTAATTCATTCATTTATCTCAAAAACCGTATATCGATAAATTATAAAAATTGTATGGGTGTTCTTAAAATTTCATGCTCTTTCATTAGATATGTCATTCGATATACTTTCGACGAATTTTTAAATCCGAGGGCGAGCCCGTACGGCTAAGGCATTTTGGCTATCATACTCTATGACTTGACCTATCACCCCCACCATCTCACCGCCGCAACGCGCGGGCACTATCTCTCGTTATTATAAAAATAATATATTTATTATTAATATTATTATTTAAATATTTATTATAACAAATAATATATATAGCTCTCTCTTAACCAATATCTCCTTCTAAAAACCAAAACCGATGAATTTGGGTTTTAATATTTTAGGGGTTTTATTTACTTTCTGGTATGGTTTCTCTTCAATCTCTTTCTCTATATACATACATACATTTATTTGATATATGAGATGATAATTAGTATTTTTTATCAAAATTTTTTAGGGTTTTTTTTCCGATCCACAATGCAGGGAGCAACATCACAACATCAGCAACTCAAGTATTTTGTGATTTTTGAATTGTATGGATGAGGGTTTTAGAATTATTTCCAATTTTTCTTAGATCTGGACAAATCATGATGGGTTTCTTAGATTTATTTTTTGTTAAAAGGTTTCTTGGATAATGATGTTTTTTGCCATGTTAACTGTTTGATATAATGTTTTTATTGAAATAATTGATTTGTTATTATCTTCTGTATTTTGGATAGATTCTCTTTTCTTCTTCCATTATATTGACTTCAAAAAGACTTCAAGGCCAACAAAGAAGCTCAAAGAGACATTAGAAAATGAATAAAAACCGGTTGGAAAAAACAGTTGCAAAGAAAAAGGACACTAAGAAAGAAGAGAGCAGTCCATGATGAAGATGATGAAAAGGTATACTATTTTTTATACTTTTATGACTAAATGCAATTCTCAGCAAGAGGTACACACTGCTCTCAGTGACCCTCCTGTCAGCAACTCTGCACCTTCTCTAACCATTGATCTTTTCACTTATTCTCTTTCACCAAATGATCCTACCTCCACCTTATCCGCTGTCACTCACTCTTCTTCTATCCATACACCAGCACTCAAATGGACTGCTGATCACCCTCTTGACCATGTGATTGGTAATCCACACAATGGTGTCCAAACTCGCTCAGCAACAAGTAATACTTGTCTCTATGTCAATTTCTTATCTCAAATTGTGTCTGCCAATATTGGCGAAGCCATGGCTGATCCTTCTTGGGTGGAAGCCATGCAAGAAGAATTGACACAATTTGAAAGAAATCACGTTTGGTTTCTTGTTCCTCCTCCCTATAAGGAACCCATTAGCACTAGATGGGTTTATAGGAATAAGATGGATGAAGCTGGTGTAGTTATTCGAAACAAGGCAAGACTGGTTGCTCAAGGTTATACTCAAGCTGAAGGCATTGATTATGATGAAACCTTTGCTCCAGTCGCTCGCCTTGAAGCAATTCGTCTCTTTCTTGCTCACGCTGCCTACAAAGGCTTCACTGTCTATCAAATGGACGTCAAGAGCGCCTTTCTAAATGGTGCTCTTGATGAAGAAGTCTATGTTAAGCAGCCTCCTGGCTTTGAGGATCCAAAGCATCCTCACTATGTTTACAAGCTAAATAAAGCTTTATATGGTCTTAAACAAGCTCCTAGAGCTTGGTATGACACATTGTCTACCTTCCTTCTTGACCATGGCTTTCGTCGAGGAACCATAGACAGCACTCTCTTCATCTATAAGAAGAAAGCTGATGTTCTGTATGTTCAGATTTATGTCGATGACATCATCTTTGGTTCCCTATCGACAAAACTCTGTCAAAAGTTTAGCGCTCTTATGTCTAGCACTTTTGAAATGAGTATGATGGGTGAATTAACCTTCTTTTTGGGGTTACAAATTAAGCAGCTTTCCACTGGAATATTTATCAATCAAGAAAAATATATTCGGGATATGTTGCATAAATTTGACTTCACCCATGTCACTCCAAAAGGAACTCCCATGTCCCCTCCTAATAACCTCCATGCTGACCCAGATGGTAAGTATGTGAATCCTACTCACTATAGAGGCATGATTGGTTCGCTGATGTATCTCACAGCGAGTCGACCAGACATCATGTTTGCAACATGCCTCTGTGCTCGCTATCAAGCTTCTCCTAGAGAATCTCATCTTCTAGCTGTCAAGCGCATCTTCAAATATCTTAAGGTTACACCCACGCTGGGTCTATGGTACCCAAAAGATTCCAACTTTGAGTTAGTTGGTTATTCTGACTCTGACTATGCTGGGTGCATGCTTGATCGCAAAAGCACCAGTGGAGGATGTCAATTGTTGGGGAGGGAAGATGACTAGCTGGACTAGTAAAAAGCAACACACAGTTTCCATCTCCACTGCTGAGGCAGAATATGTCTCTGCAGCGAGCTGTTGTGCCCAAATTCTTTGGATGAAACATCAGCTTGCTGATTATGATTTGGAATATACCAAAGTTCCAATCATGTGTGATAATACAAGTGCTATTGCTATTACACACAACCCTGTTCAGCATTCAAAAACTAAGCATATTGATATTCGATATCACTTAATTCGTGACCATGTCATGAAAGGTGATATTGAAATCTATTTCATTCCAACTGATGATCAAATCGCTGACATCTTTACCAAACCATTGGATGAAACTAGATTCAAATTGCTTGTCAGCAAATTAGGAATGCTAAATGGGAATCAGCAACATGACTTATCATGTAGCTAACTCAGCGAGTTTAAGTCTGTCTTACTCGCTGAACCTAAAGGAATGAAGAGCTTAAAGTCTTCATCTAGTCCAGCAGCAAACGGCTCTGGTAAAGACTTCTTAAATCCGTTGATCCCTGTTGCTTTGGGAAAAAGCAAAATAAAGCAATGGAGAGCTAAAAGTCTTCATCTAGTCCATTAGCAAACGGCTATGGTAAAGACTTCTTAAATCCGTTGATCCCTGTTGCTTTGGGAAAAAGCAAAATAAAAGCAATGGAGAGCTGAAAGTCTTCATCTAGTCCATTAGCAAACGGCTATGGTAAAGACTTCTTAAATCCGTTGATCCCTGTTGCTTTGGGAAAAAGCAAAATAAAAGCAATGGAGAGCTGAAAGTCTTCATCTAGTCCATTAGCAAACGGCTATGGTAAAGACTTCTTAAATCCGTTGATCCCTGTTGCTTTGGGAAAAAGCAAAATAAAGCAATGGAGAGCTGAAAGTCTTCATCTAGTCCAGTAGCAAATGGCTCTGGTAAAGACTTCTTAAATCCGTTGATGGCTGACAGTTTTCCAAAAACTGTAGTCAGCGACCAACGTTAGTTGTGAAGTCGCTGACAAAACATTAGACATGCTGAACATCTTCCAGCATGTGGTCTTTCAAAATAATTAAATGTTTTCAGCGCCCAAATTTCTTTTCTCAAATGGGTGCTGAAGTAAAAGGCATTTAATTGAATTAAATATCTTTCTTAACATTAAATTTCTTATTCAACAAAACATAGGATATTTTCGAAACTAAGTGTTTTCAAAGTAACTATGTGGGTGACGTGGCAAAACCTTGAGCCACATGTTTTTAAAATTCAAACTAAAATGTCACCTCGATTTTCTCTTTAATGACATCACTTGTCTTCACATGACGGTTACTGTGCATCTGATTGACAAGTGACCTCTGCCAATGCGGCGTATACTCAAGTATTTTGGGATAAAATTTTCTTTTCCTTTTATTTAAACGTTACTCACAAACTCTTTTAATATATATATATATATACAGTATAAATTATATAAATTATATTATATATATATATATATATAAACAGTTGTTGATTACAACTGTTGATATTTTTGAAAAAGGAAGAGAGAGAAAACTTTTGTCTTCTCGTGTGTAAGGTCGTGGCCCACCACCATACCCTATATAATTCCGCTTTCTTCTCTCACAACTGTTTACACACACATATCTTTTCACATTCTTTCCAACTTATAACTTTCCAAATCTCTCTCTCTTTCTGTTCATCTTCTTATATCTCCTTATCCTCTCCGATCAAAACTCTCATCTAAAATGGCTTCCTCATCTGAAATCCCTCAACAAACAGAAAATGTTGAGATCCCTTCTTCGTCAACCACCGCCGATCAAAATCCTCCTGTTCCTGAACCACAAACTCAAGAACAGACCCCCTTCACCTACTTAAATTCTCCTGTATTTACTCCGGTAAATGTCACAAAATCCTCAAAAGTAAACTTTTCTCCCTCTCAAATAGTGGTAAAATCTAACAATCATATTGGCACATCGGAACTGCCAAAAGATACAAAAGGATACAAGCCCATGTTGGACTTTATTCATGCCTCTCCTGCCAATTATTGCATTATGGCAGACCCAGAAAAAATATTTGTTCACCTTCTTCGTGAATTTTGGTGGACTTGTGAGTACGATGATGAATCCAAGTCCATCACTGGTACTGTTCGTCAGGGGGAGAAGTCGATCACTATTACTCCGGCGTCTCTTCGCCAAACCCTAAGATTTCCCCAAGAGACTGATGAAAACAAGTTTGTGGAGGCAGCAAGTGATGATGTGTGGAAGGCATGGCTACCTTCCATTGGGTACAATTATAATTTAAAGAATCCTCCAGCGATCCCTAGCAACCCCTTAAAACAAAATCTTCCTGGGATCTGGAGAGTTCTGTTCACCCATGTAATTCAGTGCATGGGTGGGAATTCTGGGTCATATAATCAAGCATCAGCGACATCGATGCCTATGATCCATGCACTTGCTGAAGGGTGGTTTGTTGATTACGCCCAGCTGATCTTCAACGATTTGAAGAATAAGATCAGCATGAACAACAGGTCGCACACGGTGCCATTCACCAGAATCTTCTCTCTCATCTTCAAAGAGGCGCTTGGAGATGAGTATGTGCTGCCTAATGCTTCCACAATTCCAATTGCAAGGGTAGGCAACAACATTTACAAGCAACCCGCTGAACACTTGGTTGCTCGCCTCACTTCTCACATCAAAGAGGTACTCTTCTCTCTAAACTCTTCTTTATACCCTAAAGACAGCGACTGGGAGGCAGCACTTCTTTCTGATGAAGTGGCTGATACGGTCGCTGTGGATGCTAAAATGCCTTCTGAGGCTGGCTCGCTGGAAAACCCCCCAGCGACCTCCAAAGCCTCCAAAAAGACCAAAAGTAAATCTAAGGCAGCATCCTCAACACAAAATATACAATCTTCACCCTCCGCTGACGTCCCAACACGTAAGCGGAGTGTATCAAAGGGCAAACCCAAGGTTAAGAAGTCCACAACGCCCATGGACATTAGTACCCAAGCCACCCCATCAGCAGCCTCCCAACAGGCTGTTGACGAGTTAAATGGGACCAGCAGGCAGCCACCTCAAACTTCTGTAGGCGAGGTTGGTGAAGATATTGGGTCACCCCAACCCACTAGAGGTCTTAGTCCAACTCCTCCCCCAATAAATTCCCCTTCTTCTCAATTACCCTCTGAGTCGTTGTCAGCAGCCAGATCACAGGTGATGCTAGAGACAACAAATTCTACGGCCGATGAGGTCTTGGTGCAACAACACACTGAGACTGAGGCACCAGGTTCCACTACCCCCATCTCTGTAGATGTCTCGGAAACTGTTTGTGCAGGGACCGAGACAAATGTTCTTCAAGAAAGTGTTGTAAGTGATGAGGAATTGGGCAGTGAGTTTAGCCAACAAGATGATGAGGCTGAAATCAAACTCGCTGTCACTGAAGAAAACAAAGAAGAAATAATCAGTGGGTACTTGGAAGCTGCCCATGGGTATTTGTTAATCTCCTCACCACCAACTGAATTTGAAGATAGTCCAGTGTCACTATCGGATATGCCTCCACCTCCTTCTTACTCACCAAGGCCCACTGCCTCTCATGAACAAATTGGGTACTTTGGAGATTATGTGCCGACCTTGGATGATAATGAACTCCTCAGGAGGATGCAAATTTGTCTAGAGCACGTCCACAAGGCTGATGTTTTTAATGAAGAAGAGGATGTTGATGATGAAATCATCATGGAAGTGCCTTCATTGCACCATCCAGACTTTTTCAAGGTGCCTTGCTCTACGTATCCTATCTCTTTGAAGGATCTCAGGGTTCCCTCTGCTGATGAAGCCACCACTGCTTTCACTGCTGTGAATGTGCCTGGTCTTGACTATGTTGAAACTTATCAATTGCAAGAAATGTTGAGAAGACTGCAGGTTGTGCAAAGTCAAGGAAACATGCATGGTTATCTATATGCATGGTTGGTAGATAAAATCGCCGAAATGAACTCTGGGGCATTGGCCAAGTTTGAAGAATTGGTTTCTGGACACAATGAATTGCTTGATGAGCTGGCTGAGCTGAAGGACAGAGTGTTTGGCATCACCAAAAAGCAACATGCTGGCACCCTGTCCAATGCATATCTATTTAAGAGGAATCAAAACCTGCTTCACCACAGCATGCAGAGAGTCAGCACCTCCAACTCTCAAATCTCTGCATCGCTGGATAAACTGAAAGCTGAAGTTAAGTCAGCGAATGTCACTGAAGTGCCTGGTCTTTTATCCTCTCTCCAACAACTCTCTCAATCCAACATTCTTTTCACTGCTCACCTTCGCCAACTTCATAATACCGTTTCCTTCTTTTCCAAAAATCAAGATGATTTTCACACTTCTCTCGCCCAAGAAATTAATTCTCTCAAAAATAAACTCTTCTCTCACACGCCTTTCCAAGTTGCTGTTGACAAGAAGTTACTTGAAGAATCTGTCAGCAGGCAGCGAAAACTTGAAGAAGAGGTTGGGAATCTTAAGGAAATGATGGGTAAAATGCTGGGACTTCTCAAGAAAGAGAAAGTGAAGTAGCTAGTTCCTCAGCTGCTTCCAAGGGGGAGAAAACTGCTGAAGAAGCCCCAGCAACTGAAAATGTAAACTCTGGAAATGCTCCCCAAGCTGAAACTGAAAGTGCTGATAGGGTCGTTGAACCGGCAGCAAGTGTTGAGGGGGAGCAAGCTGAGAAGGTCGTTGAACCGGCAGCAAGTGTTGAGGGGGAGCAAGCTGAGAAGGTTATTGAACCGGCAGCTGATATTGAAAAGGAGAAAAGATCAAACTCCGCTGAGGATGTGCCAGCGAGTGTTGTGAAAGTGGTCGCTGCTGAGAGTATTCCAGCGAGACCAATCAATGTCTCTATCTTCAAGCCTACCGCTGAGTTCCACGCTGCCCTTGAAAAGAAATATGCTGATAAGGGTAAAGCAGTTGTGGCTACTCAAAGCAAGCCACCCAAAGTTCCCACTTCAGCTAGAGAACAACAAGAAAAGCTGATGTCTGGAGCTTTCCCAAGTCAACATCAACTCCACAAGCAACTGCTGAACTTACTCCTGAAGAAGTTGTGCTTCAGGAAGAGCTAAAAAGGAAAAAGAGATAAGAGGAGCTCTCTCAAAAATTTATAAGTGAGCAGGTTGTTGGTGAAGAATTAAAGCATGCTGACGATGAAGTAAAGATATTGGCTCAGCAGTCTGGTGGTCTTGAAGCACTTAAGAAAAATGAAGAAGAGTTCTTTGCCAACAGAATGAAAAATTTTGAAGAAGGTCAAAGGCTCTACCTCAAATCAAGGGAGATAAGGCAGAGAAAAGAAGAGATCATGTCAGTCAAGGTCACTCTAACCCAACAAGGGATGAATCTTATCCTACAAAGAAAAGGAGTGCCCAAGTTGTATACTCTGAAAAATGTTACTAAAGATACACTTGGGCCAACTGAATGGATCGAAATTTACAAGCTGGTCAAGGACAAGACAGCTGTGAGTTATGAACCATTGATCAAGATGGCAGGTGAGCAGATAAAGCATACTCGCAAAATGGAACAGAAATATAAAGTCAAATACTTTCTGCTCAGCTCTGCAAGACATCCATTTCCTCCTCCTCCTCAGCAACCAAGAAGTGGTGTGAAGAGATCAGCTTCTGGATCTCGAGTCTCTTCTCAGCTCCCCACTATGCTCAGAATCATTCCCAAGTCTGACATAGATGAGGAGCCCTTGCTAAACCTCCGAATGCCTTCTAGAACTCTTTTCATGGAAGGCATGTATGATAAGAAGCTTGGAGGACTTTGTTTCTGCAATGTCCATGGTCATGAACTCTTTTTCAGGACCAATGAGATTGGAATTGCTCCCTCTGCCTTCCTTCTAAAAATAAGGAAGTATTGTGCTAAGACTTCCAATGATCCCACGTTTATAAAGCTGATTGATCAAGAGCTGCTGAAGCCTGAAAGACAACAAGATAAAGCATTTATCGAGGCCAAGCAAGAATCTCAATGGGATTAAGTAGTAATTACGTTTGGGTAATGTTGACCATCCTGGTAAGTTGTTCGTCTATATGCATAGTCACTTCCCTCATTCGATTTCTTATTCGTTGTAAGTTCAAGGACTTTGTACTCAGCTAAGGCTCCCTCACGAATGGGGGGAATTGTTGAAAAGTTGGGCATGGTGATTCTCTGAGATAACTCAGCGAGTGACTCCGTCAGCGAGCTCTCAGCGACCATCAATTATCTTCGAGGTAAAGGATAAGTTCAATGACTCACCGTCATGTTTGTGTAAGTAACTGGTCCCCAAGGACACGTGTTGATAGATCAGGATGGAGCCATGTGACCGTGTACTATTTTGGTACTAAGGTATTTCTCTTTGATGCCGTTTTGGGAAAGAAACAAGATGAAGAAAAGAGAACTCTGCAGACCAGTCTTACACACCAATAGATAGTTGACAACCTTCATGTGTCAACATCTATTGGGTTGTCATGTGATGTCTTTTCTCCTATATAAGGCATCACTTGACCTAGCCGCAAGGGTGTTGGTTTGTGCCATATTTACACTTAGTGTGTTTTTCTCTCTTTGTATAATTGTTAAGTTTTTAGTGTGTCAAAAACTTAACAATATTTTCTCTTTTATTTCTTTGTAAACCGACCATGTATTCACTGTTTAATCTATGTTACTTATGATTAAACATCTTTACTTTCTTGTCTTATGTTCTTAGTGTAATTTACATTAGTTGTTTAATTACTTAATCGTTGCAAACTTGAGACTTTCACCATGACCCAATGGGCAATTTGGAAATTGTAAGCCCTAACTAGTAACCACATGTCCACATCCCAATCTAAAAAAAAAATCTCCCCCCAGCCCCCAGTGAAAAATATTAAGCATTCAGGTAATGGAAAGTTAATATGATGTGATTGAGAACGCGAAAGTTTTGTTATATCATCTAAATAGGCTTTGTATGATTTTTAATCCGTTTGCCTAGATATATTTAATTTCTTCCCGTTTCTGACTAAGCATGGCTTGTGTTGTTTTCACCCTTTTGGCCTATGCATTAAATTATTGTATGATATTACATGAAAACATATAGTATATTAATAGGGGGAAGTGAAGGTGGTGCTGTTAAGCATCTAAGTTGGGTGAAATCCCTCTCACATGTTAATTTTTTAATCCATAAAAACATGGGGGCCCAATTATTTATTCATTATACATTTATGGATTAAAAAATTATATGAGAAGGGATTTCACCACTTAGGTGTGTGACAACACCACCTTCACTTTTCCCTTAATAACATGGCTCTATTATTAAATGCAAAAATGTACTAGTGTATATTGTGTTGGGCACAGAGTGACAGAGAGTAGTAGTACAAGTTATCCTTAGAATTAATGAATAAGAAATGTATGTTCTTTTTAGGTATCCTGTCATAATTAGCTTTCTTTCACATGGGTTAATTAGTAATAACTAGTTTTGCTGTGTCATATGGGTTGAGATTATATATAACAAGATGTATGATATATTTTCGAGAGATGGTGGTTTTCACATCCACTAGTCGACAGGTACAGACCCATGTCGTAGTGTTCTATTAGGGCCTTAGGAGCTGTAAGTCATAACTTGGCAAATTGACTAGTTTTTGGCTAGTTTTCGGTCAATCAAATGTTGTCACGTGTTTTTGCCAAAAACTAGCAAAAAAGAACCAAAAGTAGCCAAATCACATGGTGTATTGCAAAATACCAACTTGCCAAAATGTCAATGCTGGAAAAATTAAAGGTTGCGGGAAAATAAAAAGTGACCGTTTTAAAAAAAATGATACTTGGGCTCAGAATTTGGGGGTCGGGAATTCGGAAGTCGAAGACGCCATGGCTGCCAACCCGAAGGTTTACCCCACCAAGATACGCACCGGATCATCCGAGTCTCATTTTTACGAACATTTTGTATCATCATCGCCCATCTAACGTAACACCGGCAACCTAATTGTTCAACGATATCATCATCGACTAAAACTACTTTTCCGACTACCTATTGCTTTAATGGAACAAAAGACGACAACACTACCAAGGAAAAATCCGGCAACGCTACCGCTAAGTTAACACTACCAAGCTAATCACAAACATGCAATTAACGGCAATGTAAATAAGATAAATATACATATAATCAATAAGCAGCAGCAGTTAACCGGAAAACCCAAAAAAGGGCTCGCCGGAAAACCGTATAAACCGGAAACCCCAAAAAGGAGTCACCGGAAAACCGAAGCAACACCACCAGAAACCCCAAAAAGGGTCACCGGATTACATGCAGCGACGATTAAACCAGAAACCCAAAAAAGAGGTCACCGGAAAACCGATTAAACCAGAAACCCCAAAAAAGGGGTCGCCGGAAAACCGATTAAAAGTAGCCAAAGAGCCAATGAATGTGTCAACTACACCCTTGCCAAAGCCAAACAACAATTTGGCCGTAAAAAGTGAACGTTTCTGGCCGACGACCACCGGAAACCCCAAAAATGGATTTCAGATCTCACCGGAATAAGGGTATTGTACGTTAGGAGCAGCGACAAGTTTTTCCGGCAATATAAGCCAAGAAAACCATAGGATTAGCCTCAAAATCAAAACCCCAAAAAAATAGGTTTCCGGTGTAAAAAGATTTTGGCACAAGAACAAAAAAAAAGGTCACATAGCACGCTCCCAACGTTCACAAGGATCGGCCAAATGTGGCCGATATATATAGCCGATCCAACTTGCCAATGTTTGCCGATACACATGCTACAAGGTAGCCAAAGAGCCGATGCTAGCCGAACCAACTTGCCGATAAAATAAGCCGACTACACCCTTGCCCCTTATGAACTGAAATTGATATAGATGATATTTTATTTGTAATATAATGTTCTAGACGAACACAAATTATGATGATTTACAACCATTTCAACGTTTTGAGACATATAGATAACATATAAATAACTAAAAGTTATCATATCATATGTGTAAAATCAGAGGTGGAGCCAGGATTTCTGGTTAACGGGGGTCGAGATTAAAATGTTGGTAACATTGTTAACAAGTAAACATATTCATAACTACAACTTATAATATAATTAATCTTAATTATTAAAAACTTAAAATGAAAAGGTTGTATTAAGAGAAGGTTGATAAAGATGAAAACAAATATTAGACTTGCCATATTTTGGTCCCTGTGGGTTTTACACCTTTTTGCAATGGGGTCCTTTTTGACTATCGTTGCAATGGGGGTCCCTGTTTTTGACTATTTTGCAAAATTGGTCCATTTTTGACGGATCCGTTATTAAGGGACGTTAACTGTGCACGTGAGCACCACGTGCAAAGGTATTTCTGTACTTTACACCCGAAACAAAGCATAATAAAAAAAAATTATATCTTATACTTAGAAAAATACGGTCATTTTTCGTGAAAATTCAAAATGTTCCAAAACAAGAAAAGACACTTGGAATGTTCTTAAAAATGATGTCAATAGACTACTCAGGACCCAAAAAGGTTAAACGAAGGTTTGACAAAAATTTTTAGTAAAATTACAGAAGAGGACGGCTCTTGGTCTGCAAAGGCCGTCCACAAAGGCCGTCCTCATCACAAAGGCCGTCCCCATCAGTTTCGTACTTTTGATACTTTAAATAATTTTCGACCTTTTCTACTCAAAACCGAGCTTCTAACAACACATAAACAACTTCATTTTTGACATAAAACACCTAACACAACATTTCAAAGGTCTTCATACCATCCGTTGATACAAATCAAGTTTACACAAGTAAATGGGTCGTTTACCCAAAGTTGACAAAATGGGCATTTTACACCAAAATGATTGATACTTCAAAAGACCATATGACCCAACTATTTGCAGAAATACATGTTTATCATTGATAATATACAACCATTGTACCAAGAGCCATAACGAGGTGGGAATACTAAGCTTATACCAAAAGAGCCATTTACCGCAAAATGGCAAGCTACCTTCAAAAGCATAACTTCTCTTGAAAGCACACAACCAATCAATCACTTATTCCCACTTCCAAAACCTATAAAATGGTAAACAACAAAAAGAATAAGCTTTCGCTTAGTGAGTACGTTTATACACATATATGCACAAATTGAAGACAGTACACAATGATGAGTTATCAAACCTATATTGCCGCAATGACATCTCATCCATAAACACCTTCATATCAACACAAAATATATGAAACTATCTAATCAATCAACCAAATAAAACATACTATCCAACATTTAAATCACGTTTCCATATCCCATATGGTCTTATATCATCTTATCTATATACCCATCACCATACCATGGGTCTCAAATCTTGAAACTCTACACAATTACACAAAATATATATTTCTATACATTCAAACAACCAACTAAACATTTCATTCACAACCAAGTCACATTGCAACCCCGTATGGTCTTTCACAATATGTCATACCCCGTATGGTTTTTATCCCGTCATCTAAATACGACATATAGATTCCACCACCATTCATGTAATTGACCCAACATGTGAATAATCATATATAAAGGTACTCACCTCAATGACGAACAACCAAGTCCACGATGATTACATGAACACCTATTATCACTTTCAATATAGCAATAATCACAACATGCATATAAGGCCATTTAGTAACCCAACACATACAAGATTATCTATCCATAGCCACTAATTGTACTATCATTCTTTTTAGCCATTCCAATTCCCACTATATTATTTAGTTGGTTCATTTCATGTCCACAACAATATGGCCATGCCATCATATTACTCAAAATCCATCATTTCTTATCTTAACCATGAAGGTCAAAAACAACACTTTTATCAAAACCTTCATGCAACTAAATAAAGACACATTTACAAGTTGAAATTTGAGGAAACAATAACCAAATCACCATCCCACTATAAAAATCCCCAATTTATCAAATTACAAGAACCCTAGCTTGAATTTAATCAAAATGACATATTTCACTAAAATTCCCAAATCAATTGAATTGCATGAACCCTAATTGAAATAAATCCCCAAAACCCATTTTGCTAGAAATCCCCAATTCAATTGGATTCTATGAACCCTAAATTTCTCAAAGCACAAAGTAATCAAAGCTCATACCTTAAAGAATAACAAAAAGGAAAGTTAACTAGTCTTCTTCCTCCTTCCTCCTCTTGATTTTCGGCCACATACACCAACAACACCAAAATCTCCCAAGTTTACTTTCTAGTAATTTGAATGTTATTATTATTATTATTTGGATGATTTTTGATTTGGATGAATTCAAGAATTACACATAAGAGAAGAAATTGGAATGAAAAAGTAATAGAAAGGGAGTAGTTAGATGTACGAATAAGTGGTGAGTCACAAAATGGATGAAAGGGTGTCATGTTCTTCTCATGCCACGCCCCCTACAACTTTTTAGTGGGTATTATACCCGCTATCCACTAAAATTACGACTAATTTAATCCTATATCTCAAATTTAAATATCAGAAATTATTTTGAAGGTAAAACTATAATAACAATCGCTTTATTTATTTTAAAATCTGGGATGTTACAATTTCTGTACTTTAAACTCCATCCTTTTCTTTCGTCATCTTCATATCATCATCTTCACAGATCTAAAATCATCGTCATCTTCATATCATATCTCTACCATATTTAATGAAACTTTAATCCATATCTCTACCATCTAAATCTATATTTTATACATATATCTCACACCTTTAGATGATACTTATAATTTTTTATAGGCCAGAAAACATAAAAAAACTATGCATTCCATTCTCTTTTATAGGAGCAAGAGTTAAAAAGCAAAAGGGGTGAGGTGATTGGTGGCCATTTCTAATTGGCGGTCTATACAGATCTAATCGGCAATTTATATTTTAATAAATATAATCTTAGATTCATTCTCATCAATCAATGCCTTCAAGTGATGAATTTCCAATGCTAAACCCATCGGCCATTCGCAGGACCAGTCATATTTTTACGAGGTAGTGGTTGTTTTTTACCATCAAAATCCATATTTTTACGTATATATGATGGCAGTCGGTAGTGGGGTTGCCAGAGTTGTACTTGGCGCCGGAGATGTCATCGGCGGGAGATGACATTTTCAAGATCCAGTTTCTTGGAAATAAAATAAAAATCAAATCTTGATTATATAATCTATACTTTTATTGTAGAAATTGTGTTTATTAACACACATTAGTGTGTGTAAAAATGATGGGTGGAAAATTGATTTTCCAGGTGGAATTTTCAAGAAACTGGATGATGATGATGTAGATATAGATTGGTTCTTTTAATAGATTGGTGAGATGTTTGGAATGGATTTGGGTAGTTTTATATATGAGTATATGTGTTTGATTTGTGTTGTTCATGATTTATTCATACAGATATAAATACTGAAGATGATGATATACTGTACAAAATCTAAATACAATCAAATAATACGAAGATATACCCGAAGGAAGTCGGTGCGATTCACCCCTTCTTTATTATTATTATAGATTTAAGAGCAATACAATACGAATCAATCTAAACGAATGTGTTTAGATTGAATAACAAGACCAGAATCGTATTACGATCTAGATGATCGTAATAGACAAAATATATATTGAAAAATATAGATACAGACGAATATATATGTATTGAATATATCGATAGACTGAAAGAATGAAACCCTAAAGGGTTATAAGTTTGTTTATATAGGCTGAGAAGTTTCATAATGCCCCCTCCATCTTTCCCTTCTTTCTCTCTTCAAACCAAACTTCATCAGCTTCCAGACTTTGACAGAAATGGTCCTTGTACTTTACCTGCATACATCTCATACACAAAACATAAGTATAAACACTTATAAGATTAAGTTTGATACATTTATACATTTCAACATGCCCCCTCAAACTTAATCTTGAAAAAGATCTTTCATTTTAAGTTTATTACAAAGATAATGATGAGTGCTTATATTCAAACCCTTTGTAAAGATATCTGCAGGTTGCTCATCAGAATCTATCTTAATTAGTTTAAGACATCCTGATGCAACCTTTTCTCTTACAAAATGAATATCAACTTCAAAATGTTTTGTCCTTTCATGAAGGACAAGATTTCCTGCAATTTGAATTGCAGGTTTACAATCACAGAAAACCTGAACAGGTAACTTTTCATGATACTTCATATCCCTTAATAACTTTTGAATCCACAAGATATCACAAGTAGTAGCAGCTAAACATCTATATTCAGATTCAGCAGATGATCTGGATACAGTGGGCTGTTTTTTACTTTTCCATGAAATCATATTACCATCTAAAAAGATGCAGAAACCAGAAACAGACCTTCTAGAGGTAAGACATTTACCCCAATCGGCATCAGAATAGGCTATTAAGCCTTCATCTTTGTTGGATTTCTCAATAGTTACACCTTTACCAGGAGAACCTTTAAGATATCTCAAAACTCTCATAGCAATTTTAAAATGAGACTGCAAAGGAGCATGCATATATTGGCTCAAACATTGAACAGCATAGGATATATCTGGTCTAGTAATAGTCGGATATATCAATTTACCAATAAGTTTTTGATATGCAGAAACATTGACAATTAAAAAGTCATCAACATATTCATGAGAAGCAAGAACAATATTAGCTTCTAATGGAGATTTCATAGGTTTACAACCTAAGAGACCAAACTCATTTAGAAGTTCAAGACAATACTTCCTTTGAGATAAACAAATTCCATTCTCAGTTTTAAGAATTTCAATACCAAGAAAAAACTTTAACTCACCTAAGTCTTTAATCATAAATTTATCTTTAAGAACTTTTTTAAACATCTCAATCTCATTCTCATTGTCCAGTAATGACTAAGTCATCAACATACACAAGTAAAGCAAGAAACACATTTCCTTCAGATTTCACAAACAAAGAATAGTCATTCTTACTCTGTTCAAATCCCATTTCAACTAAAGATGAAGTTAACTTTTCATTCCATTGTCTTGGTGCTTGTTTTAAACCATATAATGATTTAACTAGCTTACAAACTTTAGTATCATCTTTATTGAAATATCCTTCAGGAAGAGACATATACACATCTTCATTCAAATCACCACAAAGAAAAGCATTATTTATATCTAACTGATATAACCAATTTTGAACAGCAACATTAATAAGACATCTAACATTTACCATTTTAACAACAGGGAAAAGTTCTTCATAATCTACCCCTTCTCTTGATTATAACCTTTGCAACTAACCTAGCTTTGTATCTTTCAATTTCACCATTTGCTTTATACTTAATTTTAAAGATCCATTTACATCCAATAGGTTCTCTCCCTTTAGGGAAGATCAGTAATAATCCAAGTGTTATTCCTATTTAATGCCTCCATCTCATTATTCATAGCATTAATCCAATTTATATCACAACAAGCTTCCTTAAAACTTTTTGGTTCAACACTTTTATTGAGACAGAAACAAAACAGAAATTGTCTTTAGATAGTTTAGATTAATTAACAACTTTTTCTAAACCATATTTAACTTTGCTTTCAACGACATAGTCAAGAAACTTATTAGGCATATAAGGCTCTCTATTTGATCTTCTAAGACCAACTTCATTATTTCTAGATTCATGAAATTGATTTCCCTCATAAATATTAGTAGTATTAATACCACCTTCATTGTAATGACTATCACTAGTGCCATCATCACTACTGGTAGCTGCAGGTGTATTGCCAGTAGGTGTTGCACTTGGTTCATTACTTTCAGAATTGTCTCTTCCTTCATCATTGGGAGTATCATAAGTTTTGGTTGTATTTTCAGTATCAAACAAATCAAAAAAATTCAGTTGGTTTAAACCATTTTTTGAACTATCAAAACCTTTATCAATAGTTTTAAGAGGAAAGATTTGCTCATAAAACTTTACATCTCTAGAAAAGAAAATGCTTTTATTTTCTAAACTTAAAAGTTTATAAGCCTTTTTAACACCAGAATAACCAATTAGGACACATTTTTGTGACCTTTCAGAAAACTTATCATTATTATTCAAATTTGTAGAAAAACATAAGCAACCAAAACTTCTAAGATGGAAGAGATTAGGTTTAAAACCATGAATTAATTCATAGGGACTTTTTCCATTAAGAACTTTTGTTGGAAGCCTGTTAATGATATAAACAGCAGTTAGAACACACTCACTCCACAATAAAGGTAATCCCCCCTGAAACATAAGAGACCTAGCAACATTTAGAAGGTGTCTATGTTTCCTTTCAGCCACATTTTGTTGTGGAGTATATACACAAGAGGTCTGATGAATAATACCATTACTATTAAGAAAAGTGTTCATTTTATGATTAATAAATTCAGAACCATTGTCACTTCTGAAAATTTTAACATCTTTTTAAACTGATTTTTTAAAAGTTTCACAAAGTATTCAATATTTTCAAACACTTCTTCTTTAGACTTAAGTAAATATAACCAGACTGCTCTTGTGTAATCATCTACAACAGTTAAAAAATATTTAAACCCATCTCTACTAGTTACCCTATAGGGACCCCAAAGATCAAGATGAACAATATCACCTAGAGCACTGGTTTTATGGTCACTTAAAGGAAATGGTTCTCTATGTTGTTTAGCTTTGTGACAAACTTCACAAGGAATACTATCAGTATTAACCTTACGATTTTTAAATCATTTTTAAGAATATGTAAGACTTGATCAGCAAGGTGACCAAGCCTGCAATGCCACACAGTTTGAGATTCACAACAAATAATTGCATTACAAGAAGCAAAATTACCATAAGCAGAAGTTTCATCAAATATGTAGAGACCATCTTTAACACTACCAGTCCCCAGGACTGTTTTGAACTTCAAATCCTGAATGTGACATTTAAATTCAGTAAAATTAACACTTAACTTACTATCTCTAGCTAGTTTGTTAATAGATAACAGATTAACACAATAACCAGGAACTACCAGAACATCAAACAAAACAATATTAGAAGACAATCTTAAATTCCCAATTTTAGTTATTCTAGCTTTAGTTCCATTTGGATGTGCAACAGAAAGATTCAAATCTGAAATATCTACTACATTAAACAACCCTTCTTCAGAACCAGTTAAATGTTGATTAGCACCAGAGTCCATTAACCAACCCAGAATTTTATGAACAATACTTTGATTATTAAAAAAAAATTTCAAAATTTTCATTAAAAAATGCATTAGCATTGAAAATAATACCTGCCATATTGGCATTAGGAGAGAAACCAGAAGGAACAGAAGGGTTATCATTAATAAGACTCATCAACTTCATCATCTGTTCATTTGTAAAAGAGAAAGTAGGAGCAGAACTAGAACTAGCAGGATTAGAAGAAGTAGAAACACCAGAAACATTGTTATTAGCTTGATCAGAAACAGTATTATAAGATGAAACATTTTTAGAACCAGATTGAAAACCAAACTTTTTCTTTTGACCATTAGGATATCCCACAAGTTCATAACATCTATCAATAGTATGACCAAGAAAACCACAATGAGTACATAACAGATTAGGATTAGGTCTCGAAGTCCCAAAATATAGATGATTAACTAAACCCGACTGGCAAGTACAACTAATCTTGATGGACAAGTTTAGTTTACGATCCAGATATGGATAACAAGAAACAATTGTAAGTCCCAACTTGTTAGATGGTACTACTGAAGACACCTCTATGTCGATGGTGTAGTTACTTTGCAATATACTTACTAAACTGGAGACGACCAGTTAGATAAGTATATACCAAGTTCTAGATAGATTACTTATATAAAAGACAATAAGTAAAGAACAATACAATAATACAAATAACTTGTAAACAATCTTGATGAGACAATATGTAGTTTTCAAAGTGTAATTTATTTATTGATATTAAACAAATTACAAGG
>CM067167.1:15258150-15300832 GCA_034093135.1 Erigeron breviscapus
AATTGGTCCAAACTTCATTTTGTCTTTGTATGCTTGAAAATCTTGTTTAATAGTATCATGTTCGAAAAGTAATTTTGAGTGTTCTTCAAGAAGTTTTGAAAATTCACTTTTAGAAAATGAAATACTATTTTTCAACTTTTTGTTTTTGTTGGCTAAAGATTTGATATGAGTTGTCAAATTTGATAAAACTAATCTACATGACTCTTTGTCCTTAATCAAAGAAAAAGTAGAGTCGAGATTTACCTCATCATCTGGGTATTCATCATCAGTGCTTTCTGCTTCAAAAACTTTGTCCTTTGCCAACCTTGCCATAAAGCAAACATTAGCAGAGAGATCTGATCTTCATCATCTGAGAGTAATAGCCATTTGTCATCTTCAGCGAGCAATGCATGTCCTGCTTCAACTTGTTTGGCTAACAGCATCTTCTGCTTGTAATACTCATAATTCCGCTTTCGAGGTTGTTTGCAATCAACAGCAAAATGTCCAGGAATACCACAATTGTAGCACTTTTTGTCAGATGCCTTACCCTTCTCAACAACTTGTTTCTCATAAGCTTCCTTATTTTCACCATGTTTGAATCCATTAGCTTCTCCTTGCTCATTACTCTTAGGATGATAGTGTTCCTTCTTGGAAAATGCACTTGTAGAAGAAGTGCGGAGATTGTTGTTTGTTGGCCTCGCTTTGTAAAATTTTCTTGAAATGCTTTGTTACCGCGGCAAGAGCTTGATATAGTTCATCTGAAACACCATCTCTTGTAGCCATCAGATCATCTCCCTCCTCATCAGATGAAGAAACAACTACCATTTGCCTCTTAAGAGCTTCAGAAATCTTCTTCTCAACTATCAATGCCAAAGGATCAATAGATACAACTTCTGATTTTGCTTGATGAAGCTTTGTTTAGTACTTGGTTTTCATTGAGTTTGAAAGATTCATAAAGAGTATGAATGGTGAACTTGGTCAGATTTTGATGTTGCTTGATCTGTGTTCCAAAATCTTCCCATTCTGGACCAAGAGCTTTGATGAATTTGATGTTTAACTCAATCTCTGTTTTCTTGACATTGTTCTTCCTCAGTTCATTTATGACATTGCAGAATCTGTAGTAGACAGCTTCAAGAGTTTCATTTGGCAATTTTGTGAAGTTGTCAAACTCAGTCAAAACATTGGTCAATCTTATCGTCGAAGTCACGTCAGCTCCTTCCATCTGTCTAGCCACCTCATCCCATATCTCCTTGGCTGTATCATAAGAATCAACAGAGACATAGATTTCATCTGGTAGAGCTGTAACAACCGTCTTAGAAATGTTCTAAATAAGTTCTTTAAGAAAGTACTTTCGCCACTCGAACGGCTAGACAGTTCAATTTATTTAAGTTCTTGACGTACTTTAGACCTAAATTATGTGCTTATATGAAGGTCAATTTGATCTTAAATCATGATTTATATGACGAATTTATGATTAAGTTCGATAAATACTAAAGTGCAGTACGTAAACGTTCGTGTTCATAAAGTTCTAGTTCAAAAATGTTCGCAATTAGTCCTTGCATTTATGAAGTTCATTAATTATGGGAAAGGTATAAAAAAGAAAGAGATGGAAACCCTAGTGAGAGAAGCATCACTGTTCATCTTCCTCCTTTCACTCTCTCACTAAAACACACACTCTCAGACGCCATAAAACACACACTAGAGCATATCTTGATTTTGGATTGTTTAATCAAAATCGTTGTACTTTTAGCATCCTTGGGACAATCAAAACACATTTCTGGAATCAAATCTCAGGTAACAACAACAAATGAGTTTTTGAGCAATTTAAAAGTGTACTTTTTCAAGTTTATGTTCTTGATGATTTGGTCCAGTTCTTGAATGAAAATCGTGTTAAAAGTTAATGGGTTTGTGTCTAAATGTGTTTAACAACATTTTTATGAACAAATTTGGGTCATAACGTACTCTAATCTCAAAACCCATTTTTGAAAAGTGAAGAAAGTGTGTTCTTGAGTGCCATGACTTGTCCATGTGTTATTTGATCTTGAAAAGCCTTAAAAGTGATATAAGTTGTTGTTATTATGCATATAAGTACTAGTGCTATGTTCTAACATGTCTTAAAATCGACCTAGACCTTTGTGATGAGTGTTTGGTTTGTACAACCCGTTTTTGGCCTTGGGACGATCCTGAATGGGACGATCTTGGTCCCAAGATCGTCCTAGGCAGCCCATCTTGGTACCTTGAGCTTGTTCGTGACTTTGTGTGGTGTGGTGATGTGGTGTACTTATTGGGTAACTGATCCTTTAGGATCGGTTTTGCTCAAACAAACGATCTTGTGCTAAGAACTTAAGACGATCTTGTACCCTAGGAACTTGAAACGATCTTAACTTAATGCACCTAAAACGGTCTTGAGCCTTAACACTAAAACGATCTTGAACCCGAACCCAGGACGATCTTGCACCTAGTACATCTGAAACGATCTTGAGCATGGTACATTGAAACGATCTTGAGTTCATAAACCTTAAGACGATCTTGTGCTTAGAACCTGAAACGATCTTGAACCATGTATATGAAACGATCTTGAACCTAAGTACCTAAAACGATCCTGACTTTGGCTTGAGCATAGGACGATCTTGGCTAGCCAGTGGGACGATCTTGAAGTTCCAAAACCCTAGACGATCTTGTACTCATAAAAACAACTTGAACTTGTTCTATAACATACCACACTTGATCATTAAACACCAAATCAGTTCCTAACATCATTATCATTAGATTAAACACATCAAAGGCTACGTACTAACACCAAAGCTAGTTCATGAACCGATCTAAAACAACGAACACTGTGCAAACCCTAATTGAGTACCCTAAGGGCATGTTCTATCTTGATTATTAAAGTAAAAGTTCAATGAACACCTAAATTGAGTTCTTAAGACTAAAGTTTATTATTAAAGACACATTCAACTCATTAACACGATAAGTACTTATGTGTGAGTTCTAAGACGTTCAGTTCGAGTCCAGTTCATGTACTTAAAGTTCATTTAAACTCATTTTGAGTCAAAACGTTCAAAGATCATTATGGACCAAATCATCAGTTCATCAAGGACATTTCAGTAATTAATTAGTCATTTGAACTAATATGTGTGCATATCTATGAACAATAACTTGTACTTAGGCATCCATCAAGACGTACTTGGATTTCGATAGATATAACTTATCTATCTCGGTGCTTGTTCTCTGTGCTATAAACTGTGCTTGTACCAGATCACTGTGAGTTCACTAATCCCCCTTTCGTACATTTTGTTCAAGTTCTTTTATCGGGGATTGAAAAGCATGAAAACTACTTTGTACTTGTACATATGTTCTTGAACTACTTTACGTACTATATTATAATCTTGAACTATTTCACGTACTATTTTATGATCTTACGGGGTACTTATGATATGATTCCTAATTATTTAAAAGAGTATTTAAGTCTTGAATGGGCAGGATCTTAAATACCTCCATACTACTGTACTTGATCTTTAACATATTCTAGTTCGTACTTGTACTTGTTCAGTTCTTTTCACTGCTATCAATTCATATCCCACAGTTCAGGGATTGAACCGTAGATAATTATGGACAGCGCTGTTTAGGGTAGGCCCACCCTCATTCTCCGCAGTTCTGGAGGATGCATATTATCTGTTCTTGTTCTGACTTAGATCTTCGTGAAGTACTTGATTATTATGTGCATAAGTTCATTACAGTTCAGTTCTGGCCAATCGGGTTAGCAGTGACAGTACACTTAAAGTTCATTATATGTTCTTGTATTGTTCTTACGGTCATAAAGCACTTTTGTTAAACGTACAGATCTTATGACTTGTTCTTACTCTACATATTATTATATGTATACGTACTAGTACTTTATGTGAATCTCACCAACTACTTTTGTAGTTGACCTTTGAACTTACATGCTTTTCAGGCTAGACTAGTAGATCTCTTAGCATAGGAGTCTTCCTCTCCAAAGCTCATCTCTTGGGACGACTGTTCGTACGTTCAAACCGGAAGCCGTGAAGATCTCCCTTTGCTTATTCAGTTCAGACTTCTGTACTTCAAGACAATTGTTCTGTCTTTTGATTATTAACTGTTCTGGGTATATCCCAAATGCTGTAATAACTTTTATACTTCTTTTCTTTTATGTTATTGGCTGTGTTGGAACTTGTACTGTGTGCTTTTGTGCTTGTCTGTACATCCCGTATATTCCGCTTTAGCGGGGTGTTACAGTTGGTATCAGAGACATGGTTATAGTGAACACCGAGCTTTTTTCCTAAGGAAAACTCGAGCTATAACTGGAATCCACTCTGAGGTGATCCTTTGTATGACTGGTTTGAGTAATAGGCACTTTTTGCCCTAATTAGATGTAACCTGATCAACTACATCTAATTACGGATAAAGTATCTAGTACTCAAAGTGTGTCATTAAAGGCGTCATCCTTTTCTTAGAGCTCTATTAAAGAACTTCGTGCAATCTCGTTCTTCGATCATATCAGTTCTAGTTCACTCGTTCTCTTAAGACATACGTTCTAGTACTTCGATTATAGGCCTTAGAGCTTATACGACTATAGGTCCTTATCGTGCGACCGACGACTGTTCTTGTTCATATATTGTGCTAACGACGATCATTTATTAACGTACTACGTACTTGGAGCTTTAGACTTGTGCAAAACGTAATCGAGTTCATATTTCTATCTTATTAGGGGCATAAGGAAGAATGCCGCCTAAACGTGGACGAAAAGCTAAGACTGCACCAGCTGTTGAACCTACTCAACCTGGTATTAATGCGAATGTCAACTTTACCTTGGATGATGTAGCAGACCTCATCACTGACCGCATGAATGCGATGATTGCCCAATTTGCTACTCACAGTTGCTCAGATGCTGGAAATTCCACTAACTGAAGGTACTAGAACTACTAGAGCAACTCAGAATAGGAGGACTCAAGAAGAACCCGAACAGGATCAGGAGGTGAACAGTGATTCGGATGGAGCTAGTCATAACAACACTAGAGCTACTGCTGAAGGTAGAGTCAGCCAAAGCGGAGGGTGTTCATTTAAGACCTTCACTCAGTGCAAACCCCCAGTCTACACAGGGGAGAACGGAGCTGCAGAACTATTGATGTGGTTCGAGAATATGGAAGAGGCCTTGTACCACACTCAAACCTCTAAGGACAAGATGGTGGAGCATGCGACCAGCCAATTTGATGGTGCTGCTAGGTCTTGGTGGACGGGCATCGTTACCACTATTGGCAGGAAGTCCGCCTATGCTTACACCTGGGAAGAACTTCAGAAAATGATGAGAGCTGAGTTCTGTACCAAAGATGCCTTGCAGGAGTTAGAACAAGAGTTTTGGGATCTGAAAATGGAAGGCGTGGAGATTGAGAAGTACATTTTGAGGTTTAATGAGCTTGCTAGACTTGTGCCACACTTAGCTTCTACTGAGGAAAAGAAAATTGATCGCTTTATTTGGGGCTTGATTCCTGAGATCCGCCGTGACCTCACCAGTAAAGGCCCCAAGACCATGTCAAGAGCCACTGTACTGGCTAAGACCTTGACCAAAGATATTATCAGGTCAGGAGGTTTGACTGAGAATGCTGATAAGGGGAAGAGGAAGGCTGAAGAAGTGGTGGAAAAGAAGGCGGAACCCCCAAGTAAGAAGGGGAAGATCTTGAAGAACTATGCAGTGACTGCGGTGCCTGAACCAACAAGATATTCTGGAGCTTATCCAAAGTGTACGTTGTAACCTTCATCACACTGGTGCTTGTCCTGTTTGCTATAAGTGCCAAGGAATTGGGCACATGGCAAAGTACTGTAATGCTGGCTCAGTGAACTTGATCAGAACCAACCCCCCGCCAGTCAACAGAAATCCTCCAATGAGAAATGCCAGACCTCCGCTACCACCTGCTGTACCAGTCCAAAGGAACCAGAACCAGAACGCCCAAGTTCAGCGTGTTGCTTATCCATGCGGGCCAAGGAACCAGAACCAGCAGAACAACCAGCAACAGCAAAACCAACAAGGCCCTGCTAATGCCCGTGTTTTTGCTCTGAACGCTGAGGAAGCTCGTCAGAACCCTCGGGTTGTGACAGGTACTTTTCTTCTGAACGATCATTATGCTTCTGTACTATTTGACTCCGGTGCCGAACGTAGCTTTGTTGCCTTAGACTTTAAAGCTAAGACTAACATGATAACTGGCAAACTAAATGACAAATATGTGGTAGAATATGCAAATGGCCAAAGGTACGGTACAAATGAAATTGCTCTAGATTGTCCTTTGACTTTAGTGGACAAGAACTTCACCATTGATCTAATCCCCGTCGAGATTAGTAGCTTCGACATTATCGTGGGAATGGATTGGCTATCCAAACACCACGCGACTATTTGTTGCCACGAGAAATCAGTTCATATACCGCTACCGGACGGCGAGATCTTGATCGTACAAGGCGATAAGTCCACGAACGAACTTAAAATCGTCTCAGCAATGAAATTCCGTAAGTACTTGGACAAGAAAGATCATCTTGTGTACCTAGCTCACGTCATTGATAAAAGTGCTAAAGAACCAAATTCAAGACATTCCCATTGTTCGGGACTTCCCAGATTTCTTCCCTGACGACTTACCAGGCATTCCACCTGTTAGACAAGTCGAGTTCAATATTGATCTAGTTCCCGGTGCAGCACCAGTCGCTAAAGCACCGTATCGCTTAGCTCCTCCTGAAATGCAAGAACTGTCCAATCAATTACAGGAACTTTTGAGCAAAGGCTTTATTCGTCCTAGTTCATCCCCTTGGGGAGCACCGATCTTGTTCGTTAAAAAGAAAGATGGCTCCATGAGAATGTGCATAGACTATCGTGAACTGAACAAATTAACCGTTAAGAACCGGTATCCCCTACCCCGCATAGACGATCTGTTTGATCAATTGCAAGGTGCTTCGTACTTCTCTAAGATCGATCTACGTTCAGGTTATCACCAGATCCGTGTTCAGGATGGGGACGTTCCAAAGACAGCTTTTCACTCGTTATACTCGTTATGGCCACTACGAATTTCTCGTTATGCCATTTGGTCTGACTAATGCTCCAGCGATTTTTATGGACTTAATGAACCGTGTCTGTCGTCCGTTCTTAGACAAATTTGTTATTGTGTTCATTGACGACATACTCGTGTACTCTCGGAACAAAACGGATCATGAACAACATTTACGTTCCATTCTTCAACTTCTTCGAGAAGAAGAGTTGTACGCTAAGTTCTCTAAGTGCGAGTTCTGGCTTCGCCAAGTACAGTTCCTCGGCCACGTCGTAAACGAACAAGGCATTCATGTCGACCCGGCCAAATTTGAAGCCATCAAAAAGTGGGAGGCTCCGAAAGCTCCTACCGAAGTTCGTAGTTTTCTTGGGCTAGCTGGTTATTATCGTCGTTTTATTGAAAACTTTTCTAAGATCGCACTACCTTTGACTCAACTGACTCAAAAGACCAAAGACTTTATTTGGGGGGAACAACAAGAACGAGCGTTCCAAACCCTAAAAGACAGACTGTGTGAAGCACCTGTTCTAGCTTTACCAGAAGGCACCAAAGACTTCGTCGTGTACTGTGACGCTTCACATCAAGGACTAGGCTGCGTACTGATGCAAAGAGGCAAAGTGATCGCCTACGCATCCAGACAACTCAAAGTGCATGAGAAAAATTATACCACACATGATCTAGAACTTGGAGCTGTTGTTTTTGCCCTAAAGATTTGGAGGCACTACTTGTACGGGACAAAATGTACTATTTTCACCGACCATAAGAGCTTGCAACACGTGTATAATCAGAAAGAGCTGAATATGAGACAAAGGCGCTGGGTGGAGTTACTAAGTGATTACGATTGTGACATCAAGTATCATCCCGGAAAGGCGAATGTAGTAGCTGACGCCCTAAGCAGAAAAGAACGAGTCAAAATCTTGTCTATCAAGGAGGCAGATCGTACAGACTTGAAACAACGTGTGATCGCAGGTCAAGAGATCGGATTGGGGTCAAAGGAGAACCTAAAGGCAGAACGGTTAGGCCCAATCGCTCAAGAACTGGAAATTGATGACGAAGGAGTCAGGAAGTTCAAAAACCGAGTTTGGATCCCTGCAGTTAATGGTGTTAGAGAGATCATCATGCAGGAAGATCACAGTTCAAGGTACTCGATTCATCCGGGCGCAGACAAGATGTACAAGAACTTGAAGCAAGACTACTGGTGGCCTGGGATGAAGAGAGAGATCTTTGAGTACGTCAGTAGATGTCTGACATGTTCTAAAGTTAAGATCGAACATCAGAAACCTTCCGGTTTATTGAAACAATTAGAAGTTCGGTGTGGAAGTGGGAAGATATTACCATGGACTTCATCATGAAACTGCCTCGTACAAAGAACAACCATAACTCTATTTGGGTTATCGTAGACAGACTGACGAAATCAGCTCGTTTTCACACCCCCAAAATATATTTATTTGCGGAAAACAGGGGTGAACAATAATGGACATTGCAAACACATATTATAATGAACGCCCTCTACAATGAGACGTTTTGATAAACTTTTATTTATAATACAGTTGTATCCATAAAAACAGTTGTATCCATAACAACAGTTGTATCCATAAAACAGTTCTATCCATAAAATAGTTGTATCCATAAAACAGTTATATCCGTAAAACAGTTGTATCCATAAAACAGTTGTATCCATAAAACAGTTGTATCCATAAAACAGTTGTATCCATAAAACAGTTGTATCCATAAAACAGTTGTATCCATAAAACAGTTGTATCCATAAAACAGTTGTATCCATAAAACAGTTGTATCCATAAAACAGTTGTATCCATAAAACAGTTGTATCCATAAAACAGTTGTATCCATAAAACAGTTGTATCCATAAAACAGTTGTATCCATAAAACAGTTGTATCCATAAAACAGTTGTATCCATAAAACAGTTGTATCCATAAAACAGTTGTATCCATAAAACAGTTGTATCCATAAAACAGTTGTATCCATAAAACAGTTGTATCCATAAAACAGTTGTATCCATAAAACAGTTGTATCCATAAAACAGTTGTATCCATAAAACAGTTGTATCCATAAAACAGTTGTATCCATAAAACAGTTGTATCCATAAAACAGTTGTATCCATAAAACAGTTGTATCCATAAAACAGTTGTATCCATAAAACAGTTGTATCCATAAAACAGTTGTATCCATAAAACAGTTGTATCCATAAAACAGTTGTATCCATAAAACAGTTGTATCCATAAAACAGTTGTATCCATAAAACAGTTGTATCCATAAAACAGTTGTATCCATAAAACAGTTGTATCCATAAAACAGTTGTATCCATAAAACAGTTGTATCCATAAAACAGTTGTATCCATAAAACAGTTGTATCCATAAAACAGTTGTATCCATAAAACAGTTGTATCCATAAAACAGTTGTATCCATAAAACAGTTGTATCCATAAAACAGTTGTATCCATAAAACAGTTGTATCCATAAAACAGTTGTATCCATAAAACAGTTGTATCCATAAAACAGTTGTATCCATAAAACATTGTATCCATAAAACAGTTGTATCCATAAAACAGTTGTATCCATAAAACAGTTGTATCCATAAAACAGTTGTATCCATAAAACAGTTGTATCCATAAAACAGTTGTATCCATAAAACAGTTGTATCCATAAAACAGTTGTATCCATAAAACAGTTGTATCCATAAAACAGTTGTATCCATAAAACAGTTGTATCCATAAAACATTGTATCCATAAAACAGTTGTATCCATAAAACAGTTGTATCCATAAAACAGTTGTATCCATAAAACAGTTGTATCCATAAAACAGTTGTATCCATAAAACAGTTGTATCCATAAAACAGTTGTATCCATAAAACAGTTGTATCCATAAAACAGTTGTATCCATAAAACAGTTGTATCCATAAAACAGTTGTATCCATAAAACAGTTGTATCCATAAAACAGTTGTATCCATAAAACAGTTGTATCCATAAAACAGTTGTATCCATAAAACAGTTGTATCCATAAAACAGTTGTATCCATAAAACAGTTGTATCCATAAAACAGTTGTATCCATAAAACAGTTGTATCCATAAAACAGTTGTATCCATAAAACAGTTGTATCCATAAAACAGTTGTATCCATAAAACAGTTGTATCCATAAAACAGTTGTATCCATAAAACAGTTGTATCCATAAAACAGTTGTATCCATAAAACAGTTGTATCCATAAAACATTGTATCCATAAAACAGTTGTATCCATAACAACAGTTGTATCCGTAAAACAGTTGTATCCATAAAACAGTTGTATCCATAAAACAGTTGTATCCATAAAACAGTTGTATCCATAAAACAGTTGTGTATTCTCAGCCCAAAATAGAGTAAATAGGGATCCATGAAACTCACCTTAGTTGTAGTGGCAATTATGTAGTGGCAATTAAATGCAACAGATAATCCTTGTGATATGTTAACCTAAAGCACAATAAAGTATAATTAACACATAATTTATACTAAGGTTTTATCCATCAACTTTTGTAAATACATTTAAAATGTATTTCTTTTTATTATTAAACAATTTAAATCATTAACATGTTTAAATCAACAGTTTTAACGGTTAGGACCAAAACTGTCAGAAAATCTAACGATTAGGACTGAAAGTGTCAGAAAATCTAACGGTCTTTAACGGTCAAATTATAACTTTGTATTTCTTGTTTCTAATTCAACATAGGAAACTTATAAGTGATTAATACCTTGTTAAATGATGATTCTGGGAGATTGATGATAACAAAAAGGTGGTGGCTCACGGTGGTTCTTTGACGGCGATCTAGAAACGAATAAAGAAAACGTTTCTATCGTTTGTCTTCAAACATATGAACATGGGTATACTTAGAAAGACCTTATATGCACTCGGGTGATTCCTTTTTACGTTCTTAACGTCTATTGGTGATATATATATATATATATATATATATATATATATATATATATATATATATATATATATATATATATATATATATATATATATATATATATATATATATATATATATATATATATATATATATATATATATATATATATATATATATATATATATATATATATATATATATATATATATATATATATATATATATATATATATATATATATATATATATATATATATATATATATATATATATATATATATATATATATATATATATATATATATATATATATATATATATATATATATATATATATATATATATATATATATATATATATATATATATATATATATATATATATATATATATATATATATATATATATATATATATATATATATATATATATATATATATATATATATATATATATATATATATATATATATATATATATATATATATATATATATATATATATATATATATATATATATATATATATATATATATATATATATATATATATATATATATATATATATATATATATATATATATATATATATATATATATATATATATATATATATATATATATATATATATATATATATATATATATATATATATATATATATATATATATATATATATATATATATATATATATATATATATATATATATATATATATATATATATATATATATATATATATATATATATATATATATATATATATATATATATATATATATATATATATATATATATATATATATATATATATATATATATATATATATATATATATATATATATATATATATATATATATATATATATATATATATATATATATATATATATATATATATATATATATATATATATATATATATATATATATATATATATATATATATATATATATATATATATATATATATATATATATATATATATATATATATATATATATATATATATATATATATATATATATATATATATATATATATATATATATATATATATATATATATATATATATATATATATATATATATATATATATATATATATATATATATATATATATATATATATATATATATATATATATATATATATATATATATATATATATATATATATATATATATATATATATATATATATATATATATATATATATATATATATATATATATATATATATATATATATATATATATATATATATATATATATATATATATATATATATATATATATATATATATATATATATATATATATATATATATATATATATATATATATATATATATATATATATATATATATATATATATATATATATATATATATATATATATATATATATATATATATATATATATATATATATATATATATATATATATATATATATATATATATATATATATATATATATATATATATATATATATATATATATATATATATATATATATATATATATATATATATATATATATATATATATATATATATATATATATATATATATATATATATATATATATATATATATATATATATATATATATATATATATATATATATATATATATATATATATATATATATATATATATATATATATATATATATATATATATATATATATATATATATATATATATATATATATATATATATATATATATATATATATATATATATATATATATATATATATATATATATATATATATATATATATATATATATATATATATATATATATATATATATATATATATATATATATATATATATTATATTTTTTTTCGGTTATATATATATATATATATATATATATATATATATATATATATATATATATATAGTAATTAAATTTATCAATCGTGAGATGTTTAATCCGTGATTTAGTCTAATTAGTTGTCGTTAAATTGCAGAAATTTAAATGTAGTCTTATTAAGGCTTTAGACATAATACCTCAAGATTTGGTATCCTTCTGCTCTCAACAGAGTAGAATGAGCTTACACAATAACTGGTACTAAAGTACCCTCTACTCTCAACAGAGTAGAATGAGCTTACACAATAACTGGTACTAAAGTACCCTCTACTCTCAACAGAGTAGAATGAGCTTACACAATAACTGGTACTAAAGTACCCTCTACTCTCAACAGAGTAGAATGAGCTTACACAATAACTGGTACTAAAGTACCCTCTACTCTCAACAGAGTAGAATGAGCTTACACAATAACTGGTACTAAAGTACCCTCTACTCTCAACAGAGTAGAATGAGCTTACACAATAACTGGTACTAAAGTACCCTCTACTCTCAACAGAGTAGAATGAGCTTACACAATAACTGGTACTAAAGTACCCTCTACTCTCAACAGAGTAGAATGAGCTTACACAATAACTGGTACTAAAGTACCCTCTACTCTCAACAGAGTAGAATGAGCTTACACAATAACTGGTACTAAAGTACCCTCTACTCTCAACAGAGTAGAATGAGCTTACACAATAACTGGTACTAAAGTACCCTCTACTCTCAACAGAGTAGAATGAGCTTACACAATAACTGGTACTAAAGTACCCTCTACTCTCAACAGAGTAGAATGAGCTTACACAATAACTGGTACTAAAGTACCCTCTACTCTCAACAGAGTAGAATGAGCTTACACAATAACTGGTACTAAAGTACCCTCTACTCTCAACAGAGTAGAATGAGCTTACACAATAACTGGTACTAAAGTACCCTTTACTCTCAACAGAGTAGGAAAGACATGCACATTATGATCAGTTTATCATAAGATAATGAAAAATTCTGGTGCCTCTTCGAGCGATCCAAAAGGTAAAAGGCCAATGGCTCAAGATGATCTTGAAAATCTTGAAACAAATAGGGTCAAGAGAATCAAGCAGGAGGCCGTGATGTTAGGAATCTCTTATGAAGACTACAAGATGATGGTAGACGAAGATGTCCATCTTTTCGAGAAGCAAACTTCTGAAGATGAAAAGTTGGCACAACTTTTGTCTCAATTTTTAAAAGAAGAAGAATCTATTCTCGTCAACCGTCAAATAAAAGAAGACGAGGAGTTTGCTAAAGCCTTAGCTCAGCAAGAAGAAGACAATCTCTCACGAAGGAAGAAGTCCATCTTTTCTATGTCATCTGAAGAAGATGATAAAAAGGAAGATCTTAATGTTCAACCTTTGAGGAAGAGGAAGAGAGATGATGTTGGAGGAAGTCCAACTTCCACCGGATGTGGCTATTCCGCTCCTAATTGTGTTTTTATTCATCGGGTTACCCCTTTTGTTTTCAGTAACTTGGATTAACTTGTATGGTTTCTAGATATATTGTAGTTCTAATTGTTGTATTTCCGTTTGAATAATGTAACTAATTTTCGTTCATGTGTTGTACTAATAATGAAATAAAATTTTCTTTTATGATATTCGTCTTATTGTGCTATATCTCCTAGATTCAATCATTAAGGCGATTTACGGTTTCAAAGAAACAAATATTATTTAGATCACTTTTGAAACAACAGTTTGGATAAAAACTCATCTAGAGATCAAAAATGATTTTAGAAATTCAATGGCTATGGATTCATGTCTTCCTGTAATCCATTTGATTTGTATTAATGTGCTCTATTCCTTATGATATTAAACAACTCTTTTTAAACACGATGTGGCTATTCCGCTCCTAATTGTGTTTTTATTCATCGGGTTACCCCTTTTGTTTTCAGTAACTTGGATTAACTTGTATGGTTTCTAGATATATTGTAGTTCTAATTGTTGTATTTCCGTTTGAATAATGTAACTAATTTTCGTTCATGTGTTGTACTAATAATGAAATAAAATTTTCTTTTATGATATTCGTCTTATTGTGCTATATCTCCTAGATTCAATCATTAAGGCGATTTACGGTTTCAAAGAAACAAATATTATTTAGATCACTTTTGAAACAACAGTTTGGATAAAAACTCATCTAGAGATCAAAAATGATTTTAGAAATTCAATGGCTATGGATTCATGTCTTCCTGTAATCCATTTGATTTGTATTAATGTGCTCTATTCCTTATGATATTAAACAACTCTTTTTAAACACGATGTGTACTTTGAGAAGTTTCTCTCAATCTCGGTAAAAATAATTTACAGAGATAGTAAAGTTTAAAAATTTTTATCTTTGGTAAAAATAGTTCAGTAATTACCAATTATTGTAACAATAATTGAATTTACTGTAGTTTACGGACAGCTGTCCGTTCTTCCAGGTTATACTTGCTTTTTAGCCTCTATATAATTACGCGTTTTGTTAAGGGAAATGCACACCAAATCTTCTTTCTCTATGTCATCTGAAGAAGATGATAAAAAGGAAGATCTTAATGTTCAACCTTTGAGGAAGAGGAAGAGAGATGATGTTGGAGGAAGCCATCCACAGGGATCTGGATCTGACACAACCTCTAATTCTTAAAGTTTTAATAGAACTTTTGTAAAAATGTCTAGGATCCATCATGCCATATTGGGATCCATATAAAATGTTGGTGTCACAACAACAACATAATTAAGTTTATTAATAAAATCTCAAATTTATTCAGAATCTGTTTTTAAATAATGTATCATAGTGGAGAAGTTTTCTTGAGTGTTTGTTATAACAGTCACCTGACCAAATTTTTCTGTAGGTAATAAAGACTCAAGGCTATCATGGACAAAGGGAAAAGTCCTATGATTAGTACTAACAACTGGGAACAAGATTTCGATGACTTTTGCCAAAACTGGCTTCTTCAAAATACAGCATCGGCATCACAACTAGAACTCCCAACCGAAAATGTCAGTGCATCGTCCTTAAATCCTATTGATGCAATTTATCATGAGGCATCATCTTCTAACCTAATAGAACCTTTTCATCAGAACTGGTTTCTTAATCCACCAGAACCGACATTCCAGTTGGAATCAACATTCCAACCAGAACTTTCTGAGGAGGGTAACAGGGCACTAGGCAAACGGCAAATGTTTGATGCTCAAATACAGTTCGAAAATCCTGTCGGTCAAGTACCTAATCGGGCTTCCACTTCGAATGCAGTGGAGTTGGTTGATACAACAACAGATCGTGACCCAGAGTTTGAGAAGCATGTAGAAGAATCATGGGCTTATATTAGCAAATTTTATAGCCGTAAGAAAAAGTCTTACCAGTTTGTGAAAAATAAAAATATTTTGGTAGTATTTGGGGAAGAAATGGACATATCATGGATGCCACTACCAATATGCTCATATATATATATATATATATATATATATATATATATATATATATATATATATATATATATATATATATATATATATATATATATATATATATATATATATATATATATATATATATATATATATATATATATATATATATATATATATATATATATATATATATATATATATATATATATATATATATATATATATATATATATATATATATATATATATATATATATATATATATATATATATATATATATATATATATATATATATATATATATATATATATATATATATATATATATATATATATATATATATATATATATATATATATATATATATATATATATATATATATATATATATATATATATATATATATATATATATACATATATCTATATATATATATATATATATATATATATAATATTAATATATTATATATATATGTATATATATATATATATATATATGTATATATATATTTTTAGCATGTATAATCAAAATATAAATTCTAAGTCTTTATACTAGTATACTTCCATATTTAACGTATTTAATTTAAGATTTTCTAATATATGATCATAATAATGCTGCAGTCATTATTGTGATTATATATTACAATGCCTTGAATTAAATTCATTAAATACTTTCATATGCTACCATAAAGCATCCTATATCAAGTAGTCAGATAATGATTATAACAAGTAGGAGTATGCAGCGGATATTTCTAAATAGGGTTATAGTCTAGGTTCATCAGTATGCAACCCAGTTGACTATGATTTATGTTATAATTCCCAGTGGTGTGGACCCCTCCGAAACACCTTGATAATATAATTTAGTGTTTAAAATACTTACATGGTTATTTCTACGATGAATTACTTAATTCTATAAGCATCACTAACATAATAGACTTGATTTAATTTCTTTGTTTTCAATTAATTTAACTATATAGTTATTCATTAATACGTTTGTCAACGTAATTGATTTTGAGTTATTTCAAAAATTTTGAAACATATACTTGGAATCTTTATAAATGAAATCTCATTTATATTTATTGAAATCTTTAAAAGTCTCTTTTGAAATAATAAATAAGCTAAGTATTTAGCTTATTAGGTAAAATACGTATATCCTCCAGAAATGAAGATATATCAGATAATTTTGTTTAATCTCAATACGAGATTCATAATGAATGTATTCAAGAATAATTACAAAAATGTACATCTATATATTTATATAGATGGATATTTTAATTGAAAGTATTAATACCAAAATGTATTAATCATTTTAACAAAGAGATATTTTTATTTGTATAATTAATACGAAGAATGTATTAATTCTTGTAATGAATTGATGCTTTTAATAGCAGAGATATGAAAAGATACCTTGTATGGTATGTATTATAATCAATACAAAATGTATTGATTACTATTGAAGAGATACCTTAAATGGCAAAGATGAAACTATTACACTTCGTGCCCGGATAATTATACGGATGGTTCAACGAGGAAGTAGTACGGAGGGTTAGGATCTCGACCCGTAGGCGTTCGTTTTATCCAACCTTTAACCGACTATCGACCTGATATTCCCAACATCATTATAACAAAAGGCCTGCGATCACGAAGTGCTTTTTTTTTTTTTTAAAGCTTATCAAGGATATATTCTATCCAAAAACCAAACAATTCGAAAATACAAAATAATTCACAGATGGTGAATAGTAATTTTATGAATTTGGATAGTTAGGTATATAACTATGCCTTTGTTTATATACCACAATAAGTATATAAAATGATTTAATAACCTTTGTTTTTGTTTTATTTCTCCAACTTATATAGATATAGATAACCTCTATCCATTAAATTTAAGCAACCTTAAATTTAACTTCTTTCCCTTGATAAAATCTAGGTAGTATCTACCCGTTAAATTTAAGTAACCTTAAATTTAAGCATTTATTCTATATAAGGCATGACATTGTACTTTCTAAGCATGTATAAGCACATTGTCACATAACAGTTATAGTCTAAGTTTATTAATGCAACCTAATAATTCATTTATCAAGCCCACTAATGCAACCTAGTTCACTATAACTTGTGTCTCTGATACCAATCTGTCACACCCCCAAAATATATTTATTTGCGGAAAACAGGGGTGAACAATAATGGACATTGCAAACACATATTATAATGAACGCCCTCTACAATGAGACGTTTTGATAAACTTTTATACATAATACTTGTTGAAATATTACAAAAGATAGAATGACTTCAAATATCAACAAGTTAAGACACCTCCAAATGTTTGAGACTCCAAATAGTATGCATCACGTATATGCATCAAATAGCTCAAGTACCTGAGAAATACACGTTTTAAAGTTTCGTCAACATAAAGTTGGTGAGTTCATAGAGTTTATAATAAGGATTTACCTTTGGATCATTGTCCAATAAAATGATTATACCTTTAGATCATAAGGTTATATCTTTGGATCACGGGCCCAAACAATATACCTAACTTTAAATCAAAAATGATAGAATATGCCTTTGGATCATCGTCCAATAAAATAATTTTACCTTTGGATCACAAGACTTTTTCTTTGGTATGATAATGCATGCATTACATTATCATAAAACAGTTGTATCCATAAAACAGTTGTATCCATAAAACAGTTGTATCCATAAAACAGTTGTATCCATAAAACAGTTGTATCCATAAAACAGTTGTATCCATAAAACAGTTGTATCCATAAAACAGTTGTATCCATAAAACAGTTGTATCCATAAAACAGTTGTATCCATAAAACAGTTGTATCCATAAAACAGTTGTATCCATAAAACAGTTGTATCCATAAAACAGTTGTATCCATAAAACAGTTGTATCCATAAAACAGTTGTATCCATAAAACAGTTGTATCCATAAAACAGTTGTATCCATAAAACAGTTGTATCCATAAAACAGTTGTATCCATAAAACAGTTGTATCCATAAAACAGTTGTATCCATAAAACAGTTGTATCCATAAAACAGTTGTATCCATAAAACAGTTGTATCCATAAAACAGTTGTATCCATAAAACAGTTGTATCCATAAAACAGTTGTATCCATAAAACAGTTCTATCCATAAAACAGTTGTATCCATAAAACAGTTATATCCGTAAAACAGTTGTATCCATAAAATAGTTGTATCCGTAAAACAGTTGTTATCCATTGTAATAGTTGTATCCATAAAACAGTTGTGTATTCTCACTCATCTCCTCAGCAACACTTCGCATCACAATCTCCCCCCACGTCTCAACCTCGCACCACTCCCGCCCCACGCTCTAAACACTCCTCCCACTCATCTATCGGCCGGACCCTCTCCTCGCGCCGCCCCCTCTCACCTCCGCTTCTCACCCCTCTCCCTCCTCCTTCCTCCTTCGGTCCGGGTTCTCATATCCTCGCCCCGCCCGCCACCGACCACCCCCAACACTCACGTCTCAAATTCTCCATTCTCATCCTCACACCAATCTCCGTGTAATTCTCAGTCTCTCAATTCTCTCAACTCACGAATTCGTCCCCATCTCCAACCTCTCTCATTCTCATAGCCCTCACCAATCTTCATTCTCCTTCCTCTCTGTCTCCCCCTCCCTAGTTCTACCCCCTTCGCTCACATCTCCTCGGCCCGGGCTATCTTCCTCCCACCCTCCAGGGTCTGCTCTCCCACGCCTTTCTCACGCCCTCATGTCTCCAGCTCACGCCCCTCCCCCTCTCGTCCCCTCCCTCCATTCTGCTCTCCGCGCATCTCCACTTTCGCTTTCTCGCACTTCTTGTCCTCCCAGACCTTTGGATCATCCCAATAAAATAATTTTACCTTGGATCACAAGACTTTTTCTTTGGTATGATAATGCATGCATTACATTATCATAAAACAGTATGGATTATGAAATCCATTTCACACTATGCTTATACCTTGGAAACCGAGTACCTTAACCATACAATTCATGTATATTACCCCTCTTGTGATGCTAATGCTTAACGCAATCACGATTAAGTTCAAATATTAATTATCCGTTGTTCAGGTTAGCGCTACTAACCCGGATAGGGGTGTCAACCCAATAGTACTATTATTAATATTCGCGCTCCATTTATCGGTCCAAGTTCAATATAGGGGATTTCAAACCAAGCATTGTAACCAATATAAGCATAGAACTTTTTAAACACTTGTGTCCATAAAAACAGTTGTATCCATAAAATCAGTTATATCCATAACAACAGTTGTATCCATAAAATATTTGTATCCATAAAATATTTGTATCCATAAAACAGTTGTATCCATAAAACAGTTGTATCCATAAAACATTTGTGTATTCTCAGCCCAAAATAAAGTAAATAGGGATATGAAACTCACCTTAGTTGTAGTGGAATTATGTAGTGGCAATTAAATGCAACAGATAATCCTTGTGATATGTTAACCTAAAGCACATAAAGTATAATTAACACATAATTTATACTAAGGTTTTATTGAGTGATTTATTATCCATCAACTTTTGTAAATACATTTAAAAATGTATTTCTTTTTATTATTAAACAATTTAAATCATTAACATGTTTAAATCAACAGTTTTAACGGTTAGGACTGAAACTGTCAAAAAATCTAACGATTTAGGACTGAAACTGTAGAAAATCTAACGGTCTTAACGGTCAGATTACAACTTTGTATTTCTCGTTTCAAATTCATTATGGGCAGTTTTTAAGTATATATTTATATATATACTTAATTTATATAAATCTTTTATATATATATTTCTATATATACACGTACATATATATACTCGTATACTCTACGCGTAGTATTATCGGTTCATGGTGGTGATGATTGAAAGTGACAACATGCAAGCAGCAACACATGATGGCAGTGGTGGTTCGATGGTACATGGCAGCCGACTCTCATCATCATCAACGTCTATATCTATACATATATATATATATCTATATATATGCGGTATGTATATATATATATATGTATATATATATATATATATATATATATATGCGGTGGGTATATATATATATATACCGTAAGGTGGTGAAGGTGGTGGTTTGTATTACATGGTGGTGGTCGTGATTTTAAGGTGAAAGGTGGTCGTGATGTATGGTGTTGATTACCGAGAGAGATGTAGCAAGGTGGAGGATCGTGGTGTTGGAGTCGTGAGGTATAAGGTGGTTCGAGGTGATGTTGTCTAAAGGTGGTGGCCGTGTTACATGGTAGCTAGTCATGGGGTGGTGATGAAACCGTATATATCTATACGTGTATCTTTATGCATGTCTAGATGGTGATGTTAAAGGGTGGTCGTGGTGCATGGTGGAAAGGTGGCTCGTGCATGGTGGTGTTGGAGAAACAATAACGAGCAGCTCATGGTGATGATTTGTAGCAGCAATAGTAACAGTAGTTGTAGAAGCAGCAGTAGCGATTTGTGGTGGTGATGAAGGTTGCTCGTGGGTTTGTTGTTGCCGAGAGAAAGAGATAGATTATTGTAGTGTGTGTTAGAATGGTGAAATGAGAGTTCTATTTATAGGCAAGAGTTGTGAGGAATGAGTGGTGCTGGTGAATCTTCGTAGGCTTCAAGGAAAAGAACGCAGGAGTGTCGACATTCATTTCCAGTGGGCGCTGCTTTGTTGAAAGAAAAGAAGGAAGAAAACAAGATTTTGTATATATACGTATATAATAAGAAAATAAGCTGGTGCACTTCATGCATGCCAAACTCAAAAATGAGTTTTTCTTCCTTTATGTCGACATCCTATCTATATTATTATATAAATAAGAGAAAAGGGGGCGGCATCTAGAAGCAAGGCAGAAGAGGTTCTTTGATATTTTATAGTAAATACATCATCATTCGTCAGATGTTTAGTCCGTGATTTAGTCTAAATAGTTGTCGTTAAATCGTCAAAATTTAAATATAATCTTATTAAGGCTTTAGACATAATACCTTAAGATTTGGTATCCTTTACTTTAAATTAAATATCTTCATTATTCCAACTATTTATAACGTATTATATTAAATAGAAAATTTTCTATTTAATATAATTATAACTTTGTATTTCTTGTTTTAAATTCATTATAGGAAGATTATAAGTGATTAAATACCTTGTTAAATGATGATTCTGGGAGATTGATGATAACAAAAAGGTGGTGGCTCACGGTGGTTCTTTGACGGCGATCTAGAAACGAATAAAGAAAACGTTTCTATCGTTTGTCTTCAAACATATGAACATGGGTATACTTAGAAAGACCTTATATGCACTCGGGTGATTCCTTTTGATGTTCTTAACGTCTATTGGTGATGATGCATGTGTCGTGGTGGTGTTTGGTGGTACATGATGGTGTTTTTACGTGTGCATGGTGGTTACGTGGTGGTGCATGGTGGTGGTTTGAATGGTGGTCGAGGGTTATGGTGATGAAGGTGGTCGTGGGTTTGATGCATGGCATTCATGAGGGTTTGAGGTGGTCGAGTAGTATCATAATCAAGGTGGAAGTGAGGTGTTGAAACGACAGCAAAATGAGTAGCAGGAGTGGAAATTTTGAGGTGGTAGCCGTTAATGGTGGTGAGGTGGTGAAAACACCGTGATATAGAAACTTGGGCAGCAACACATCAAGGACCGTCAACAGTGCAGCATGGTGATGGTTCAATGGTGTTGGCGTGAAACCGTGAGCTAGGTGGTGTAGATGGTGCATGGTCGTGAGTCGTTCATGGTGGTGGCTCGTGGTGTAGCCGATGATGAACTAGAAGTCATGGAGTGTTGGGTTAGTCGTAGGTTTCATTTATGAGAGGGAGAGACGAGAGGAATATTTTAGAAGGAGAAAGGTGGTGTTTGAACGATTCATTTCTACATCTATATATAGCATTACAAAGGGCTGTCGACGAGCTAAAGATCAAAAAGAAAAGAAGAAGGAAGTGAGGGTGTCGTCATTTAAGAAACAAGGGGGCTGTCGATTTGAAGAAACAGAAATATCTATATCTATATTCTATCTAGTTGTAATATAATCGAGAAGTGGTGGGGGTGGGCTTTACGTGGGAAAACAAGAACCAAAGCCAACTGGTGGTGGGGGGGGGGGGGTGGTGAAGAAAAAAAAAGAAGTCAGGAAATGTCGACATGGCAAATAATATATATATAGTAATTAATCATCTTCGTCAGATGTTTAGTCCGTGATTTAGTCTAAATAGTTGTCGTTAAATCGTCAAAATTTAAATGTAATCTTTTTAAGGCTTTAGACATAATACCTTAAGATTTGTTATCCTTTACTTTAAATTAAATATCTCATTTATAACAACTATTTTAGTTGTTCATAAAATATTATATTAAATAGATAAGTTTCTATTTAATATAAAAATTAATACTTAATATTTCGTAATATTTTTAGATTAAATCTTAATTAATAAAAGATTTAAAATTTTTGTTTTATTCGAAAATTGACGATTGCAGCTCGTTTTCTTCCAATTCGTGATGACTACTCACTGGAGAGACTCGCTGAGATCTATATAGACGATATTGTGACCAAGTACGGTGTCCCTTTATCAATAGTGTCCGATCAAGATCCTCGCTTCACATCTGACTTTTGGCAGTCACTTCAAGAAGCGTTAGGTACTAGACTTAACTTGAGCACCGCTTATCACCCACAGACGGACGGGCAAAGCGAACGTATTATTCAGACCTTGGAGGACATGCTCCGTTCTTGTGCATTAGAGTTCAGAGGAAGTTGGGATAAACATCTTCCATTGATCGAGTTCTCGTACAACAACAGCTATCACACTAGCATTCAGTGTGCACCGTTCGAGGCCTTATATGGGCGTAAGTGCAGATCACCACTTTGTTGGCTAGACGCCGGCGAAAGAAGCTGGATGAAGCTCCCAGTCGTGCAGTTCACTATTGACAAAATCGCTGTTATCAAAGAAAAGCTTAAGGCTGCTCAAGACAGACAAAAGTCCTACGCTGACAAACGCCGTAAACCTTTAGAGTTTCCAAGTAGGCGATAAAGTTCTATTAAAGTTTCCCCATGGAAAGGTACTGCCCGTTTTGGCAAGAAAGGCAAATTGGCGCCTCGGTACATCGGACCTTATAAGATCATTAAACGGATTGGACCAGTTGCGTACAAACTGGAACTACCCCTAGAACTTGGCAATGTTCATGACACATTTCACGTGTCCAATTTAAAGAAGTGCTTGGCTGACGACCCGACCGTCATTCCTGTTAAGGATGTTCGTATTGACGAAGGGCTTGAGTTCACTGAAGAGCCCATCGAGATCATTGATAGAGATGCTAAACAGACTAGACAGAGCAGAGTACCACTAGTTCGTGTACGTTGGAGTGCTAGACATGGATATAATGACACTTGGGAACGCGAGGACTTCATTAAGAAGAAGTACCCTCATCTTTTTGATTGGCAAGACTCTTAATTTCGAGGACGAAATCCTCTAAGTAGGGGAGAATGTAACAACCGTCCTAGAAATGTTCTAAATAAGTTCTTTAAGAAGTACTTTCGCCACTCGAACGGCTAGACAGTTCAATTTATTTAAGTTCTTGACGTACTTTAGACCTAAATTATGTGCTTATATGAAGGTCAATTTGATCTTAAATCATGATTTATATGACGAATTTATGATTAAGTTCGATAAAATACTAAAGTTCAGTACGTAAACGTTCGTGTTCATAAAAGTTCTAGTTCAAAAATGTTCGCAATTAGTCCTTGCATTTATGAAGTTCATTAATTATGGGAAAGGTATAAAAAGAAAGAGATGGAAACCCTAGTGAGAGAAGCATCACTGTTCATCTTCCTCCTTTCTTCACTTCTCTCACTAAAACACACTCTTGCAGCCATAAAACACACACATAGAGCATCTCTTGATTTTGGATTGTTTAATCAAAATCGTTTGTACTTTTAGCATCCTTGGGACAATCAAAACACATTTCTGGAATCAAATCTCAGGTAACAACAACAAATTATGGGTTTTTGATCAAATTAAAAGTGTACTTTTTCAAGTTTATGTTCTTGATGATTTGGTCCGATTTTGATATGAAAATCGTGTTAAAATTAATGGGTTTGTGTCTAAATGTGTTTAACAACATTTTTATGAACAAATTTGGGTCATAACGTACTCTAATCTCAAAACCCATTTTTGAAAAATGAAGAAAGTGTGTTCTTGAGTACCATGACTAGTCCAGGTGTAATTTGATCTTGAAAAGCCTTAAAAGTGATATAAGTTGTTGTTATTATGTATATAAGTACTAGTGCTATGTTCTAACATGTCTTAAAATCGACCTAGACCTTTGTGATGAGTGTTTGATTTGTACAGCTCGTTTTTGGCCCTGGACGATCCTGAATGGGACGATCTTGGTCCCAAGATCGTCCTAGGCAGCCCATCTTGGTACCTTGAGCTTGTTCGTGACTTTGTGTGGTGTGGTGATGTGGTGTACTTATTGGGTAACTGATCCTTTAGGATCGGTTTTGCTCAAACTAACGATCCTGAACTTACACTTGAGACGACCTTGTACTAGAAACATATGAAACGATCTTGTGCTTGGAACTTGAAAACGATCTTGTGCCTAAAACTTGAAACGATCTTGAACCCGAACCCAGGACGATCTTGCACCTAGTACATCTGAAACGATCTTGAGCATTGTACTTTGAAACGATCTTGAGTTCATAAACCTTAAGACGATCTTGTGCTTAGAACCTGAAACGATCTTGAACCATGTATATGAAACGATCTTGAACCTAAGTACCTAAAACGATCCTGACTTTGGCTATCCAATAGGACGATCTTGGCTAGCCAGTGGGACGATCTTGAAGTTCCAAAACCCTAGACGATCTTGTACTCATTAGAAAACAACGTGAACTTGTTCTATAACATACCACACTTGATCATTAAACACCAAATCAGTTCCTAACATCATTATCATTAGATTAAACACATCAAAGGCTACGTACTAACACCAAAGCTAGTTCATGAACCGATCTAAAACAACGAACACTGTGCAAACCCTAATTGAGTACCCTAAGGGCATGTTCTATCTTGATTATTAAAGTAAAAGTTCAATGAACACCTAAATTGAGTTCTTAAGACTAAAGTTCATTATTAAAGACACGTGCAACTCATTAACACGATAAGTTCTATGTGTGAGTTCTAAGACGTTCAGTTCGAGTCCAGTTCATGTACTTAAAGTTCATTTAAACTCATTTTGAGTCAAAACGTTCAAAGATCATTAAGGACCGAATCATCAGTTCATCAAGGACATTTCAGTAATTAATTAGTCATTTGAACTAATATGTGTGCATATCTATGAACAATAACTTGTACTTAGGCATCCACCAAGACGTACTTGGATTTCGATAGATATAACTTATCTATCCTGTGCTTGTACCAGATCACTGTGAGTTCACTAATCCCCCCCTTTCGTACATTTTGTTCAAGTTCTTTTATCGGGGACTGAAAAGCATGAAAACTACTTTGTACTTGTACATATGTTCTTGAACTACTTTACGTACTATATTATAATCTTGAACTATTTCACGTACTATTTTATGATCTTACGAGGTACTCATGATATGATTCCTAATTATTTAAAAGAGTATTTAAGTCTTGAATGGGCAGGATCTTAAATACATTTATACTGTTTAAGGGAGTATTTAAGTCTTGAATGGGCAGGATCTTAAATACCTCCATACTACTGTACTTGATCTTTAACATATTCTAGTTCGTACTTGTACTTGTTCAGTTCTTATTCACTGCTATCAATTCATATCCCACAGTTCAGGGATTGAACCGTAGATAATTATGGACAGCGCTGTTTAGGGTAGGCCCACCCTCATTCTCCGCAGTTCTGGAGGATGCATATTATCTGTTCTTGTTCTGATTTAGATCTTCGTGAAGTACTTGATTATTATGTGCATGAGTTCATTACAGTTCAGTTCTGGCCAATCGGGTTAGCAGTGACAATACACTCAAAGTTCATTATATGTTCTTGTACTGTTCTTACTCATAAAGTACTTTTGTTAAACGTACAGATCTTATGACTTGTTCTTACTCTACATATTATTATATGTATACGTACTAGTACTTTATGTGAATCTCACCAACTACTTTTGTAGTTGACCTTTGAATTTACATGCTTTTCAGGCTAGACTAGTAGATCTCTTAGCATAGGAGTCTTCCTCTCTAAAGCTCATCTCTTGGGACGACTGTTCGTACGTTCAAGACCGGAAGCCGTGAAGATCTCCTTTGCTTATTCAGTTCAGACTCCTGTACTTCAAGACAATTGTTCTGTCTTTTGATTATTAACTATTCTGGGTATATCCCAAATGCTGTAATAACTTTTATACTTCTTTTCTTTTATGTTATTGGCTGTGTTGGAACTTGTACTGTGTGCTTTTGTGCTTATCTGTGCATCCCGTACATTCCGCTTTAGCGGGGTGTTACAGTTGTATACATGATAGCTTGTTATCTGCAGCTGTTCGATCCTTTTGTTCAGCATTCAACAGATCAGGAGTCAGAATAATTGCATCAGTAGTGGGATGGCGATGAACGGCAAGTCCATTAAGAATGGAATCTTTCATCATATGACCATTTGTTTGACTTTCCACATAGTCCATAAATCTTTTCTTCCATAGTCCATAGGAACCACGGTAGAGAACTGGAAGTCTTGTATCTGAACCCAATGCCAATGCTTCACGAGAAGCCATTTGAATTTGATTTGATTTGAAAAAAATTGAATTGAATTAAGAGTTGAAGAAACAGGAAATGAAACGATCTTGAGAAGATCGTCCTGGGTGAGATCGTTCTAGGTAAGATCGTCCTAAGCAAGATCGTCCTAGGTGAGATCGGTCTTGAAATGAAATGATCTTGAACTAAATGATTTTGGATAAAACGATCTTGAATTAAATGATTTTGGAATGAAACGATTCAAAGAACTGGGACGATCTTGGTTGAAGATCGTCTTAAGTTCAGAGGAAATGGGACGATCTTGGTGAAGATCGTCTTTTCAGATGAGACGATCTTGGTGAAGATCGTCTTGTCTTCTTTCTCAAAAGTTTTCAAGTATAATACTTTCCAAGTATTTGAAATTGACCAAACCAATCCTTCCGGATTAGTTAGCCACAATCAAACACTTCACAACACACAACCACTTGTCAAGACGATCTTGAGGAGATCGTCCTACAAGCTACTAAGCACAAGAATGAAAAATTAAAATTTCAAAGACTAAGACGATCTTGGGAAGATCGTCCTAGTGAAATCGTCCTAGAGTCATCTTCTTCATCAGAACATCAGTTTTACATACAAACTCCATTAATGACTTCAAAAAGCTTCAATATCTTTTGAATTACTGGGAGTTAGAACTTGAAATCACTTGCAAACTGAGTGTTTTCACCTCCGCAACAAATCTATGAACAAAATTCAACACCAAACACAACAGATTCAAAACCCAAAAATCGCGCCAAAATCCAAAAATTCAAACTAGAGATTTAGATCGAATTGGAACTTGAAACTTGACAGGATTATGTTTACAACTATCACGAATCTATTGATGAACAAATAACTGTGATTTTATGCGATTTGAGAGGTGAATTTTGATGAAACAGTAGATGAAAAAGACGAACAAAAATGTTAATATTTTTTATTTTTGATGAATTTGTGACCGAATTCAGTTATGGATCGTCATCAGATTGATGTTTTTCTCTGATACCACTTGTTATAACACGATTTCTATCACCGAATTCAAGTCATCAATGGCGGTTTTGGTGAGTGTGTGTTCTTGGTGTTTGTGTGTGTTTTGAGAGAGAAAGTGTGTGTGTGTGTAAAAGTTGGTGATTTGTATTAAAGTTATGCAGGGATTAATCAAGGTTCTTTCAAAGTTTTGATCTCTAAGGTATGAGAGGGGTATTTATAGGCTAACTATACAATTATGCTAATTATCACAATTAGTCCCTCAACCTTATTGATCATTTATCTATGACTTAAAATCAAGAAAATCCTTTGATCTAAATTACAATTTATCTATGTTTGGTCAGTAAGCTTAGGTAAGCCAGTCAATTTCTTTCTGTACTCTAACTCCAGAGCACCAGCATTTTTCCTTATCTTTTTCTGGAGGTTCACCAGTTCCTCCTTTCTGATGATAAGTTCTGGTACACTAACGCCATAAATTATTGAATCATAAATCTGTTCTTCTTCAGCGTAAAATGAGCGTACATGAACATCATTCAATGCATTCAGACATTGATGAACTCTGGGGTCTTCCTTCATCTTTTTGTACACATCAATGTTTATGCCCAACCTGCCAGCATTATAAGAATCCAGAGTCCCCATAGTTGCCATATCCCTTTGATGGGCCAGCAGTTCATCTTTTGATTTCTCTTAAAGATCTCTATCATTATGCATTCTTGTTCCAGCTTCTTAGAGGTTTCATCATCAGCAGTGGGAAACTCTGATGATTCTTCAACAGTTTGCTCTTCTTCACCAGATACCATTTGTTCTTTTCCTTTAACAGACTTCAGAGTAGTTGGTATATCTGGGAAAGATTCAAACTGGGGCTCACTGGCTTCAGTACCAGCAGCTTCTTCAGTCAGCATAGTGGCTTCAGTGACAAATGATCTCTGTGCCAATCGTGCACTGGCATCAGTACCAGTCACTTGTTTTTGTTGCACAATGCTTTCAGTAGCAAAGGCCTTTTCAACAACACTGGCAACAACTTCCTTCTTTCTAATCAACCCTTCTTGGACACCAGACGACTTTTCCCCCTTGGAATGATCACCAGCTTTGGACTTGAGATCATTCCATATTTGTTCTAGCATGTGTCTGTCCAGTGCACCAAAAGTTCTTCCAGTCACTGGAGTTGTATCATTCACATTCTTTCTGAGTGCCTGCACTTCCTTTTTAACATTTTCAAATTCTTGAGGCAAGTGCTTTGGCAATTCTTTTTCTATCAACTTCTCCACTTGGGGTAACAGCCCATCTTGAATAGTTCGAAGAACAGACTCGGAAATTTCTTCAGATATTTCTTTCAACATACTAATTCTGAACTTCTTTGTACATTCATCACTAATCGTGCTAACAACAGCAGCCTGATCAAGTGTGGGCCTGCTTTCCAATGAACTAACCCTAGTAACCAACTTCTGAACCTCATCTTTCAGACCTGTCAGTGGTTGAACAAGTTCACCTTTCACTGCAGTCTGAACAGCATTCACCAGCTTTTCTCTGTGAGTCCCTCGATAGCTACAGATCGCTCTCGAGATCGTCTATTGTTATGTCGTGAGTGCGGAATCCTCACGAGATAACTAGTTTGATTAGTTATCGAATATATTGCTAATTATAAGTATATAATCAGCCGTATGTATCCTATCTTCGTTTTCTAAATGTAAACGAACTTAGTCGCTGTATGTATGTGAGTTGAACGGATTACCTCAATTTAGGTTTCCATTCATATATATATGTTTCTGATCGATATTGGGCCTGCTGGGCTTTGTTCTTACGAACTTAGCAGTCCAGCCCATATAACGAAGATTATCTTCGTTTGTTCCTAACGAAGATTATCTTCGTTAGTACTAACTTCCATCAGCATCTATGCCTAGTTATTTTCCAAGTATTTCATGTACAAGGAACCTAACGTATATTATGTTTGTACTTGTATAACACACATAACAAACATCATATATAAACAACATATATATAACACCAAAACATGTAATCGATCATTACCAAAACATGAAGTCCATAATCTATCAATTACAATATATAAATAAGACATAAAATAACATAATGTCTTAATCTAAAAGACTAATCAAATCTAAGTTGTTGTTGTCACATCAACATGCATCAACAAACTCCCCCTTGACAGCAGCATCTTCGATTTCTTCAGTCTTCAAAAAAATCTTCATCATCCATCAAATAACAATCGCTTGCTATTTGCATGGATATTTTTGTGTAAGCAGACTTGGAGAATCTTACGATATCGACCTTCTTCATTCTTCCAAAATGGTAAAAATGAACATTCAGTATCGTATAATTCTCTGATCATTTCTTGAGAAGTTAACCAACTGCATTGGATCATACATCCTTCTCAACAACATCTTCTTCTTCAAGTCTGCATACATCTTGGCTTCACCAGAATTCCGATCAATCTCCCAATTATCCATTTTATCCAAGACATCTTGTGCCCATTTCTTGGCAGGGACTTTGATCATACACTTGATATCATGTTGAATATACTCAACGCTTTTATCTGGCTTAACCACCTTCTTCTTCCGTCTTGGTTCAATATGAAATTTTGGTTTCTCTGAGTCTTTCATATTCGATCTCAACTTGAAATCTTCATGAAGATTCTTACCAACCACATCAGCAAGACCATAACCACTTGGATTGATAATCCAGTTATTTCCGAGTTCATGTAAATCTTCTTCATACAAACTTCTGAAGTGTCTCTCACGCCACGCTAAATACTGACAACCTTCTGGTCTTTTAAGAACGAACAGCTTCAATTCTTCATCATAGAACCAACTCCAGATTATCGTCTTATATTTTGCAGCATCTTTATCTGAGATGTGAGTCCAATACATAATGGGTTTCATAGTATCCCATGTGAATATATATTCATTAATTCTTTGCCCAGGCACAAGTCGATCAATCTCTTGCAGTGGATCATCTTCTCTGAGAGGAACTGGATAATCATTTGGATCAAAAGGTCTTGTCAAGTTAATTTCCCAGTGGAAAGGAATCAATGCATCATCAACCTTAGCATATACCACAAAGTTTAAAACTTTAGCGGTGCTACTAATTGAAGCTTGAAGCATTCTTTCCTTAACTTATTTTCTCTTTAACTCTAACACTTTTCTTTCTTCTATAGATGGATCTTCAGGAATTGAGTCCCAAACATCATCAAACCCATAAGGTTTCTTGAATATGTTTAGATCCGGTTCAGGAACAAACTCACCTTCCTCAAGTTCATCACCATCAAAGAATAATTCTGCATCATCTGTATCATCTATTAAGATTACACAAAATGAACACCAGAATAAAATGAATAATCATGATAATAATAATAAAGATGAAATATAATTGCATTGAAATAAGATAGATTACATTTACATGTCGTAAACTTATTACATGCAACCTAATATACACTTTATCAAATCATAAGTTGAATCAGAATCAGAATCAGATTCCAAGGCTGTTTGCTTTTGAATCTGTAATTCTTTTTCTCTTTCAGTTTCTGCTTTTTGCTGTTTATCTAATAAGGTATCAAATACAGAATGAAAAGCATTTTCTTCAGTATTACAGTCATGTCCAAATTTTGCCTTAACTTCACGCTTTAATCGTTCAGTTTCAGCTTCAACTTGATCATCACTTAAATAATCAATAGATTTCGAAGAATTACCTGAGTCAAGTGCTTCAATAACTTCAGCATCACGAGGAGCACTTGATCCACCCGCACCAGAAGTACCAACCTGAGTAGTATCCCCTCCTGTCTTCCCCTGAGTCTCACACCTTTTCCTTTGTCAGAAACTGGGCGAGAATCAATCCTATTACCAGCATTATCAGCATCATCATCATCATTCTGACGTCTTGGCTGAACTACTGACAATCTGCAAACTTCTTCAGGAACATCTCCCCCTTGATTCTTGACCCAGTTTATTAAAAAGGTCAAAGCAGCTCGAACATCCGTAAGATCAGACTCTAATGTATCAATGTTGATGCATGTTGATGTGACAACAGCAACTTAGATTTGATTAGCCTTTTAGATTAAGACATTATGTTGTTTTATGTCTTATTCATTTATATGTAATTGATAGATTATGGACTTCGTGTTTTAGTAATGATCGATTACATGTTTTGGTGTTATTTATATGTTTATATATGATGTTTGTTATGTATGTCATACAAGTACAAACATAATATATGTTAGGTTTCTTGTACATAAAGTACTTGGAAAATAACTAAGCATAGATGTTGATGGTATTTAGTACTAACGAAGATAATCTTCGTTAGAAACTAACGAAGATAATCTTCGTTATATGGGCTGGATTGCTAAGTTCGTAAGAACAAAGCCCAGCAGGCCCAATATCGATTGAAACATATATAAACGAATGGAAACCCTAAATTGAGGAATCCAGTTCAGATTACACACACCAAGCGACTAAGTTCGTTTCTAGCTATAGCAAACGAATATAGATCACATAAGGCTGATTATATTGATATAATTAGCAATATATACGATAACTAATCAAACTAGTTATCTCGTGAGGATTCCGCACTCACGACATAACAATAGACGATCTCGAGAGCGATCAGCTATCGAGGGACTCACAAGTGGTATCAGAGCCATTCGAAATCTTATCGAAGGGTTGAGATCGTTTGTTTGATTGTTATTTTCTCAAATACCTCCCGAACACCCTTTCTGTCGCTAAGTTCGTTTGCCTTACGAACTTAGCGAAACGAAGTTAATCAACGAAGTTAGAAAACGAATTTAACTTAAATCCGTTCTAAATTCTTCAAACGAAGATAGAAAACGAAGTTATCTTCATTTTCGTTTTGAATCTTCTTCAAACGAATTTATTCTACAAACTTAGTTATCTTCGTTCAGATCCTTGTTCACGAACTTAAGTTATCTTCGTACTGTTCTTGTTCTAACGAATTTAATCTAATTTCGTTCAGATCTTGTCTACGAATTTGGCTATCTTCGTTCAGAACTTTCGTCTACGAACTTAGCTATCTTCGTTCAATCTTCGTTTGAACAATAATTTCACTTATGGCTTCCTCATCTTCAACTAACAATGCTGTTGCCCAATACCTCAATTCTCTGGTTTATCATGATCATCTTGTAGGACGTACAAATTCTCCACCAAAGTTAGTCTCATTAGCTGACTTCTGGGCGTGGAGAGGTCGATTTGAAGATTTTATTCATCGAGAAGACTTAAACATGTGGATAATGATCACCGAAGGTTATGAGTGGCCCACTCTTACTGTAAACGGAGTTACTTCTACATACAAGGTGGGAGAATTAACAGGTGAAGAAAAGACTAACTATGCCATAGAAGTAAAGGCTCTCTCTACTCTTCGTATGTGCATTCCTCAAGAGTTGGTGCACCTGTTTCCTAAACAAGAATACAAGACTTCAAAGCAATTGTTCGATGCTATTGAAGCTCATTGTGAAGGTGATCCTTTATTGAAGCAAAATAGAATTAAAATGCTTAAGAAACAATTTGATTGCTTCAATGCTACAAAGAATGAACTTGTTGAGGATCTTATACTAAGATATCAACATCTTCTTGCTGAATTAGCTTACTTTGATCTTAAATACACTCCTACTGAGATAGTGGATAAATTTCTGGATGGTTTGCCGAAAGCTTACAAAGAGTTTCGTCATGGATTGCAAGAAAGAGCTGATTATGCATCCTTCGTATTGACGGAGTTATATCCACTCTAAGAAACAGAGAAATGAAGGATAAGGCAAAGGATCTTCAAGATAATTTCACACAAGATCCATCTCTCTATCATGCCACTATGAAAAATCCAACTGCTGATGTTAATGCTTTCTTTTCTGGAGTTGGTAATACTGGTGAGACAGACAATTGTGGTCCATTAATGGATGAAGATGATTCTTCCGGATTCATGGCTACTGATGCTGGTAACAGGGGTAAAAGGGCTAATGAAGGAACAAAGACTGGAAATATGAAGTTTGGAAACATTACATCTTCTTCTGCTGGTTACAAGTCCATGCCTATGAATATGAAATCTGCTGAGGGTAGGATGAATGTATATGCTGCCATGTGTGCTGCACATGAAGCTTTTGTTGCAGGTAGAATCACAGATCCAACACTCATTGATGAAGATTACGACCAGATAGATCCAGATGATGTTGAAGAAATGGATCTGAAATGGCAACTGGCCATGATCACCAGGAGAGTACAAAAATTTATGCAAAGAACAGGCAGACAACTTGCTGGAGGTACTCAGGGTTTTGACAAGTCAAAGGTAAAGTGCTACAACTGCGAAGGTTTTGGACATTTTGCCAGAGAGTGTCAACGGCCTAAGAAAGAGGCAAATGTTACCCCTACACGTCAAGATAGAGGTGGTAATCGTCCATTTAATCAAAATTCAACTAGAGCTCTTTTGTTGACTGATGATTCTACTGCAAATGTCAACGGCAATGACAAGGCTATAGTAGCTGTTCAACCTGATGGTTCTTATGTTTGGAATCTTCCACATGATGAGACCAATAACGCTTACTTGGCTGAAATTCTTGATGATATGGCTCAAATAGTTGATTCTCCTGATGACTTTTTGGACACCACAGTTTACCACAGTGAAGAGCATTTGTATGAAAACACTGAAAGTTCGAAATTGGATACTGCTGCTGCTGGTGTATATGATACTGATTCCGAATCTGATGATGAGTTAGCAAATGTTGAGAACCTTGATGAAGTGAAAGCTACTGAAGAGGTAAAGGCTGCTGAGGATAAAGAAGATTCTGCTACACAAAGGGTTGAAAAGACTATTGAGGAGCAGATGCAAGAGTTTGAGATTCCGGCTGGCATGACTGTGGATGACTTTGTTGCTTACATGGCAGATTGCAAAGAAGCAGACCAACAGGTATCTTATTCTTTACATACTATTGTTCATGTTTGCAAAATTGTTAATCGCATGTTTGATGAACTTGAACAAAAGAATGAACAAATTAAGAAATTGGAATCTGTTATCAATGCTGCTCATGATGAAAGAGATAAATTAATTAAAAAGGGTCTAACTGTTAATGATAAAGAAAAATTCTTCAAGGACAAGATTAGATCTTTAGAATCTGACATTAGAGCTATGAAAGATAAAGTCAATCAGTCTGTGGCCATAGAAAGAGTAGGTAGTGAAGCTTACTCCCTGTTAGCTAGAAAGTGTGCTACCATTGAAAAGGAACTTGCTGATGGTAGGATAGAAATCTTGGAATTAAATGCTAAATCTGATTCTGCTAGACATGCTGAGCTTTTGATGCATATGACAAAGTTTGAGAATTCTTCCTCTAAGAGTCTTGAAACTGCTAAGATTTCTTATAAAGATGTGCCTCCTCCTTTCAATAATAACTATACTCCTGTTGAACCTAATATTCCTGAAATCCTACTTCAACCTAGTGTTGTAGATGGTAAACCAAAAGACTCAATTCCTGAGGAAAAGTTGTCTGAGGGAACAAAAGAGTCTAAAGGAGTTTCTTCTCAACCTAACAAGGAAGAGAAATTGAAAGGTGTTGCTTTAAATCAGTCTACTCCTTATGGTCAGAAAGACAGTATGTACACTTTACACTTCATAAGAGTAATAGGGTCTATACTGAGTTAGAATTCCCATTAGAATCTATTGACCCCAAGAGGATTGATAAAGTCTGGGATGTTGCTATTGAGGATATGAAGAAATTAAGTCAGCAACGTCTCACTCCATTACCTAAGCAGTCTAGGATTAGAAATCTGAAGATAACTTAGCCGTTAATGAAGAAGCAACTAAGGTTTTAAAGCACATCTTAATGCCTGCACTTAAGAAATCTTCAAGAAAAGATAAACTTGAGAAAGATGGTGCTAGGAAGTCTAGGATATCACCAACTAAACAAGACCCTGAAAAGGAAAATCAAAGAAAAACAAGTAAGTCAGTAGACACTAGTGCTAATAATGAATCTGTAGGTACCGATAAAAAGGTAGATACAAACAAAAAGTTCAAGGTCCTCTCTTGCTTTGCTTGTCATGAAAAGGGTCATGTTTATAGTGTATGTCTAAATAGACCTCGAAGATCAGGTTCTCCTTCAAAGGCTTCCACCTCGGAAGGAAAAAGGGGGTTGGTAATAATAAACAGGTTGATGAGTCTAAAGTTCAATCTTCTCCAAAACCGTTTACTATACCTCAACGACGTGATCTCCACTGAAAGGTTCCTCAGGAAATGTTCATAGGATTTCAAATCGTTTTCAAACACCTCCACGACCTGATCGTTCTGTTCCTAAAAGTCAAAATTCATTCTATGAACAAATTCATTCGAGTGTTCGATCTTCTTATGGCCCTCATTCTCCTAGACCTTCTCCGACGAGAGGTCAGAAGTCTTCTCCTGTGAGAATACGAGATGAGAATCATGTTCCACCCACGGCTTCTAGCAATGGGTATTGGACTGAACTGATTCTAAGGGATGAGAAGGGTCGACCCAAACCTCAGAAGCTTTGGGTCCCCAATGAAAACTAATTTCTCTCATTTTATGTGCAGGGAGTTCCTAGGAAACCAATCCATTTATGGTACCTTGACAGTGGATGCTCCAGGCACATGACAGGGGACAGAAACTCTTGTCCAATTATACTGGTATAAATGGGTCGTACGTTAGTTTTGCTGGATCCAAGGGCGGCAACATCACCGGTCAAGGAGATGTCGTCAATGGACAACTTACTCTAGAAAGAGTAAAATATGTGGAACAACTTACTCATAATCTAATGAGTGTCTCACAGATCTGTGACAAGGGCAACAATGTTCATTTCACAGAAAAGGAGGCATTCATCTTGAAGCCGGGTTTCGTTATTCCAGCAGAATGGATAATGCTCAGAGCTCCTAGGAAGAGAGACATCTATGGCTTAGTTTTAGGTGTTGATAATCCAACGGAGCCCCTCTGTTTGTTGAGCAAAGCAAATGAATCTGAATCTCTTCTCTGGCATCGTAGAATGGGACATATCAACTTTCGGAAGATGAATGAACTTGTTAGTCTTGGATTAGTTGAAGGTGTTCCAGTTAAGAAGTTTGGGATGGAAGATAAATGTGTACCATGTTTGAAAGGAAAGCAACATAAGAATCCTCATAAATCAAAGGTGCACAACACTATATCCAAACCATTCGAACTACTTCATATGGATCTCTTTGGTCCTGTGAATGTAAGAAGCATTGGAGGGATGTCCTACTGTTTGGTGATCACTGATGATTACTCAAGGTACTCATGGGTATTTTTTTCTTGAAGACAAAGGACGAGACCGCAAACCGGTTTATGGATTTTGTTAGACAAGTTGAGAATGTCCATGAAGTTAAAGTTAAGAGAATCAGGAGTGACAATGGACTGAGTTCAAGAACAATACTCTTACGGTTTTTTGCTTGACCAAGGGTATTCAACATCAATTTAGTGCACCGTATGAGCCACAGCAGAATGGAGTAGCTGAGAGGAAAAACAGGACTTTGATAGAAACAGCTAGGACGATGCTTGCTGATTCAGGGCTTCCTGTTACTTTCTGGGGGAGGCAGTGAATACAGCTTGTCACATTTTAAATCGTGTTTTAACAGTTAAACGGTTCAAGAAAACTTGTTATGAACTTTTGCACAACAAAAAGCCCAATTTGCAAAATGTTGAGCCATTTGGTGTTCCTTGTACCTTTCTTAAAGTACTTCCTCAGGGAAAATTTGATCCTAAATCTGAGGGGTTTCTTTTTAGGTTATATACCTAGTACACCAATTCGGCGTGTGTACAATCAGAAAACTGGCAAAGTTAATTTTGGTACAAATGTGGTAATTGTCAGTCATAAACCTGTTGTACACATTGGTCCTGCTAATGACTTCGATTATGATGGTGTCTTCACCTCTTTTCGTGGTTCTGTTTCTTTTACAGGTGTTCCGATTGTGGAAGATGTAGTTACTCTTCATGATCCACTTGAAGGTGGGTCGGTTCCTGTTTCTTCTCCTGTTTCTTCACCATTCATTAAGCCTGCTTCAATCTGGAGAGTCAAGTGGGACCAAAGAAGCAGACTCTACTTTAGAGACTGCTCCTAAAAATCTTACTGATCCTTTACATATACCTCTACCTGATGATCCCTTCTATGATACTGACGACACGGAAGGTGAAAATCAGAAGGAGCCTAAAACTCCAGAGCAACATGTGCAGACTAACTTGGGAAATGATCTTACTGTAGACACGGTTCCTCAAACAAGAGTCAACAAGGATCATCCAGTAGAGCAAATCATTGGTGATGCTTCTGTCTCTGTTCGCACGAGAAATCAGAATAGAAAATTTTCAAGTATGTTTGCTGAATTAAGTATTCTGGGGCAATTACTTGGTACTTGTACTTTTGCTTCATCTCTCAGGTTGAGCCTAAAAATGTTTGGAATGGCTCTTAAAGATCCGTCATGGGTTGAGGCGATGCAAGAAGAATTGGCTCAGTTTCGGAAGCTTGATGTATGGAAGTTAGTTGACTTACCTCATGGTGAATCTCCTTTATCTACGCGATGGGTTTTTCGTTGTAAAAGGATGACAAAGGTGTAGTCACTCGCAATAAGGCTCGGTTGGTGGTTAGAGGATTTGAGCAACAAGAAGGCTTTTGATTACGATGAGACTTTTGCACCTGTAGCTAGACTAGAAGCTATTCGATTATTTCTGGCATTTGCTAGTTATAAAGGTATAAAGGTGTATCAACTTGACGTTAATAGTGCCTTTTTGTATGGAGAAATTAGAGAAGAAGTGTATGTAGATCAACCTCAGGGATTTGAGGATCCAGATTTCCCAATAGAGTATATCGTCTTGATAAGGCTCTATATGGTTTACATCAGGCTCCTCGATCATGGTATGAAAAACTGTCTACTCATCTGCATGAAAATGGTTTTACTAGAGGTTCTATTGACAGCACGTTATTTATCAAATGGAAAGGGAAGGACTATTTGCTTGTACAGGTTTACGTAGATGATATTATTTTTGGTTCATCTGATGAAAATATGTGCAAGGAATTTGAGCATAGCATGAAGGCTAAGTTCGAAATGAGTGCTATGGGGGAATTAACTTTCTTCCTTGGACTTACAGGTGGATCAACTGAAGGATGGGTTCTTTATTCATCAGAGCAAGTATGTTCAAGATCTTCTTACTAGGTTTCGAATGACCGATGCTAAAGATGCAATTACTCCCATTCAGACTAATCATGGGCTGTGTCCTGATAAGACTAATGATCCAGAAGTTGATGCAACTCAATATCGGGCTATCATCGGTTCCTTGATGTATTAACAGCTTCACGTCCAGACATTACTTTGCTGTTTGTATGTGTGCTAGATATCAGGCTAATCCGAAAGAGTCACATTTGAAAGCTGCGAAAAGGATTCTTCGTTATGTGAAGGCCAGGCCTCGTCTAGGGCTTTGGTATCCCATGCATGGTTCCTTTGAATTCAAAGCTTATACTGATTCGGATTATGGTGGCTGCAGTTCGGATAGGAAATCAACGTCAGGTGGATGTCAGCTTTTGGGGGAGAATTATATCGTGGCAGTGCAAGAAGCAGACATCTGTTGCACAGTCTACCTGTGAAGCAGAGTACATAGTTGCTGGTCAATGCTGTTCTCATGTACTTTGGATACAGCAACAATTGCGCGACTATGGTATGGATATCTCAGACTCTCCTATTTGTATTGATAATAAGTCTGCCATAGATATTACTAAGAATCCGAAAAACTTTAAAGTCACCAAGCACATAGATATAAAGCATCACTTTTTACGTGACTGTTTTGAGAAAAAGCTTATTCATTTAGAAAAGGTTGTTACTGATGATAACCTTGATGATCTTTATACTAAAGCTTTTGATAGACCTCGTCATGAGTTGTTATATCAACTCAATGGTATGAAGAATGCCGAGTAGTTTCTCTCAAAGAACTTAAATTTTCTTTTTTGAGTCTTAGTAGTTTAAGTCGTATATAGATAGTGTCAATAAATAAAAAAATAAAAAAAATAAAAATAAAAATAATTATTAAGTTACTGCTCATGATTAGACGTGACGATACTTTAGCTTTTAAGCCTACTTAATTGTACTTTAAAAATGCTCAGTTCAGTGATACCATTATATGATGTATCGATAGGCACAAAGTACCAAGGTTTCCTTTTAATCTGAACTTAAATGTATACAATGTTCTTATGGGAAACGTATTCAGATATATGGCTGAGAATGCTTGTTCTTAAAATAGACAAAGTCCTTTAAATCTTATGAAAGATCTTGCATTGTAATTATGTATATTTGGTCTTTATATAGAAGGTCTCGGGTACATATATGTGTATGTATTGCTTTTTGGATGTATATTTGTGACAAGTTATTCAAATATCAAATAAATCTGTTGAAAATATGAAACTAATGTGGCCTTTGAGATTCGAACAAGTAAGTCCTTGGGGTGTCTTTGTATACCTAGCCTACCTAAAGTTTTCAACTTGGGATAGGTTGTCAGAAAGTTCGCTACACGGGTCTCATAGAAAGTCACGAGTTTTCATAAGTGCTTTAAAGTAAAATTAATGTCACAAATATGCAAGTACTTGGCATTATGCAATGTTAAGTATATTTCTGTACGTGAGTCAAGTTATGTCGCTTTACGCGTGAGGAATCACCGACCTGTCACCGCTGACTTGATTCTTAAAGACTTTCTCACTTTAACCAAATGTCTTAATCTTAGTGCTTGTTTCGATTATGAGAGTGTATCTGAATATGGGGCACATAAGTTCGCAAACTAAAATTGTGGCATGAGTAACTTACTAGGTTACATGGTGACTGTCCTTGGCTCAAGTAATACGAAAGTGCCACAAACCAAAAAGGAGACTGGAAGTACCGAGTGTTTGAGAGGACAAACATATTGGTAATCGTTTTTGGATCACTGTTCATAACTAATAATAAGAGAATTATTTCTCGCTAGTAGGCTTATGTAAATGCTAATCTGATCTGATCAGCAGTACCCTAGTCACATGTAAATAATGAATAAATTAAGATAACTATTGTGTATAGACTAGTTTATTATTCTGTAATTTTTATTCTAATTTATTTTTCTATTTTATTGAGTCAAAATAAGTATTTTCATAAGTTCTTATTGCACGAGAGATTCTACTTAAATTCTGTTGAGTATATGTTTTGCTGAATTCATTCATTTGAATTCTTGATGAGGTTATGTGTTTAGTTCAAAAGAAGATTTTCTGATATGGACATTAATTTGTTTAAGTTTAGAAAATGATCTTTTAAATCTTATGTGACAAGTCAATGTTATTTGAAATCTCACAAGTTTCAGTTTTTACAAGTTATGAATCTAATTGATAACTTGGTGACCTTTTAGGGTTTGACAATGGAATGACCTCCCTTGATCTTTTATTAGAATCTTGAGTATTTCGTAATTGTTAATCCTAATTTTGTGTGTTTTTACTTGAATTTTCTGCATTATTGTGCCTTTGCTCTTGTTGCGTTAATGAGTTTTTGGTAAGTGTGCAGTGTTCAGGTTAAGAAGATAACGTTGGAGTGCTGATCTTTGTTGCAATACAGTGAGAAAAGATCAGCACTCCAACTTTATCTTCTTAACCTGAACACTGCACACTTACCAAAAAACTCATTAACGCAACAAGAGCAAAGGCACAGTAATGCAGAAAATTCAAGTGAAAATACACAAAATTAGGATTAACAATTACGAAATACTCAAGATTCTAATAAACA
>CM067167.1:15301832-15338217 GCA_034093135.1 Erigeron breviscapus
ACCAGTCAAGAGGCTGCCACGACTGCATATTCTTGCACTCTTTGAAAATCCCACACATCATCCTGAAGGACCTCCAAAGGTGGTTGGTTTCTTTAGACTGGGTCAAGACATTTGCACTGACTTGATCTTGACCAGTTTTTAATTCGTTCAAGATTTTAGACTCTTCATCTATACCAGCAACCACCTTTTCCTTCATTTCATCATCCCTCTTCTTCAATTCTCCACTTCATTGGTCAGTTTATTTAATGATTCAGTATGTAGAGATACTTGGGTGCTCAAACCTTCAATGCTGCCCCTCAACTGGTTGATCTCACTGGTAAGTGGGGCCAGATCAACCTGAGGAGTGGCCAGCTTGGTGATCTCAGACATCACCCTTTCTATCAATTGTGCTTCTCCTAGCACCCAGCGTATCCTCTATCTTCTGACCAACTGAAGATACCAATTGCTCTCCAAGGCCAGTTACATCTAGGCCAGGTCGTTCAACTAATTCCTTGCCCTGCCTCTCAATTTCCTTCAGATCTACTTCAGAAGTTCGAACAGTGTTGCCAAGTAGATTTGAGATGGAACTGGTGACCTTGGAGTGAGTTAGGTCAAAGGCTTCCTTTAGAGTACCAGCCAGATTGTTGCAGCCAGTGACCAACTCATTTAGCTTTAAACACCAAGTCTTCATTTGATGAAAACTTGTTTATCCCCAGATCAACCACTTTGATGTTTGTCAAAGAGTCCTTGTGGTATCTGGAGAAAGACTTGGTGTTTTTGTCAAGTGTCTTCTGAATCTCCTCCACCCTGGTTAGAAGGTTTTGGAGATCGATTGTATCGAGACAACTTGACTGTCCAGTGACAAAGGAGAAGGTGTCACTGGACCACAAGCAGTTACTACTGGAGCAACTGGAGGAGGCAAACTAATGGAAGTCTCCCCAGTTGTCAGACCAGCAGTTGAATATATAATAGGAGTGGTGGAAGAAGAAAGGACTGGAAAAACAATGTGTTGTTCATGCTGAGAATGCTCAGGTGTGAACAACGGCGACGGTGGTGGGGGCATTTCTCGAGCAAGTGAGAATTGCCCAGTTGGTAAAGGAGCGATATATTGGTAAGGATATATCTATAGGCACATTTTTGTGGTGGTGAAAATGAAATTGATGCTTCTGGAGGTAAGACTGGAGATGAAGGGTCTTGAGCTTGTACAGAAGCATCAAGAATCTCCTGGTCTGTTTCAGTACCTTCAGAATCCGAAGATTCTATAAGGATTTCCTCGTCATTAACACTCATGTCCAGATCCATGAATGTGACAGAGGGCTGACCAGTTACCTGGTCAGTCTCAGATGACCTTCCCCAGTTTCCTGGATGGGTACATCTGTTGGTGGATCAGATACCGAAGTATCTTCACCAGGGATAGATGTGATGGGGGTTGCTTCAGTTATGGTTGCTCTATCCTCAACCACAACATTAGACACACTGGAGGGTCCCTCATAATTTTGAGGCCCGCCCAGTTGCCTTTCTGACTCACCTACAAGAGGTGCATCAGTTGAAGCGAATGCCAGTTGCATTCGTTCAGGAATTTCAACCTCACCAGCTTCAGATACCAGTGAGTCTAGATTCCTTAGCATATCTGGAGCAGTGTACGGTGAATTTGTATCATTAAATGCTTCCCTGCCCAGAATTTGCTTAAAACAGAGTGAGAGGAACCTTGAAAAGGGAATACAAACACCCCTTGTGCCCTTCAGCTTTTGAACCAGGCTTCTATACAGAATATCTGCAAAGTCCACTCTCAATCCGTTCCACAAGCAGTAAGCCATTTCTGCTTGTGAGGAGTTAATCTGGTCAAGTCCACCAGAACTCCCACCCATGCTCTCCACCAGGTGGATGAAAAAATACCTCCATGAAGGTGTAAGGCCCTTCATGGTCATCGCACCTTTTGTCTTCAACAACCCATTCTCCAAACACTCCCTGTGTCCCATTTCCAGGAGTACTTGGCGAAAGTTTATATTGGGGGCAAGACGACTGGAGATTCACCCTCTCTCCAGTAATTGAGGCGTAAGGCATCCCTCAATGTATCAGCTGACAAGGTACACTGGATTGTTCCATCCTTTAAAGTGAAACTGATGGAGGAACAATCAGAAGAAAGACGGCAGTGTACCAAAACTCACACAAGTAGTTGTGAAACAACTTGCGTGGGTTTAGAGAGAACGAGGGTCCTATTGGAGAATTCTTTAAAAACTTTCAAATTCTACCAATAAGGGTATCGGACCCTTGAGATCCTCGTAGGCTGGCCATAGGATTATTTGGATTTAGTTTTATGGCAGCACTACTCGGAGCACCAGGTGCCTGTGTGACATCTGGTGAGGGATTATATGGGACAGTCAAGAGATTTACATCTCTTGAACGAGATGATCTAGGAGCCATTGAAGAATGAAAATGAAATTTGGGATTTAGGGTTTTTTGATTTGTGAAGCAAAGAGAAAAATGAAGCAATTTTGATGATTGGAAGTAAATGAAAGAATGTATAAGGAAGAAGTAAATGAGTTCGGAGTAAATAAGGGTATATATAAGGGGATTCAAGATCCCAATAAAACACCAAAATAATATTTTAATAAAAAGCAATCCTTTTTGTAGATATTTTTACAAAAGTTGGTTTGAATTTTGAAATAAAATATTGATTTGCCATGTAAACATTAAATGCTTCCATGTCAGCATTAAATGCTACGAAGGCTTATCTTACCCACGCGCCCACTCACTTTTTGTTTTCCCAATACAAACAGTTGTCAAGTACTAAAAATGGTTTCAAACACGTCAGATCACGATATCAAGTGGTTTAAAACACTCGAGTATCATCACGTGTCACACATATTGACCAAGTATTTGTAACGTTATAAAAATTTAGACAAAGACTGAACCTGGTAACTGGAGGATCAATCCAGTACCAGTTTCCAACTGGAGATTTCTCCAGTTGCATTTTCAAACAAAAATGAATTTTAGTCAGAAAATTATTTTGAGTCTTTCCCCCTAAAATGATGATCCAATAATCAATTAGTGCCAAGATAGTATCACAAAGGCGTTCGATAGCCTGGCGAGCAAAGATTATCTGGACCTCCTCAACTGGAGAACTTCATCAGTGCCACTGACGCGTTCAATAACAAAGAAAGCTCCAGTTAAGGGTTTAACATTCCCAGTTCGCTGATGAGATTTTAAAAGTTTTCTCATCGAGAGGTTTAGTAAAAACATCAGCTAACTGTTTGTCAGTGGGGAATGAAATGAATTTCAATATCTCCTTTCATAACATGATCTCGAATGAAATGATACCTGATGTCAATATGCTTTGTTTTGGAGTGCATCACTGGGTTGTGAAAGATAGCAATTGCACTGGTGTTGTCACAAAAGATTGGGGTCTTAGTATACTTTTGACCATAATCTAGTAACTGGTTCTTGATCCAGAGAATCTGGGCACAACAACTGGCCGCAGAAATGTACTTCTGCCTCAGCAGTGGACATAGAGACTGAAGTCTGCTTCTTGCTGGTCCAACTTACCAGTTTTCCTCCAAGGAAATGACAACCACCAGTTGTGGATTTTCTATCAATCTTACAACCTGCATTATCAGAATCTGAATAACCCATTAGATCTAATCCTGAACCTTTGGGGTACCAAAGACCAAGATTAGGACACCCTTTCAGGTATCTAAAGATACGCTTTAACAGCGTGCAAATGTGATTCTTTAGGGTTAGCCTGAAACCTGGCACATAAACATGTTGCAAACATTATATCTGGTCGACTGGCAGTCAAGTACATTAGAGAACCAACCATACCTATAGTCAGTTATGTTAACTTGTTTGCCAGTTGGGTCAGAGTCCAAATTCAATGGTGCTGCAATTGGTGTGTTTTTCGATGGGATTGAATCATATTTGTATTTTCTTAACAAATCTCTGACATATTTTCCTTGGTTTATGAAAATTCCATTTTCAGTTTGCTTAATCTGAAGACCTAAGAAAAATGTTCATTCACCCATTAAACTCATCTCATACTCAGATGACATGATTTTAGAAAACTTTTTACACATTGCATCATCAGTTGAACCAAAAATAATGTCATCAACATAAATTTGTACCAATAAGATATTACCTCTTTCTTTCAAGATAAACAAGGTATTATCTATTGCACCTCTTTGAATGCCATTTTTAAGAAGATGTTTAGTTAAAGTATCATACCAGGCTCTTGGGGCTTGTCTTAGACCATACAATGCTTTGTTCAGTCTATAGACCCAATGTGGATGCTTCTCATCGATGAAACCTGGAGGCTGCTTAACATAAACTTCTTCTTCCAATGTTCCATTAAGGAACGCACTTTTGACATCCATCTGGAAGACCTTGAACTGCAGATGGGCTGCATAAGCCAAAAATATTCGTATGGCTTCAAGTCTTGCAACTGGAGCAAAAGTCTCATCAAAGTCAACGCCCTCTGCTTGACAATAACCCTGGGCAACTAGTCTGGCCTTGTTTCTTACAACCTGGCCATCTTCATCCATTTTGTTTCGGTAGACGCATCTGGTACCAATAGGTTCTTTCTTTAACCCTGGTGGACAAGGAACAAGCTCCCAAACATTGTTCCTTTCAAACTGGAGGAGCTCTTCTTGCATAGCTTCCACCCAGCTTGGGTCTGCCATAGCCTCGTCCATCTTCTTTGGTTCAATTAAAGATAAGAAGGTGACGTTTAAGCATTGCTCACTGGTGGCTCTTCTAGTCTGAACCCCACTAGTTGGATCACCCATAATTTTTTCAATTGGGTGGGCTTTAGTCCATCTAGTGTATTGACTAGGCTGGTGAACTACAATATCAGTGCAAGTCACCTGGGGATCTTCTTCAGTTGCAATAGCATCTGGAGAAGGATCAGTCCAAACAACTTCTACATCCTCATCAGAGTCAATGAGGTCTCGATTTGCATCATGAAATTCTTCATTCAAAGGCATTTCTTGAAGAACTGGAGAGGTAGGAGCTTGAACTGGTGCTGATATTGGAGTGGCACGTACATCAGATCCAATCACCAATTCTTGTGGTAAGTTGAAATTGATGGAAGGATAAAATGATGTGTCACTGGAGGTGTTCTTCTTCTTAACTGGTTCCAGTTTGTTGTAACTGGAAGCATCTTCTGGTGAAACAACTGCCCGATGAACTTGGTCAGTTTCACCAAAGTTGATTGGAATGACTGGAGAAATATCAAGGCTTGGTCTCTTGTTGATTGCTTTAGTTGATTCATCGAATGTGACATGAATTGTCTCATGAACCTTTTGGAGTCTATAATTATAAACTCTAAAGGCCTTTCGAATATCTGAATAGCCTAAAAATACTCCTTCATCAGCTTTTGCATCAAACTTTCCAAGCTGACTGGAATCGTTCATTATATAAACTGGACAACCAAATACATGGAAATATCCAATATTTGGTTTTCGATTCCTGAGTACTTCGTAGGCAGTCTTCTTATGTCTCTTGATGTAGACTGACCGGTTTTGGGTGTGACAAGCAGTTGCAATTGCCTCAGCCCAAAAACTGGTGGGAAGACCAGATTCAGATAGCATACTTCTGGCGGCTTCTATCAGTGTACGATTCTTCCTTTCAACAACTCCATTTTGCTCTGGAGAGTGAACTGATGAGAAGTTTTGAGAGATGCCAGTGTCATTGCAAAATGTTTCAAGTACTTTATTTTGGAATTCAGTACCATTATCACTTCGCAACTGACAAACTTTTCGAGTATACTTGAGCTCAATTCTTTTGATAAGAGAGATGATTTCAGCAGGTGCATCACTTTTGGATCTGATGAATACCACCCAGCAGTATCTGGTGAATTCATCAACCACAACTAGAGTGTACTTCTTTACAGCTCTAGTTTGAACATTCACTGGACCAAAGAGATCCATATGTAGCATGTGAAGAGGTTCAGTGATGCTAAAATTTTGCCTAGTTTTAAAACTGGCTCTCTTCTGCTTACCCATCTCACAACCTGGACATGGCTTTTCCTTATTGAAGGAAATTTGAGGTATCCCATCAACCAGTTGCTTGCGAGACAACTTGTTGATATTTTTGAAATTAAGGTGGGATAACCTTTTATGCCATAGCCAGTTGATGTCCTCATCAGCTTTGGTATAGAAACATTGCTCTTTTGGAGCTGGTTCCATATCCATGATGTACACATTTCCTTTTCTTGGTGCAATCATCACCACTTTCCAATCCTTGTTAAATATGGTGCCTTGTGCAATATCGAACAATACTCTGAAGCCATCATCGCAAAGTTGGCTTACACTGATCAAGTTGTATTTCAAACCATTCACAAATGCAACTCTTTTGAATTCGACTTGTCCATTATTGAGCACACCATATCCTTCAGTCTTTCCAGATTGATCGTTACCAAACGTCACTGTCGGTCCATCTTGAACAGTGAACTCTTCCAGTAGGGGCTTACATCCGGTCATAGTCCGGCCAGCAGCGCTGTCCAGATACCAGATATTCTTCTTTCGATCGCCCTACACACACACAAGAATCATTAGTTCTTTTTGTGAACCCATCTTTTCTTGATGGGTCCACTGGACTTCTCTACAGAAGCCACAGTTGATTGTTGAGGTGTTGAACTGGAGGTTGCATCTGGAGCTTTATCACCAGCTCCAGGTGCAGAAGTAAAAACGATTGGTATTTGATACTTACTCCCCTTAAGTTTACCAGATTTTGTTCCAGATGGAACATTCTTTTGTTTAGGTTTAGAAAGGGAGTGTTTAACATTTTGTTTTAAAACTGGAGGTGGTGAGCCTCCTTCCAGATTGTTAATCCGGGCAGTACAACTCTGAACCTGCCGAGACAAAAGTTGGAGTTGCCTTTCCAGATTAACCAAAATATTATTTTGTCAGGCAGTTGAACCTTGGACATTGGTTCAACTGGAGATTTAGTCTGTCGGGTCTTGGGCTCCTAGACTTATGAGGTAAAGGCTTGTTACCAGTGGCCTTTTTGACTGGAGCTTTAGCCTGTTTGGCTCCAGTTTTAACCTCAATGGGGGTGGTCTCATTGGGTTCAGTTTCAACAGCTTCAGGTTGATCATAAGGTGTTTCAACCTTGAAGCTGGAGGCAATGCATGAAGATCTGGTATAAGAGCTGCCATCTCCAGATCTTCAGATTTCCATGCATTTTTCTGGGCATCGATAGTTCTTGAAAATGCATCATAGTTTTTGCCAGATGCTTTTACCCATGACTTGATAATCTTTTGTGCTTTTTCAAAATCATAAGAAAGTTTTTGATTATCAAGTTCTAAAGCCTCAATCTTTAAAACTGACTCCTTGAGAGCCAACTGGACACTTTGCAAATCATTTAGTTGTGGTTTACATTGTTCAGTTCAATTAGGATAGTGTCAAGATATCTTTCACTATCAGCTCTTACATTTTCCACAAATGCCAAATCACCACTTAATGATTCAGCTAGGTCCAGTTTTAGTTCAGGGTCAACCTGGTGATCATAATCACATACCTTTTTCAGTATGATGTCCACCCATCTTCCAGAGATGACATCTTCTTTCACCACATGCTGCTGTTGTTGATCTTCCAAGGCCATGAAACACATGTCCCTTTCCTCTTCTTCATCATCAGATGAGTCATCAGAGTACTCCCATTTTCCCTTCAGTTTGTGCCATTAAGCACTGATCCTTTTTCTTTTCCATGGACAGGAGGGCAATCTGGGCCTTAAGCTTCTTGTACTTAGCTTTGTAGCTATCATCAGGCCGATTGAAATTAGGGACAGGGGGCCAGTTTGGTTGTTCAACTGACTAGATCTGCATTCCTTCATGAAATGACCTTTCTTGCCACACTTATAGCATGTAAGATTGGTCTTGTCCAGAGAGTTGGAGCTGGAAGCATTGTTGGGGCCATTAAATCTTTTGGATTTATGCTTAAACCTGTTAAAGGTTTTAGCAATCATGGCGACCAGATCATCATCGTCAGTTTCATTACAATCATCACTGTTTTCAGTGGTCAGTCCAGAGTGTAAGAAACTGTTTAACATCTCCTTCATCGAGTGTACCTGGACACTCTCAGCAGACATTAAAGCAGCACAAGGTCGCTCAGTTACACTAGCAACCTTGGAACTCTGGGCATGGTTCATGGCATCTTGCTCAGCCACAAGTCTTGCAGCATTATTATCTTCAGTGAATCTGAAGGCTCCATAGAGCGATGCAAGAGTGTGAGTGTGCAAGGTTTTACCTTGTCTCAAGACAAGAACCATGTTTTCCCATTTGGAAGGAAGAATATCACAAAACTTCTCAAGAAGAATATCCTTATCCTTCTCTACACCCAAACCTCTCACTGATTGATGAGGCTAGAAAATCTGGTGTATGTACCAGTTAGACTTTCATTGGGCAAGGCAAAGAAGGATTCATACTTCTTGTTTAAAGCAACTTTTCTGGTGACAATAGTGTCATCACCTCCTTCAAATTGAATCACTAATTCATCCCACATAGACTTGGCACTGGGAAACAACACAAGTGTTGGAATTAGGTCTTCAGGGACAGCCCCAAGGATCATGTTTTTCAGTCTGGTGTCCAAGTCCACCAGTCTGCGATCCTCATCAGACCAATGGTCTTCTGGCTTTTCCCTTGAGCCTCTTCTTCCAGTTGGATCAAGAAGAGGACTCACCCTAATGGACATAGGTATATATGGTCCATCCTTAAGGATTTTCAACATATACCTCTCAATACCACCAAAATGCAACAGCATTCTAGCTTTCCATGTACCAAAAGTCTCACTGTTTCCATCGAATTTGGGAACAGGAGTGTTAGAATAGTGTACATGGACGTGGTTTGGGGTAGAAGGAGGAGGAGGATTGGTGTTAACATTTTGAAAAGGTTGGGCATTATTATTCAATGGGTTTTCACCTGAACCAGAACCATCTCCACCTTCAGTAGTGTTCATCTTAGCAGATCTAGGCAAGTTTATTAGCCTTCGCTCTGATACCACTTGTAAGTCCCAACTCGTTAGATGGTACTACTGAAGACACCTCTATGTCGATGGTGGAGTTACTTTGCAATATATGCACTGAACTGGAGACGACCAGTTGCAGTGTGTATATACCAAGTTCTAGATAGATTACTTATATAAAAGACAATAAGTAAAGAACAATGCAATAATACAAATAACTTGTAAACAATCTTGATGAGACAATGTGTAGTTTTCAATGTGTAATTTATTTATTGATATTAACAAATTACAAGGTTGATGCGGAACCAAGATAATACACGAATGTAAATATCCTAACAACCTATGAAATACAATTGATCTACACTCGGAATTTCTCTTCAACAATCGAAACACTTAAAGTAGTGAAATGTTCCTTTTAGCGATTGAGAGAAGATTGCACAAGTTCACCAAGAATATTGCAGGTTTGCAAAGTGTGAAGTTTTCTCACGTTGTGATTTCACTTGTTATTCTTGTTGTGCAATGACTTGTATTTATAGGCAAAGTTAACATTGAGATGTTAACTTTAGCCGTACAAATGTGGTTGAGAGCATTTAAGGAATAGCATTTAATTCCTTAAAATGCAGTGTAAAGTTGTACGTGAAAGCAACTTTACTTAACCACCTTTATGTACCTTTTATATTTAAATAATAAGATAAGGCTTATTATCCGGGTAAAGGTACACAAAGCATATAAGTCAATTCCTCGTAATCAGTGTAAAGATTTGTAAGATCTTTCCACTGATGGTCTCCAGTTTGTAACTGACTAGAATGTCAACTGGGCTTCGCTGCCATTGCCATTCTCTATCTTCCATTTGTTGTCTTCGACTTCAACTGGAATGCTTCTTCAACTTGGTCAGTTCTCAACTGGAGGAAGTCTTCAGTTGCGTTAACTGTACGGTGCAACTGGACTTCAATATATTTCTCGACAAATCATCTTGGTCACCAGTTTCACTAGTCTCCAGATGCAACTGGTGACTGGCAAGTGTGAACTGGTGACTGGCCAGTTCCAGGTGAACTGGTCCTAACAAATGGGCTGGACTTGGGCTTCAAGTACACGTATACTACATTATCATCTCATAGAGATTAATGTAGCATAGATAGCATCTCATAGAGATTAATGTAGTATAGACATCATCTCATACACAATGTCTCATACACAATGTAGTATAGACAATGTCTCATACGCATCATCTTATAGACATCATCTCATAGACATCATCACATAGAGCTTTGTAGAATACGTTAACATCATATAGCCCATCTCCTGAATTGCATTGCAACGGACAATAATAGGTGCACGGGGCATAGATCTCTACCCCGATCCGTGAATAGTTTTCTGTCTAGACTAAAACCATTAACTGAAACCCTAGACCTATAAATATATATACTGACACATAATATGGATGGGCTTGGGCTTAAGGTCGTACTCTACATGTCACGTATACTTAAATAATGTCTTATAGACATTGTAGTATAGACAATGTAGTATAGATAATATCATATAGGTGAAGATCATATACTACATTAATGTCTTCAAGTACACGTACACTACATTATCATCTCATAGAGATTAATGTAGCATAGATAGCATCTCATAGAGATTAATGTAGTATAGACATCATCTCATACACAATGTCTCATACACAATGTAGTATAGATAATGTCTCATACACATCGTCTCATACAACAGCCTCTTGTCCTGAATTGCATTGCAGCGGACAATAATCAGTGCACGGAAACTGCACCAACAGACTCCCCCTTTTCCGGTGCAATCAATTCTGTTGAACTTCCGATATACATTAGTTATAGAAAAACTGCATCAACAGACTCCCCCTTAACTAATGATATCGGGTCTTCCGTGTTGAGACTCGATCTTCTGGCACTGCACTCTGATCATCAAACTGCATAATCCCTATATCTTTATGACAACCAACTAACCCAACACATTTCATCGTAGTCCTCCCCCTCAACAGTAGCCACCTCCGAATTAAGCATATGCAATCTTCCCCCCTTGGATATTGCCCGAGAAATTAATCACGTCTTGCTTAACCGGCATATAATAGAGAAGTTGAATTTCCAACAATCAGCATCAAATCAATCAGCTCCCACAAAGATAAGAAACTCTGTAGCCTGAATCACAAAATATAGTACCATAAACCCTGTCCCAAACAGCAGTGTTTGACTCTGTCTTGTACCTTCACAACTCTACCAATCACCTGAAGTCTTTCCTATCAGATCTCCCCTTCAGTTATATACACCGCCAAACTACATAAAGATCTTAATCTCGCAACCGATCCAGAAAAATCGCCTGATTATCATCTCTACATATTTGGAATATAAATAGGTTCAATCTTTAAATACTCAACAACAAGTAACTAGCTTCATTGCTCCAGTACTTCGACAAAAGTTTCCACAACCACTATATATAGAAGATCATCTGTTGAATAATCTCAATCAAATCAGAAAACACTATGACCTTCTTTTAACTCGAACATACTATGCATTAAGCACACCATCATCTATAGTCAGATCTTGGTTTATCTCTCGAGTAACAAGGAGTTTTGCTTAGAAACCTGGAGGTAAACCTGAAAGTTATTATCCCCCTCTTTTCTCTGAAAACTCTAAACAGTAGCCCATTATTATCCGTCTTTGATTTCAGTATCTCCCATTCTTTACTTCAACATCTCCTTAAAACGGGTCCATAAATAAAACCTATCTCATTAATAAGTTCATTTGAACTTACAATCACTTAGGTTAACTTCGTTCAATCTTGAAACCCATGTGTGAATGTAGAATATGATAAGGTAGTATAGGAAAAAGATTGTATATGATCGTGCAGGGAAATTAAGGTTGTATAGGAACAAGGTCTTATAGGATGGGTAGCATAGGTAGTGTATGATAAGGACGTATAAAAGCAGGATGGATAATGTCTTATGGAGGGTTTAAAGGTAATGTCTTACAGGATAATGTCTTATAGAAAAACAGTGAGGCCGTATAGAATCAGGATCGAGCAATGTCTTATAGGATATAATGTCTAATGTCTTATAGGTTATTGTCTTGTAGAAGAAAGTCTAATCTCTTATAGGAGAGGTTAATGTAGTATCAGGTGATCAATCACGTATATAGCATTCAATGGATACTCACACATACCTGCTCAAGGATAATCACGCATAAGCTAGTCAAAGTTCAATCACGCATAAGCAAGCTTCATGTATCCATCGCAAAACATATCTTCATCTTCATCGAATCATGCGGCCACATAAAAACCCTAATTCTGTTAAATCTCAAATCTGATTTAACAAATCTGATATAAACCTAAATCTGGGTAAGCCTCCTCTATGCAAATATCATAGATTATGAATCTCAGCAATTGTGTATACACAAAAACTCTGATCCGATCAAACAACAGATCCATAATCTCGCAATATTCAGATCTCACATGGAAGACAAAGCCTCCCTTGCTCTGATACCATTGTAAGGTCCCGTTGACCCTTGAACATCGAGATCTGTACGAATCCAGGTGTGCGGAATCCACCTGAATTCGTTCTTGAGGCTATAACATATAATCACACATATACAAACAAATATATGATAAGAACAGGAGATATAAAACAAAGAATTCCTTTATCATTAGTCGAATGATTACAAGAATAAATCCGTTTAAAATACATCTCAATGATTCCGGATTACAATCAATCGAGACGACTCTTGATAATGAATTACATGGTGGATATGTGATATAGATCTCTATCACAACCCGTGAATGACTCTCTGTCTAGACTAAAATCATTCAACTGAAACCCTAGACCTATAAATTATATATATACTGACACAGAATATGAATGGGCTGGACTTGGGCTAGGACGTATACTACAATGTCACGTACACTAAATATCATCTCATAGAGATTAGTGTAGTATAGATAGCATCTCATAGAGATTAATGTAGTATAGACATCATCTCATACACAATGTCATCACATATATATCATACACTCTTATAGCATCATCTTATAGACATCATCTCATAGACATCATCACATAGAGCTTTGTAGTATACGTTAACATCATATAGCCCATCTCCTGAATTGCATTGCAACGGACAATAATAGTGCACAGAAACTGCACCAACAGACTCCCCCTTTTCCGGTGCAATCAATTCTGTTGAACTCCGATATACATTAGTTATAGAAAAACTGCATCAACAGACTCGATTGCAGGTAAAACGTATCTGCGAACATGTTATTGAGGCATTACAATTGGAAGTCATGTTCGCCATATCACGTATACCCCCGTATGAAATTGGCAAGTTTCGATAAGAAAATGTCTTTTCAATTTCAGCGATGACAATTCCCACTTTATACTATTCCTTATCCATTTTTTAAGTACCCATTTCCTTAAATTTTATGCATTTGATTTTATCATCATTCCACTATACTTAAGTCCTTGGTTCTTGAGCTGAGTCAGCTTGGATGGTTCCAAGCTGAGTCAGCCTGCACATCTTCAGATTGAAGATGGTATCTCTCAAGCTGCATCAAATGAACTAGCACTTGGTCTAAATCAAAGATGAAGAACAAGGATAGAAGACCAAGCTGATGGGTGGAAGTCAGCTTGAAGGTACATTGTCAGCCTGGAGTCTTGCAAGTGCTCCAGAGTTGTTATAACTTTGTATATATCATCAATCAACTGGATAAGCACCAGAAAGGACATTCTAGAAGTGTCAGTTGTTGATTGTAAACATTCTATGAGGTGTCCATTGTATTGTTGCTGCACGATTTATCTTGGTGAACAAGTAGGGAACAAAAAGGACAATGTCACTGTCACCTAGTACTGATCATGCAGAGACCATTAGATCAAGACGCGTGGAAGAAATGGACGGCATCCAAGGCAGTGTTGATGCCTATATAAACCAGCCTTTGTGTCTCAAGAATGTGTGCATCCATATACATTAACTCTCACAACGATTAAAGCATTCAGCTTGGATCCGTGTTGTACTCAGCTTAGGCTAGTAGAGTTAATAAACAAAGTTGTAACTTTCTATTCAGCCAAGTAGTTAGATTTGTAGGCTAATCTGTTCCACAACTACTTGTAATTCTTTTTATTATTCAATAAAAGAATTGGTTGAAACTCAGCTTACACTTTGTTCTTGGACTGCACTTTTACTTTACTGTCTTTATATTCTGTTTATTAACTTACTGTTTCATTAATATATCTATCTCAACCTGAATATGGACAAATACTTTAAAATAATTTACATTCCGCATTAAAAAGTCTTTTCAGGCTGATTAAGTTTAAAAGTTGTATTCACTCCCCCTCTACAACTCTTTGAGACATCTTAAACCATCCTGTTATCTCCTTTGGGACCTATCAGGTGGTATCAGAGCAGGGGTTTTGTAATACACTTAACTTGATCCCTCTCATTTTAACTTTTATTTTGGTTTAAAATATGTCTCAACCTATGTACACTGATAATGGTTCTTCAACCAGACCACCCATGTTTGATAAGACTGATTTCAGTGGGTGGAAAGGAAGAATGTCCCTTTTTCTTGAATCAATTGACAATGACATGCCTGACATACTTGTTGATGGACCTTATGTTCCAAAGGACACAGTTATCACACCTAGGCCAGCTCCAACTGATGGATCTGAGCCTGGTGCACCTGATGTCAGAGTTGTTGTCAAACCCAGAGCAGATTGGGTTGATGAAGATAAAAGAATGGTAAACTTGGATGTAAAGGCCAGGAACTTTATTGTCCAAGCTGTACCTAAGGACATTTATAGAGCCATTAGGCATTGTTCAAGTGCTAAAAAGATGTGGGATACTTTGACTGTTATGTATGAGGGTTGTGCAACTTCTATGGAGTCTACTAGACTACCTTAACTAGAAGGTATGAAAGATTCTTTGCACATAAGAATGAATCCCTCACTGACACTCATACCAGATTTAATGCACTTGTAAATGACTTGATTGCTATTGACATACATAAAGATGATGATGTACTTAAAAGCAAATTTCTAGATTCATTACTGTTAGGACCAGTTTCACGAAACTGGCCAGTCTCCAGTTGCATCTGGAGACCTAGAAGATTTGTCCAGAAATATAGAAGTCCAGTTGCACCGTACAGTTAACGCAACTGAAGACTTCCTCCAGTTGAGATCTGACCAGATGAAGAACCGTTCCAGTTGAAGTCAAAGACGTCAAGTGGAAGAAAGAGAATGACAATGGCAGTGAAGCCCAGTTGTCATTCTAACCAGATCGAGAACTGGAGACCATCAGTGTAGACGCACTTACAAAGCTCTACACCGATCTCGAGGAAGACTTTTGTCTTATGTATTTGTATACGGATAAAAGTATTTATCCAAATATATAATACAAAAGACTAAATGGTTGATAAAATAAAGTATTGGTTCTCCCATACTTTATCAAGTATTATAAGGAATTAAATATAATTCCTTATATACTTTCAACTATATTTTATACGTCGAAGTTGTATTCCCAATACCAACTTCGACTATAAATATGAGTCGTTGCACAACCAAGAAATAACTTTGCAAGCCTGCAATTTTCTTGGTGAACTTGTGCAACATTCTCTCAATCGCAAAAAGGAACATTTCACAACTCTAAGTGTTTCGATTGTTAAAGAGAATTTCCAAGTATTAGATCAATTGTATTTCATAGGTTGTTAGGATATTTACACTTTGTATTATCTTGGTTCCGCAACAACCTTGTAATTTGTTTAACATCAATAAATAAATTACACTTGAAAAATACATATTGTCTCACTAATTTACTTTACAAGTATTTATATTATTGCATTTTACTTATTGTCACCTTAATAAGTAATTCATCCAGAACCTGGTATACAGTACACTGCAACTGGTCGTCTCCAGATACAGTGTACGTATTGCAAAGTTCACTCACCATTGACATAGAGGTGTCTTCAGTTAGTACCATCTATTGAGTTGGGACTTACAAGTGGTATCAGAGCAGAAGGCTAATATACTTGCCTAGATCTGCTTAGATGTCTACTACTGAAGGTGAGAATGGTTCTGGTCAAAATGTTGAAAATATTAATTTCAATGCTCCACCTGGTTCACCTAATCAAACTAATGTTAATACCAATCCTCCTCCTCCTCCTAATGCCCCTAACCATGTCCATGTACATTACTCAACACTCCTGTTCCTAAATTCGATGGAAATAGTGAGACCTTTGGTACATGGAAGGCCAGGATGCTTTTGCATTTTGGTGGGATAGAGAGGTACATGTTGAAAATCCTTAAGGATGGACCATATGTACCCATGTCCCCTGGGGTGAGCCTTCTTCTAGACCCTACTGGAAGAAGAGGCTCCAGAGAAAAGCTCGAAGACCATTTGTCTGATGAGGATTGCAGACTGGTTGACCTTGATACCAGACTGAAAAACATGATCCTTGCAGCTGTCCCTGAAGACCTAATTCCAACACTTGTGTTGTTCCCCAGTGCAAAGGCAATGTGGGAAGAATTGGTTATTCAGTTTGAAGGAGGTGATGACACCATTGTCACCAGAAAGGTTGCCCTGAACAAGAAGTATGAATCCTTCTTGCTTACCCAAAGAAAGTCTAACTGGTACTTACACCAGATTTACTAGCCTTATTAATCAGTTAAGAGGCTTGGGTGTTGAGAAGGATAAGGATATTCTTCTTGAGAAGTTTTGTGATATTCTTCCTTCCAAATGGGAAAACATGATTCTTGTCTTAAGACAAGGTAAAACCCTGCACAACCATACTCTTGCATCACTCTATGGAGCCTTCAGATTCACTGAAGATAATAATGCTGCAAGACTGGTGGCTGAGCAGGATGCCTTGAATCATGCCCAGAGTTCTAAGGTTGCTAGTCTAACTGAGCGACCTTGTGCTGCTTTAATATCTGCTGAGAGTGTCCAGCCACACTCTATGAAGGAGATGTTAAACAGCTTCTTAAACTCTGGCCTGACCACTGAAAATCAGTGATGGTTGTGATGAAACTGACAATGATGATCTGGTAGCCATGATTGCTAAAACCTTTAATAGGTTTAAGCATAAATCTAATAGATTTAATGGTTCCAACAATGCTTCCAACTCCAACTCTCTGGATAAAGCCAATCTTACCTGCTATAAGTGTGGTAAGAAAGGGCATTTTATGAAGGAATGCAGATCTAGTCAGATGAACAACCAAACTGGTCCCCCTGTTCCTAATTTCAACCGGTCTGATGATAGATATAAAGATATATACAAAAAGCTCAAGGCCCAGATTGCACTCCTGTCCATGGAAAATGAGAAGAACAAGTGCATGATGGCAAAGACTGAAGGAAAATGGGAACTCTCTGATCACTCATCTGATGATGATGAGGAGATAAGGGATATGTGTTTTATGGCTTTGGAAGAACAGCAACATGTGGTGAAAGATGATGTCGTTTCTGGTAGATGGGTGGACATCATATTGAAAAAGGTCAGTGAGTATGACAACCAGTTTGACACAGAACTGAAACTGGACATTGCTGAATCACTAAATAGTGATTTATTGTTTGTTGAAACTACTAGAACTGATTGTGAAAGATATCTAGAAATGGTTTTAACTGAACTAAACAATTTAAAACCTCAACTGAGTGATTTGCAAAGTGTCCAGTTGGCTCTCAAGGAGTCAGTTTTGAAAAATGAGGCTTTAGAACTTGAAAATCAAAAATTAAATTTTGATCTTGAAAAGGAGAAAATGATTATCAAGTCATGGGTAAAGGCATCTGGAAAGAATTATGATGCATTTTCAAAAACAATTGATGCCCAGAAAAATGCATGGAAATCTGGAGATTGAAATGGCAGCTCTCATACCAGATCTTCATGCATTGCCTCCAGCTCTTAGGGTTGAAACTCCATATGATCAACCTGAGACTGTCAAAACTGAACCTGATGAGACCACCCCCACTGAGGTCAAATCTGGAGCTGAACAGGCTAAAGCTCCAGTTAAAAAGGCTACTGGTGATAAGCCTTTGCCTCAAAAGTCTAAAGAGCCCAAGACTCAAAAGACCAAAACTCCAGTTGAACCTAAGTCCAAGGTTCAACAGCCAAATGAAAAAGATATTTTGTCACAACTGGAAAACCAACTCCAACTTTTGTCTAGACAGGTTCAGAGTTGCACTGCCAGAATTAAAAATCTGGAAGGAGGTTCATCTCCTCCAGTTGGTAAACAAAATATCAAAACCCCTTTAAAACTAAAGAATGTTTCATCTGAAACAAAATCTAAAAAGAAAAAGGGTAATAAATATCAAGTACCAATTGTTTTTACTCCTGGACCTGAAGCTAATAAAAAGGCTTCAGTTCCAGCCTCCAGTTCCAACCCACCAGATTCAACTGAGACTTCTCAGGTGAAGTCCAGTGAACCCATCAAGAAAAGATGGGTTCAACAAAAATAACTAATGATTTTTGTGGGTGTGCAGGGCGATCGAAAAAGAATACCTGGTATCTGGACAGCGCTGCTGGCCGGACTATGACCGGATGTAAGACCCTGCTGGAAGAGTTCACTGTCCAAGATGGACCGGAAGTGACATTTGGTAATGATGGAAATGGAAAAACTGAAGGATATGGTGTGCTCAATAATGGACAAGTCAAATTCACCAGAGTTGCATTTGTGAATGGTTTAAAATATAACCTGATCAGTGTAAGTCAACTATGTGATGATGGCTTCAGTGTCTTGTTCGATATTGCACAAGGCACCATATTTAACAAGAATTGGCAAGTGGTTATGATTGCACCTAGAAAAGGCAATGTGTACATCATGGATATGGAACCAGCTCCAAAAGAGCAGTGCTTCTATACCAAGGCAGATGAGGACACCAACTGGCTATGGCACAAGAGGTTATCCCACCTTAATTTTAAGAACATCAACAAGTTGTCTCGCAAACAACTGGCTGATGGGATACCTCCAGTTTCCTTTAAAAAGGAAAAGCCATGTCCAGGGTGTGAGATGGGCAAGCAGAAAAGAGCCAGTTTCAAAACAAGGCAAAACTTTAGCATCACTGAACCTCTTCACATGCTTCATATGGATCTTTTTGGTCCAGTGAATGTTCAAACTAGAGCTGGAAAGCGCTACACTCTAGTTGTGGTTGATGAATTCACCAGATTCTGTTGGGTGATATTCCTCAGATCCAAAAGTGATGCAGCTGCTGAAATCATCTCTCTTATCAAAAGAATTGAACTCAAGTATACTCACAAAGTGTGTCAGTTGAGAAGTGATAATGGTACAGAATTTCAGAATAATGCACTTGAATCATTTTGCAATGACACTGGCATCTCTCAGAATTTCTCTTCAGCTCGCTCTCCAGAACAGAATGGTGTTGTTGAAAGAAAGAATCGTACTCTGATTGAAGCTGCCAGAAGTATGCTATCTGAATCTGGTCTTCCAACCAGTTTTTGGGCTGAAGCAGTGGCAACAGCTTGCCATACCCAAAATCGGTCAGTTTATGTCAAAAGACATAGGAAGACTGCCTATGAAGTTCTTAGGAATCGTAAACCAAACATTGGTTATTTCCATGTGTTTGGTTGTCCAGTTTATATCTTAAATGATTCCAGTCAGCTAGGCAAATTCGATGCAAAAGCTGATGAAGGATTTTTCTTGGGCTATTCAGATATTAGAAAGGCCTTTAGAGTTTATAATTATAGACTCCAAAAGGTCCATGAATCAATTCATGTCACATTTGATGAATCAAACGATGCAATTAATAGAAGGCCAAACCTTGATATCTCTCCAGTTATTCCAATCAGTTTTGGTGCATCTGACCCAGTTCATCAGTCAGATGCTCCACCAGTTAATGTTTCCAGTCAAACTGACCTGGAACCAGTTACAAAGAAGAATGCCACCAGTGACATATCATTTTATCCCTCCATCAGTTTCAATTTACCACAAAAACTGGTGATTGGATCAGATGTACGTGTCACTCCAATATCAGCACCAGTTCAAACTCCAATCTCTCCAGTTATACAAGAAATGCCTTTAACTGAAGAATTTCATGATGCCAATCGTGACCTCATTGACTCTGATGAGGATGTTGAAGTAGTTTGGGCTGATCCTCCTCCAGTTGCTTCAACTGAAGAGGATCACCAGGTGACTTGCACTGATATTGTAGTTCACCAGCCTAGTCAATACACTAAATGGAGATCCAGATAGTGGGGTTCAGACTAGAAGTGCCACAAGTGAACAATGCTTGAACGTCACCTTCTTATCACTGATAGAACCGAAGAAGATTGACGAGGCAATGGCAGACCCAAGCTGGGTGGAAGCTATGCAAGAAGAGCTCATCCAGTTTGAAAGGAATAATGTTTGGGAACTTGTTCCTTGTCCACCAGGGTTAAAGAAAGAACCCATTGGTACAAGATGGGTCTACCGAAACAAGATGGATGAAGATGGCAATGTTGTAAGAAACAAGGCCAGATTGGTTGCCAAGGGTTATTGTCAAGCAGAGGGTGTTGATTTTGATGAGACTTTTGCTCCAGTTGCTAGACTTGAGGCCATCAGATTGTTCTTGGCCTATGCAGCTCATTTGCAGTTCAAAGTCTACCAGATGGATGTCAAAAGTGCGTTCCTAAATGGAACATTGGAAGAAGTGGTGTATGTTAAGCAGACTCCAGGTTTCATAAATGAGAAGCATCCTCATTGGGTTTATAGACTAAACAAAGCTTTGTATGGTCTAAGACAAGCCCCAAGAGCCTGGTATGATACTTAACTAAACATCTCTTAAATGGTTTTCATCGAGGTGCAATAGATAATACCTTTTATCTTGAAAGAAAAAGGTAATATCTTGTTGGTACAAATTTATGTTGATGATATTATATTTGGTTCAACTGATGATGCAATGTGTAAAAAGTTTTCTAAAATCATGTCATCTGAGTATGAAATGAGTTTAATGGGAGAATTAACATTTTTCTTGGGTTTACAAATTAAACAAACTGAAGATGGAATCTTTATAAATCAAGAAAAATATGTCAGAGATTTGTTAAGAAAATACAAATTTGATTCAATCCCATCCAAAAACACACCTATTGCAGCACCTTTAAATTTGGACTCTGACCCAACTGGCAAACCAGTGAACACAACTGAATACCGTGGTATGGTTGGTTCACTGATGTATTTAACTGCCAGTCGACCAGATATAATGTTTGCAACATGTCTATGTGCCAGATTTCAGGCTAACCCAAAAGAATCACACTTGCACGCTGTTAAGCGTATCTTTAGATACCTGAAAGGGTGTCCTAATCTTGGTCTTTGGTATCCCAAAGGCTCAGGGTTAGATCTAATGGGTTATTCAGATTCAGATCATGCAGGTTGTAAGATTGATAGGAAATCCACCACTGGAGGTTGTCATTTCCTTGGAGGAAAACTGGTAAGTTGGACCAGCAAGAAGCAGACTTCAGTCTCTATGTCCACTGCTGAGGCAGAGGACATTTCTGCGGCCAGTTGTTGTGCCCAGATTCTCTGGATCAAGAACTAGTTGTTAGATTACGATCTAAAATACAAAAGAACACCAATCTTTTGTGACAACACCAGTGCAATTGCCATATCTCACAACCCAGTGATGCACTCGAAGACAAAGCATATTGACATCAGGTATCATTTTATTCGTGATCATGTTATGAAAGGAGACATTGAAATTCATTTCATCCCCACTGACAAACAGCTCGCTGATGTTTTTACAAAACCTCTTGATGAGAAAACCTTTAAACATCTCATCAGCGAACTGGGAATGTTAAATCCTTAAAACTGGAGAATTTTGTTATGAACGCGTCAGTGACACTGATGAGGTTCTCCAGTTGAGGAGGTCCAGATAATCTTTGCTCGCCAGGCTATCGAACGCCTTTGTGATACTATCCTGGCACTAATCGATTACTGGATCATCATTTTGGGGGGAAAGACTCAAAATAATTTTCTTACTAAAACTATTTTTATTTGAAAATGACAACTGGAGAACCCTCCAGTTGAATTTCTTATTAAAATTATTTTATTTGAAAAATTGCAACTGGAGACCCCTCCAGTTGGAATATGCACTGGACAAACCCTCCAGTGTACATATTCAGTCTTGTCTTTAAACTGGTGGTCAACCAGATTTCATAACGTTGAAAATACCTGGTCAGTTTTGTGACACGTGATGGCACTCGAGTGTGTTATAACACGATTTCTATCACCGAATTCACATCATCAATGGCGGTTTTGGTGAGTGTGTGTTCTTGGTGTTTGTGTGTGTTTTTGAGAGAGAAAGTGTGTGTGTGTAAAAGTTGCTGATTGGAATTAATGAGGTTAGATGGTTATAAGGTTACAATAGTTATCAAGGTTATGATCCCTAAGGTATGAGAGGGGTATTTATAGGCTAACTATACAATTATGCTAATTATCACAATTAGCCCCTCAACCTTAGTGATCATTTACCTATGACTTAACAACAAGAAATTCCTCTAATCTAGATTACAATTTATCACTATTTTTTGGATTTCTAACATTCTCCCCCTTAGTGATACATTGTAATGAATGAAATACGTGTTATATTGTCTTGTAGGAATGAATTTGATGAGCCTGGTGGTGAAGACAATTGTTGTGTTGAAACAAGTCTTCAAAGCTTTCTCTTTTGTCTTTGGAGAACTTGATTCAGTCTTGGTCTTGGACTTCTTGAAGTTAAATCATGTGATGATTCTCAATGTTCTTTTTGAACAGAGAATAATGAGTGTGTGGGTGTCTTGAATCTTCGAGAATTGTTGAATCATGAATCAGAGTTGTCTTTTGAAATGCGGAAGGTATGAATCTTGGTTTTGATTCTTCAATCTTCGATTCTTGAGTGAAATTCAACTTCTTGAAATAAAGTTTCATGAATATGTACTCTCCCCCTTGATGTATGCATTGGAGTTTCTTGATAAAGTGTTGTTGTATGAATTGAAGATCTTGAATGAAGTGTGTTTGATGAAGACTCTTTTGAAGCTTTACTTCTTTGACTTGAATCTTCTAACCAATCTTTCAACCTTTTTTGAAGCTTTGATCTTTGTCACATCAACTTGAACACTTTGGAGAGTAAGCATTTGAATGAAGTTTGGATGAATTTCTTATGAAGTAATCATGCTCCCCCTCAATTCATGAGTATAAACATTTTGGAGCATCTTTGAACTTTTGAAGCATCTTGAGTGAAAAATCCTTTCATCTTCGGTCTCATTCTTATCTTTGAAGTCAATTCAGAATTCCCTTTTTAAGCCAAGATCTTAATCAACTAAGATCTAGTGAAAATCTGAGCTCAATAGACTGAAATATAGTGAAAATCTTTGACATCATGAAGAATTTTCTCCCCCTAAACCTTAAACTTTTGAAACAATCAAACACAAACTTTGATAAGCCTAAAAACCGTTTGAAACAACCAAACACAAACTTTTCTCCTTGTTTTCCTTATCAATCATTCATTTCCTCTCAATCAATCATAATATTTTCTCCCCCTCATAATGACAAAGTTGGGAACCAATGTCATTATGTAAACATTGATTGATTAAATGTCAAAAGGAATAACTTGATCTAAAGCTTAGAAATCGTGCACATGGAGAAATGTCAACCATCAAAACATCAACCCAAACCATTAGCCCAACCCAAGAAATCCTAGGGGTGACTAAAATGTAAGATTGAAGTTGTTGGTACAAACGTTATATCATGGTGTTGGTGTTTTCTGTGTTTGTGTGATGAGAAATGAAACCTGATAAGAATGATCCGTTAGCATGTTCAAAAATCGAAAGGATTAATGAAATGACCGATTGAAATGTATAACATTTTTCGGATTTCCTATGTATCATTGAGATATGCACAAAACAATCTCTAACATAGTTCAGTCTGCGGCTTTGCAACCACGAGATTGCTTCAAAGAATATAAATCATGGTTAGTACAGCCGAAGCGTTTGATAACCACAATCTATTATCCTTAAAGACTTTTTAGGGAAAACCGAGGTCACTTAGACTTCTCGTTAACTCAATAATCACATAAATGTAATTATGAGACCTACGTTCAACGTTGGAAAAGATGTTAGCATTGGTAGGATTTCCATTCGATCATCGATTAAGATATATCACTACAAATGTTCTGGCTATATCACAAAGATAAGCAATAATATCACAAAGATATGACTCGAATGTGTCCTAAAGAAGTGAAGGATGATCAAATTAATGACCAATCAAGATAGCTCTAGACACAACGTGATCAAATGAAGTCGGGGACTGGAGCAGAATGTCGCCTTTTTTCAATATCAACATCTTCCAAATGAAGAGTCAATAGAAATGTGAAAATCTCCGTGAGAAATGAAACAAGTATTTGTTAAGAAACACTTGAGTGGTTAGGTAAAGATGTGCATGCTTCACTGGGTCCATGAAGACTTCTTCAATATCAAGATATCAACAAATGACATCCGATAGAAACGTGTTTTACCCGTTTTTGAGAATTTAGGGAAGGGTATCATTTCTTTTAACCCTTTTCTCACAACATATCACCTTAACCTCTCACTTTTCGACTTTACTCCCTCCATCCTATTTGCACGAAAACAACAGCACTCAAAAATACCCTCACTATCTAATGAAAGAAGTGAATACTCTGGGGTTAGAACTCATCGGCGATGATGAAGTTCATGGAGTAAATTTTGAGAAAAACTTATCGCTCATGTGCAAACTAATCACCGAACTCCTTTTGATTGAAAATCATTGGAAAAACATCAAATGTGTGAATGAAATAATTTGAAACACATTTGAAGTTTTGAAAGTTTTTGAAATCACAAACTCCTCCTTAATCTATGCAAGAATAGATCAAAATGTTTTCCATAGAAAGGTGGAGCAAAAATTGTTTTTTGTGAGATCAACATGAGTAAAATCTTTGTTGTGATATTTTCGGAAAATTTGAGAGTCTATTGTGAACAAGATTTTTATTTGATAAACACAAGTTTTGCTTCAACAACAATGTTGATAGTAAGACAGCTAGGGAGTACACAAAGGCGTTCAATCCGTCGCATCTTACAACAAGTTGGAGGCAATTAAAACATTTAAGCAAATGTTAACCCAATCAATTGTTCAAGATGAGACAACTAGGGAGTACACAAAGGCGTTCGATCCTTCGCTTCTCATATCAACAATTGAGAGTTTGAAAACTTTATTTGAAACTTGATTGCTATTACACATACATACTTATATAAGACCACTTGGAAGTAAACAAAGGCGTTCGATTCCTTGTTATCTTATATCAATTTGTATGTATAATAACAAAAGCTTAGAATGTAAAAACACTCTACAAATAAATATATCATTTAAGAACGGGTTGCATACATAGTATATGCAAGCCACTTTGAAATAAATATCTTTTTGTGTTAAAATCAATAGTGATAAATTGTAATTTAGATTAGAGGACTTTCTTGTTGTTAAGTCATAGATAAATGATCACTAAGGTTGAGGGGCTAATTGTGATAATTAGCATAATTGTGTAGTTAGACTATAAATACCCCTCTCATACCTTAGGGATCATAACCTTTTTTCATAACTTTTCATAACCTGCATAACTTTAATACCAACTAACACACATTTACACACTTTCTCTCTCAAAAACACACACAAACACCAAGAACACACACTCACCAAATCCACCATTGATGAATTGAATTCAGTTGTTAAAATCGTGTTATAACAAGTGGTATCAGAGAAAAACATCAATCTGATGACGATCCATAACTGAATTCAGTCACAAATTCATCAATAATCAAAGTTTTTGTTCGTCATTTTTTCTTCACTGTTTCATCAAAATTCACACTTCAAATCGCATAAAATCACAGTTATTTGTTCACCAATAGATTCGTGGTTGTTGAAAACATAATCCTGTCAAGTTTCAAGTTCCAAATTCAATCTAATTCTCGAGATTGAATTTTGAGTTTTTGGCGCGAATTTTGAGGGATTTGAATCTGTTGTGTTTTGTGTTGAATTTTGTTCATAAATTTGTTGCGGACGTGAATACAATCAGTTTGCAAGTGATTTCATGATCTAACTCCCAGTAATTCAAAAGATATTGAAGCTTTTTGAAGTTGTTAATGGAGTTTTATGGAAAACTGATGAGATGAAGATGACACTAAGACGATCTTCACTAGGACGATCTTCCCAAGATCGTCTTAGTCTTTGAAAGTTTATTTTTCATACTTAGTGCTTTGTGGCTTGTAGGACGATCTCCTCAAGATCGTCTTGACAAGTGTGTGTTGTGAAGTGTTTGATTGTGGCTAATTAATCCGTAAGGATTGGTTTGGTCAATTCAAATACTTGGAAAGTTATACTTGAAAATTTTTGAGAAAGAAAACCAAGACGATCTTCACCAAGATCGTCCCAGCATACTGGAATTAAGACGATCTTCACCAAGATCGTCCCATTTCTTATGAACTTAAGACGATCTTCAACCAAGATCGTCCCAGTTCTTTGAATCGTTTCATTCCAAAATCATTTTAATTCAAGATCGTTTTATCCAAAATCATTTAGTTCAAGACCGTTTCATTTCAAGATCGTTTCATTTTCAGACTTAACCAAATTTCATCAAAAATCCTAGGACGATCTTACCTAGGACGATCTTGTCCCAGAACGATCTTACCCAGGACGATCTTCTCAAGATCGTTTCATTTCCTGTTTATTCAACTCTTAATTCAATTCAATTTTTTTTCAAATCAAATCAAATTCAAATGGCTTCTCGTGAAGCATTGGCATTGGGTTCAGATACAAGACCTCCAGTTCTCTACCGTGGTTTCTATGGACTATGGAAGAAAAGATTTATGGACTATGTGGAAAGTCAAACAAATGGTCATATGATGAAAGATTCCATCCTAATGGACTTGCCGTTCATCGCCATCCCACTACTGATGCAATATTCTAACTCCTGATCTTTTGAATGCTGAACAAAAGGATCGAACAGCTGCAGATAACAGAGCTAGGTCATGCCTATACAAAGCTCTACCGGATGAAATCTATGGCTCTGTTGATTCTTATGATACAGCCAAGGAGATATGGGATGAGGTGGCTAGACAGATGGAAGGAGCTGACGTGACTTCGACGATAAGATTGACCAATATTTTGACTGAGTTTGACAACTTCGTCAAATTGCCTAATGAATCTCTTGAAGCTGTCTACTACAGATTTTGCAATGTCATAAATGAACTGAGGAAGAACAATGTCAAAAAAACAGAGATTGAGTTAAACATCAAATTCATCAAAGCTCTTGGTCCAGAATGGTGGAAGATTTTGGAACACAGATCAAGCAACATCAAAATCTGACCAAGTTCACCATTCATACTCTTTATGAATCTTTCAAACTCAATGAAAACCAAGTCCTAAACAAAGCTTCATCAAACAAAATGCCAGAAGTTGTTTCTACTGATCCTTTGGCATTGATAGTTGAGAAAAAGATTTCTGAAGCTCTAAAGAGACAAATGGTAGTTGTTTCTTCATCTGATGAGGAGGGAGATGATCTGATGGCTACAAGAGATGGTGTTTCAGATGAACTATATCAAGCTCTTGCCGCAGTAACAAAGCATTTCAAGAGGAAATTTTACAAAGCGAGGCCAACAAACAACAATCTCCGCACTTCTTCTACAAGTGCATTTCCCAAGAAGGAACACTATCATCCTAAGAGAAATGAGCAAGGTGAAGCTAATGGATCAAAGTATGGTGAAAAGAAGGAAGATTATGAGAAACAAGTTGTTGAGAAGGGTAAGACATCAGACAAAAAGTGCTACAATTGTGGTATTCCTGGACATTTTGCTGTTGATTGCAAACAACCTCGAAAGCGGAACTTTGAGTATTACAAGCAGAAGATGCTGTTAGCCAAACAAGTTGAAGCAGGACATGCATTGCTAGCTGAAGATGACAAATGGCTGTTACTCACAGATGATAAAGATCAAGATCTCTCTGCTAATGTTTGCTATATGGCGAGATTGGCCAAGAACAAAGTCCTTGAAGCAGAAAGCACTGATGATGAGTACCCAGATGATGAGGTAAATCTCGAACTCTACTTTTTCTTTGATTAAGGACAAAGAGTCATGTAGATTAGCTTTATCAAATTGATAACTCATATCAACTCTTTAGCCAACAAAAACAAAAAGTTGAAAAATAGTATTTCATTTTCTAAATGTGAATTTTCAAAACTTCTTGAAGAACATTCAAAATTACTTTTTGAACATGATGCTATTAAACAAGATTTTCAAGCTTACAAAGATAAGATGTTGGTTAAAGAATGTGAGTTGAATGTCTCTCCTGATTCTAAGTTATTACAAAATATCAAAATCTTGAAAAGACCATTCATGATCTTGAAAAGGCCAATCAAGATCTTGAAATTCAAAAGACCAATGAATGGCTTCGGGCAAATGCAAGACAAATGGATGTTGATATTCTCTAATAAAAAGCTTCAAGAGGCTAAACCAAACAATGTTGAATTCGAAAGGAAGATTTCTGATTTAAATCATAATTGTTTTCTAAAAGGCATTGAGATTGAGAATCTTGAAAAACAAGTTAGGAATTTAAAAAGAATATATACTTTTCTATCAAGAAAAGTTATATAAAGTTGAACAAAATCCTCTTGAATTTCACTGCCTATTTCAACAAGTCAAAAGTTGACAAAACAGATCTTCTCGGGTTGGGATTTGAGAATATCACACCATTACAAAAAGCCAAAGAGGAAATTGAACCCTTGTATGATGAAAAATTTCTACGACTTGGTATGATACAACAATTTATTCGTCCATTGGATGACGAATTTGAGACTGATGAAGTTGAGAGAATACCAAAACAAGAATTTTTGGTTAATTATGATGCAATAAATGATTCATACAAAACTAAGGAATCTTCAATTTTCAAATTGGAAGAAATTGAATCAAATTTTCAAAACCAAGAATCTGTCGGTACTCTACCTAAACCAACTAAAATGTATTTTCCAACCACATTTTTGGAAAAACAAATAGAAGGTTTACAACAAAAGGTGGAATCTCAACAAACAGTTATCAATCATCTCAAGTCTCAAAGTCCGAATCCAGAGGAAAAATGTATTGTTGTTAATACTAAGAAAGTTTGTGAGAATGTTTCTACTCAAACTGACCAAAGTGCTTTAGTAGACAATTCTACCCAAACTACTTGTGATTCATCTACCAATACCTCTACTCAGACCTTGACTGATTTTCTTGAATGTACTTGTCAAAATACTGCTACATTTATAGCTGCTAATTATGTGCAATCTGATTTATCTAATGAAGAACTTGCACATAGTTTAGTTTTGATATGGTACTTCTATAGGTTTTTCACATGCAACACTGTTGATGAGTTAGTTGTTCACCCTAAGCCTAGTGCTAGTATAGGTGTTGATACGTCTACTCAATTTTCTTGTGAGACCAAAGATGTGTCAGTTTAAGTTGACCTAATTTCTGAGAATACCCATGATGTGAAGTTGGACACCAAGATTCCTGATTTCTCAAAACTTTCAAATAAATCTAAAATTAATCAATCTCCATTGAAATTTTCTTTTTCAAAAGATTTCACAAAGAATGATTTTGATAAATTCATGGAGGGAGAATATGTTTTTAATTCAGAAACTGAGAAAAAGATTGAATCTACCAAAATCAAAGTAGAAACAAAAGTGGAATCTCAAAAACATTGTCCAAAGCTCCAACTTCATATTACTCAAAGAAACGAGTTAAGACCAAACTCGTCAAGACTGAACCAAAGACCATTAAGTTAGAAACCTTTGTTGCTACCCTAGTGAAACATGTCAAAAAGGAACAAGCTGAGACCCCACACAGGACAAAGTACACCAAAGTGAAACTTCCGAAAGACTATCCTAATGTTTCTCAATCTAGCTCTCAATCTAGCTCTATACCTAAGGTGTCTAAGTCTAGCTCAGTTTCGCTAACTAAGGATGCATCAAATGGTACAACTAGATATAGGGATAGATATGGATGGTTTTCTCATGATAAACCAGAGAAGCAAGAAGTTTCCCACCTCCAAAAGATTCCAAAAAGATGATAGTGTTTAAAACTCCTAGTTCTAATCTTCTTATTCAATTCAACAGGTGGAAAGAGCATAACTAGTGGTGCTAAATGGGTTGCTAATACTTTAGTACCTAAGATCACTAGTAATCAAAAGAATGTTGAGAAAAAGAAGAAAAGAAAGAGGAGAAAGGCTGTTAATAGGAGGAAGGGTGTTCCTGTTAATCAAAACAATTTTTCTTTGTTAAATAATGTTGAAAATACCAAGGAAAGACCTTGTGAACTTGTAAACAATCTTAATTCTCGTACTTGTGTAGCCAATGTTGATGCTTGTAGACATGTTACTTTTAATTCTCATGTGAATGTTCGTACTTTTTATTCAAATGTGTTTGTTGATAATGTGCTTGTCAATGCTTATGTTGATTCAAAAACATGTTTGAATGCGATTCCTAAGTTATATACACTGCCTGTTTTAACTAACCATAAAGGACCCGTCTTCAAGTGGGTACCTAAAAACGGTTAAATTTCTTTGATTGCAGGAAATAACCATCTGTGTTTGGATACTCGATTCCGGGTGTTCGAAGCACATGACTGGAAATAAATCTTTGCTCAGGAATTTTGTTGAACGATTCATGGGAACAGTTCGCTTTGGAAACAACAATTTCGCTCCTATCTTAGGTTATGGAGACATTGAAGAAATGGAATTATCATCAAGAAAGTTCACTATGTTGAAGGATTAAGTCATAACCTGTTCAGTGTTGGACAATTCTGTGATAACAATCTTCAAGTTCTGTTTCGAAAATCTCTTTGCAAAGTCCAAACTCTAGATGGAGTTGATATTTTTTGTGGTGATCGTGATGATAACCTTTTTACCGTCAATCTCGATGATAACCAACCAACCGATAATATTTGTCTCATTTCAAAGGCTACTTCAAAGAATTCTTGGTTATGGCATAGAAGGCTTTCTCATCTGAATTTTCAAACCATCAATACTTTGGTCAACAAGCATCTTGTTGAAGGCTTACCTGACTATAAGTATGAAAATGAGCATGTTTGTCCTTCTTGTGCTGTTGGGAAGATTAAGAGAGCTTCTCATAAACCGAAGAAATCTCCAAATTCTTTAGCACCTCTTCATTTGCTTCACATGGATCTTTGTGGGCCGATGAAAGTACAAAGCCGAATTGGGAAGAAATACATCCTGGTTATTGTTGATGATTATTCAAGATATACTTGGGTCAAGTTCCTTGCATCCAAAGATGAAACAACTCAGATGTTGATAGATTTCATCACTAATACTCAAGTAAATCTTCAACTTCCAGTTCGTTACATCCGTTCGGATAACGGTACTGAATTCAAGAATGCTGTTTTTGATGAATTCTGCAAATCCAAAGGTATTACTCATCAATTCTCAGCAGTTCGCACCCCACAACAAAACGGTGTTGTTGAAAGGAGAAATCGATCGCTAGTGGAAACAGCAAGGACAATGCTTGCTTATTCCAAATTACCATCCAATATGTGGGCTGAAGCTGTTGACACTGCTTGTCACACTCAGAATCGGTCCATTATCAATCAGCGTTTCGAAAAGACTCCTTATGAGGTTGTTAACAAACGCAAACCCAACATCAACTACTTTCATATATTTGGGTGTGTTTGTTACACTTTGAATGATCGGGAGAATCTTGGAAAGTTCGAGAAGAAAGGTGATGAAGGATATTTTGTTGGTTATTCCAAAACATCAATTGCCTACCGAATCTAATCGTCGAACAAACACAATTCAAGAAACAATGAATGTTTGGTTTGATGAGATGTCAGGCATGATTTTTGAGCAAGAAAGTTTGCTACCAACAAGTAATGATCCAAGTGCTTCAAGAACTTCTACAAGGAATTCTACCTTAGCTTCTAAATTCAAGAAGTTTCCAACTCCAACAAGTGATGAATTAGATATTCTTTTGAAGAATTCTATAATTCAAAACCGATTCATGATCAAGAACCTCAGTCATCGTTGAACCAATTCAAACAATGAACCTCTTCATAACAACGATCCAATTCCTGACATCATTCATGAATCTTCATCAAGCTCTTCAGAGCAAGAATCCTCTCCTGATAATTCTTCTCAAGTGAATGTTCAAGAACAACCTTCTCGATTTACTCAGACAACAAATCCTTTGAACACTCCAAATGTGTATGTACCACTTGACTTTGATCATCCAGCTTATGAGGAAAGAGTTATACCAAGTTATGATTCCATCTCTCAACAAAACTCAAGTTTTAATGATGGTGATGTTGATCTTCAACAACAAGATCCTCTTCCTCATGCTCACAAGTGGACACGTATGCAGAAAGACCATCCTACTGATCAGATAATTGGAGATCCACAAGCAGGAGTAACTACTCGTACCTCAGTGAATGAGTGTCTTGTTGCACTTTCTCTTAGCAATATTGAACCCAAAACGGTATCTGAAGCTCTTCGTGATCCAGAGGGGGTTAAGGCAATGCAAGATGAACTCGCACAATTTGAAAGACTGAAGGTATGGAGATTAGTTCCAAATCCTAGAAAAGATGATCCAATCGGAACAAAGTGGATATTCAAAAACAAAAAGGATGAGAATGGAGTGGTAGTAAGGAATAAAGCTCGACTTGTTGCAAAGGGTTATTGCCAACAACCTGGTGTTGACTTCGACGAAACTTTTGCTCCAGTTGAAAGAATGGAGGCCATTCGAATATTCTTAGCTTATGCCGCATTCCGAAACTTTACTGTGTTTCAAATGGATGTGAAAACTGCTTTCTTGAATGGTGACCTCAAAGAAGAAGTTTACGTTGATCAACCAGAAGGTTTTGTTGATCCTCAAAGGCCAAACCATGTCTACAGGTTAGACAAGGCTCTCTACGGTCTTAAGCAAGCACCCCGAGCATGGTATGATTCTTTAACTACTTTCTTACTAAGAGGTGGCTTTACTAAAGGCACAATTGACCCTACCTTGTTCATTCGCAAACAAGGTAAGCATGTTCTACTTGTTCAAATATATGTTGATGACATTATCTTTGGGTCGACCAGTCAAACATTTTGCCGAAACTTTTCATCTCTTATGGTTAATCATTTTGAAATGAGCATGATTGGGGAAATGAATTACTTTTTGGGTCTTCAAATCAAACAAGTACCAACTGGTATTTTTATATCACAAGGTAAATACATAAATGACATGTTGAAAAAGTTTGATATGACTTCATGTTCTTCAATTTCTACCCCAATGGCTGCTCGAACAAACATAAATGCTGATACAAATGGGAAACCATTTGACCAAAAGAGATATCGAAGTATGATTGGTTCGTTGTTGTACCTAACAGCATCTCCCCCAGATATAATGTTTGCAACATGTATGTGTGCTAGATATCAAGCTGCTCCAACTGATTTACATTATCAAGCTGTGAAACGAATCTTTCGTTATCTGAAGGGTACACCCGATTTAGGTCTCTGGTATCCAAGGGATACTGGATTCAATCTAACTGCATATTCAGATGCAGATCATGCTGGTTGTCAACTTGATCGCAAGAGCACTTCCGGTACTTTACAATTTTTAGGCGATAAAATTGTGAGTTGGTCTTCCAAGAAACAGAATTGTGTGTCACTATCAACGGCTGAAGCTGAATATGTGGCTGCGGCTAGTTGTTGTGCTCAGTTTTATGGATGAAGACACAACTAACTGATTATGGTCTGAAATATGATCATATCCCTATCTTTTGTGATTCTCAGAGTGCCATTGCTATTGCAGTCAACTCAGTAAACCACTCTCGATCAAAGCATATTGATGTTAGATATCATTTTCTCAAAGATCATATTGAGAAAGGTGACATCGAGCTCTACTTTGTGGGTACTGAATTTCAACTTGCAGATTTGTTCACAAAACCATTGGATGAAAAGAGGTTTAACTTTCTTATCTCCAAGCTAGGTATGTTAAATCTTAAACCTTAACTCTTTTTTCATTTGAAGGAATTCTTGACACAAAAAAACAAATACAAAATTTGAAAGGAATTCTTGACACATTCCAGAAAATCAAAATACAAAATTTGAAAAGAAAAAATCAAATACAAAATTACAAATTTTCAAAATAAACAAAAATATTTTTATTTTCAGTGGCTTGCATATACTAAGTATGCAACCCGTTCTTAAATGATATATTTATTTTCAAAATGGCTTGCATATACTATGTATGCAACCCGTTCTTAAATGATATATTTATTTTTAGAGTGTTTATACATTCTAAGATCTTGTTATTATACATATAGATTGATATAAGATAACAAGGAATCGAACGCCTTTGTGTACTTCCAAGTGTTCTTATATGAATATGTATGTGTGATAGCAATCAAGTTGTTCAAATAAAGTTTTCAAAACTCTCAATTGTTGATATGAGACGCAAAGGATCGAACGCCTTTGTGTACTCCCTTGTTGTCTCATCTTGAACAATTGATTGGATTTTCATTTGCTTAAATGTTTTAATTGCCTCCAACTTGTTGATGTAAGATGCGACGGATTGAACGCCTTTGTGTACTCCCTAGCTATCTTACTATGAACATTGTTGTTGAAGCAAAACTTTGTGTTTCTCAAATAAAAATCTTGTTCACAATAGACTCTCAAATTTTTCGAAAATATCACAACAAAGATTTTACTCATTTTGATCTCACAAAACCAATTTTTGCTCCACCTTTCTATGAAATTTTTGATCTATTCTTGCATAGATTAAGGAGGAGTTTGTGATTTCAACAACCTTCAAAACTTCAAATGTGTTTCAAATTTTTTTCATGCACACATTTGATGTTTTTCCGATGATTTTCAATCAAATGGAGTTCGGTGATTAGTTTGCACATGAGTGATAAGTATTTCTCAAATTATACTCCATGAATTTCATTATCGCCGATGAGTTCTAACCCCGGAGTATTCACTTCTTTCATTAGATAGTGAGGGTATTTTGAGTGATGTTGTTTTCGTGCAAATAGGATGGAGGGAGTAAAGTCGAAAAGTGAGAGGTTACGGTGAAATGATGTTGTGAGAAAGGGCTAAAAGAAAAAGCCCTCCCCAAATTCTCAAAAAGCCGGGTCAACACATTCTATCGGATTTCATTTGTTGATTTCTCGATATTGAATAAGTCTTCATGGACCCAGTGAAGCAATGCACATCTTTTCCTAACCACTCAAGTGTTTCTTAACAAATACTTGTTTCATTTCTCACGGAGATTTTCACATTTCTATTGACTCCTCATTTGGAAGATGTTGATATTGAAAAAGGGCGACATTCTGCTCCAGTCCCCGACTTCATTTGATCACGATGTGTCTAGAGCTATCTTGCTTGATCATTAATTTGATCATCATTCTTTTTTTTAGAACACATTCGAGTCATATCTTTGTGATATTGCTTATCTTTGTGATATAGCCGGAACATTCGTAGTGATATCTTAATTGATATTCCACGATGATCGAATGGAAATCCTACCAATGCTAACATCTTTTCCAACGTTGAACGTAGGTCTCGTGATTACATTTATGTGATTATTGAGTTAACGAGAAGTCTAAGTGACCTCGGTTTTCCCTAAAAAGTCTTTAAGGATAAAAGATTGTGGTTATCCAACGCTTCGGCTGTAATAACCATGATTTTTATTCTTTGAAGCAATCTCGTGGTTGCAAAGCCGCAGACCACTATGTTAGAGACTGTAGTGTTTCCCACATCTTTCGTGTAACCATATTCATCAAAAATGACTTCATCCGCATCACTATCCTCCCGAATCACATCACTTTTCCTATGTAAACCCTCTGGTATATTAGTCTTACTAAAATCAGTATCATCAACCCCAAATCTTTCATTAGTCTCGTCCTCGAAAGCTGAAAATGAATTACTTGTACTAACAGAGGATGTACCAACTCCATTATTCGGAGTCGTACCCTTGGAAACATTCTGCTGATTATTAGCATCCCTAGATTGTGCATTCTGATTATTAACCGAACCCTTTTCAGCTTGATTAGTATTGGTAGGTTGTTTTGCTCTATATTTAAAGTTAGGTTTTGGCTTTGTAAGCTTCACACCTTCAACCTGCCTTCCCTTATTTCGCCCCTTCTTACGGGAAACAGTTACAAACCCATCATTACTTGCTGTTCCTTTAACCGTTTCAGCGGGCATTTTAACTTTTAATGGACAATACAAATCCTCATGGCCAAACACCTTACAATGTGTACAATGTGGAGGCTTCCACTCATATTCGACAGCTACTACTTCTTTTGAAAATCCTTCCCCATTTACATTAGGAATACCCACAGTCAAACAGTCCTTAAAACCTTTTGTCGCATCAACTTCAATAAGAGCTCGAGCAAAAGAATGTCGCCCACAAGAGTGGAGACACATATGGCTTGTATACTAG
>CM067167.1:15354835-15373696 GCA_034093135.1 Erigeron breviscapus
GAAAAGATTGAAAGAAAATGGAAAAGATATTTGAAGTATTGAGAGATTTAGGAGAGGATGAGAAAGAAAATGAATGAGAAAGAAAAATGAACGTGAAAGATGGTAAAGGGAGAAGGTTTACATATATATGGTATGGATATGGGACCCATAACTGTTCATACGAATCGTCATGGACCCACTTTCATACGTAATATATATAAAGAAAATTATTTTGTACCAATGATAGTACGAGAAAAATAATTTTATTTAAAGAAAATACGTTTAATTATACGTATGTGAGTAACGTATAAAAAAAGTTTGATGTGACAACTTGTACCATAATTTCAAAAATACTTGAGTGTTTACGGCGTATACAGTGTACAAGTTGCCCATTAGGGAGAGAATCGAGGTAACCGTTTGAACTTCTTGTTAGAATATTAACAAGATTACTTAGTGGATATGCTCACCTAACTGAATAGTTGAGATCTAAATATATCCACTGACCAAGTAAAAAAAAGGTTAGTCAGCGACTTTGTACAATTTTTGGCAAATTGTCAGCCATCAACGGATTTAAGAAGTCTTTACCAGCAGCCGTTTGCTGCTGGACTAGATGGAGATTTTTAGCTCTCCATTACTTTTATCTTGCTTTTTCCCAAAGCAGCAGGGAGTAACGGATTTGATAAGTCTTTACCAGCAGCCGTTTGCTGCTGGACTAGATGGAGACCTTTAGCTCTCCATTACTTTTATCTTGCTTTTTCCCAAAGCAGCAGGGAGTAACGGATTTGATAAGTCTTTACCAGCAGCCGTTTGCTGCTGGACTAGATGGAGACTTTTAGCTCTCCATTACTTTTATCTTGCTTTTTCCCAAAGCAGCAGGGAGTAACGGATTTGATAAGTCTTTACCAGCAGCCGTTTGCTGCTGGACTAGATGGAAACTAGCTCTCCATTGCTTGATGTTCAGCAAGTAAATAAAACCTTTAAACAAAAAGAATTTATTGATTTTAAGGTCACTGACCTTAAGGTCACTTTTCAACTTATGAGACATAAGTTGAAGCATCAGTAGACATGACAAGTCATGTTGCTGATTCACCATTCAGCATTCCCAACTTGATAATTTAAATCTTGTTTGATCTAAAGGTTTAGTAAAGATATCAGCAAGTTGGTCATCAGTGGGTATGAAATAGATTTCCACATCCCCTTTCATGACATGGTCACGAATGAAGTGGTACCTAATATCAATGTGTTTGGTCTTAGAATGCTGAACAGGGTTATGTGTGATAGCAATAGCACTTGTATTGTCACACATAATGGGGATCTTAGAGAATTCTAAGTCATAGTCAGCGAGTTGGTTTTTCATCCAGAGTACTTGTGCACAACAACTCGCTGCTGATACATATTCTGCTTCAGCAGTGGAGATGGACACTGTATGCTGTTTCTTACTAGACCAACTAGTCAGCTTCCCCCCCAACAGTTGACATCCACCACTGGTGCTTTTTCTATCTAACATGCATCCAGCATAGTCAGAATCAGAATATGCAACAAGGTCAAAACTGGAGTCTTTGGGATACCAGAGACCCAGTGTAGGGGTACCTTTTAGGTATTTGAAGATTCGCTTGACAGCGAGAAGATGAGATTCTCTTGGAGAGGCTTGATATCTTGCACATAAGCAAGTAGCAAACATGATATCAGGACGACTCGCTGTGAGATACATCAGCGAGCCAATCATTCCTCTATAGAGAGTAGGATTCACATGCTTACCATCAGGGTCAGCATGGAGATTGTTAGGAGGAGACATGGGAGTGGCTTTGGTGGTCACATTTGATAAGTCAAATTTTGCCAGCATGTCTCGAATGTACTTCTCTTGATTAATGAAGATGCCATTCGAGAGTTGTTGAATTTGAAGACCAAGAAAGAAGGTCAGCTCACCCATCATGCTCATCTCAAAGTGAGATGACATCAGGGAGCTGAACTTAGAACAAAGTTTCTTGCTGGAGGACCCAAAGATGATGTCATCTACATATATCTGAACATATATGACATCAGCACCCTTTCTATAGATGAAGAGAGTGTTGTCTATGGATCCTCGCTGAAACTTGTTGGAGAGAAGAAATTCAGAGAGTGTGTCGTCCAAGCTCTGGGAGCTTGTTTAAGACCATAGAGTGCCTTATAGAGGCGATAGACATGGTGTGGCTTGGCTGGATCTTCAAAACCAGGTGGCTGCTCAACATAAACTTCCTCATCGAGTTTTCCATTTAAGGCACTCTTTACATCCATTTGATATACAGTGAAGTTTTTGTAAGCAGCATGTGCCAAGAATAAGCGTATAGCTTCCAGTCTGGCCACTGGTGCAAAGGTTTCGTCATAGTCAACCCCTTCTTCTTGAAGGTAACCTTGTGCGACCAGCCTAGCCTTGTTACGTGTAACAACACCATCTTCGTCCATTTTATTGCGATAAACCCATTTAGTTCCAATTGGTTCTTTTCCAGGAGGTAAGGAACCAAGAACCAGACATGCTGTCTTTGGAACTGGGTAAGTTCCTCTTGCATGGCAGCACCCATGAAGGATCAACCATTGCTTCTCCTATGTTTTTGGGAGTGATCATAGACAAGAAGTTTACATATAGACATGTATTCCTTGTCGCTGATCGAGTAATAATCCCTTGCTGAAGATCACCGATAACTTGGTGAGCTGGATGACTAGACGTCCACTTAAGTGCAGGGGCACTTGATACACCAAGTTGAGTGGCAGCGGAAGTTGAAGCGATGGGTTCAGCAGGAGTATTATAGGAAGAGAGGTCAATGGTTAGAATGGGTTCTGGAGGATGATCAGCAGAGCCATTCGACTGATTTGAGTTATCATTGATGGCGGAGTCTTCAGCAGACTCCATTTCTTCAGCATTTGCTGAAGCATCATGAAACTCTTCATCAGTAGAGTCATCAGTATGCACGTCATCAGTCAGTGATCTAGGTTTGACTGATGCTGTACTGATTGATCTTAAGATAGGCTCAACTGGCTCAATCTAGTAGATATGAGCAGCAACTTGCTCTAGTTCAGCATCAGCTGAACTATCCTTATCAGGCAGCGAGCAAGAAGCATCAACAAATATCAGCTTCCTCAGAAGGAGGGTCAGCTAACTCACTAAAAATGACCTCAGACGAAGATTGAATGTCCTTTAGTGCTGATGAACTTTCATCAAAGGTAACATGAATGGATTCATCAACCTTCTGAAGGCGAGTATTGAATACTCTAAATGCCTTGCTGATGGATGAATACCCAAGAAAGTATCCATCATCAGCTTTAGGATCAAATTTTCCTAGATGATCCTTGTTGTTTAAGATGAAGACAGGACATCCAAATACATGGAAGTATTTGATTTGAGGTACCTTTCCTTTCAGTACCTCATACGCTGTCTTGTCATGTCTTTTGACAATAAGACAGCGATTTTGAGTGTGACAAGCTGTATTGACAGCTTCTGCCCAGAACTTGCTGGGTAGAGAGGACTCACTGAGCATGGTGCGAGCAGCTTCGATGAGAGTTCTATTTCTCCTTTCAGCGACTCCATTTTGCTCAGGGGTTCTTGTAGAAGAGAAATTTTGTGAGATCCCTTGATCAGCACAAAATGCTTCAAGAGTGTGGTTTCTAAACTCAGTACCATGATCGCTTCTGAGTTCTTTCACCCTAATGCTGTTGAGATTCTCCATTTTCTTGATGAAATTGATAATCTCTTCAGCAGCATCACTCTTAGAATGAAGAAATATGGTCCAAGTGTATCGTGAATATTCATCCACGATTACTAAAGTGTATTTGCTACCCTTTAGACTTTGGACATTCACTGGACCAAAAAGATCCATGTGAAGAAGATGAAAGCAGCCAGAGATAGAATTGGCTTGCTTAGTTTTGAAAGTTGCTCTGTGGCTTTTACCTTTTTCACAAGCACCACAAAGTCTATCCTTTTCAAAAGAAAGATGAGGGAGGCCACGAACAAGGTTCTTTTTGGCCAGAGAGTTAATGGTTTTGAAATTCACATGCGACATACGCTTGTGCCATAACCAATTTAGTTCAGCAGCTGACTTAGCAAAGAAACAAGTCTCACTATTAGTTTTGATAGGAGTGAAGTCAACCAGATACACATCTCGTTTTCTTGGAGCAACCAAGACTACTTCTTTGTTTACATTTACTACAGTGCCTTGATGTTTATCAAGAATCACTTTGTAGTCAGCATCGACAAAGTTGACTTATGCTGATGAGATTATGTTTTAATCCATTGACATAAGCACCTTGTTGAACTTAATGAGTCCATTTGAGAGAAGACCATAACCTTCTGTTTGTCCAGTGGAGTTGTCACCAAACACTACAGTAGGGCCAGCAGCTCTACGTAGTTATCCAGCAGGGTCTTTGAGCCAGTCATGTGTTTTGAACAGCCACTGTCCAAATACCACACACCTTTTCCTAGCGAGCCCTGCATGGATTTAACAGAAGGATTTAGATGGGTTCACTATTGAACTCGCTGACAGACATGTCAGCAGGATTAAAGATGGGTTCACTGTTGACGGTGTCATCAGTAGAGAGAGGAAGAGGAGCACTGGGGTTAGTATTCTCATCACTTGGAGAGTTATCAAGATGGTGAGCAGGAGTTATGAGATATGTATCAGCAGATGTGATAGTGGCTCCAGTATCAAGAACAGTCAAGTTGCTGACTTGATTGTTGTTCCCATACTCAACCAGAATGCTGCCTCTACCAGTGGTAATGATCTCTTGAGAGTGAGGCAAGAAGATTCGCTGAGCAGCTATGAAGTCAGCAATGTTCTCCTCAGAGAGATCGGTTGATTCTCCACTATCTATACGATCAGCAGAAGGAGACCTTTCGCTGACAATAGTGGAAGAGGAGGCAACCGCTGAAGGATTTGGTTGAATGTCAACTTCAGGAGCATCCCTGGAGTTGTCACAATCAGTAGCAATGTGACCTCTGCTGCCACATTTGTAGCATTTTTTAGCAGAGGTGCTGCCCTTTTGATTTTGAAGGAAGAATTCCTTCAGTTGGGAGGAAAGATCATTAACTTGCTGAGCCAGCTCGTTAATTTTAGGGTCGACAGAGGAGGATGCCTTTTTCTTTTGCTTAGACTTTTGCTTATGCTTAAGTGAAAGCTGAGGCATGTTAGGAGCAGGACCCAAAATGGATTTTCCTCTTAGATCCTCAGATTGAGATGTAGAGGGGATTTTTGATCCCTTAACTACACTCCAAGCTAGATTAACAGCAGGGTGAGAAGAAGAAGAAGGACCCTGCTGAGATGGATGCACTCTTTTTGGAGTGATCGATCTAGGTTGCTGGTTTGGTGTAACAGACCTATTTTTCCTATGAGGCAAGTATTGCCTATTTGGGGTAGAAGATCACTTGCTGATGAGGCAAGTGTCCTCTTTGAGGAGTGATAGGCCTAACTTGCTGATGGGGCAAGTGTCCTCTTTGAGGAGTGATAGGCCTAACTTGCTGATGGGGCAAGTGTCCTCTTTGAGGAGTGATTGGCCTATTTTGAGTGTGAGACATTCTCTCCTTTTGGGGAGTTTTATGCCTTAGGATAGGAGTAGGCCTAGGTAGAGGTGCCTGCTGATGAACATGTTTATCAGCAGATCGGACCTTAGAAGGTCCAACTTGTTGATATCTAGCGTCACCAAACCTGACGCGTCTCTGCATGACATGTTCATCATTAACAGTTTTACTGTCAGCAATGACAGGAGCTTGCTGAGAGGATGAAGGAGAAGAGGGTTGAGCAACGGGTTGAGGTTGCTGACTGACTGGATTAGCTCGCTGAGGCGTGCTATAGTCATAAGGGACAGCAACCTTGCTTCTTCTTCTGAAGGGTTCAGAAGGTATGAAAGTGAGCTGCTGAGGAGCGATGGGTTTAAAACCATCACTCCCAATATCCCCTTCAAAGGATTCCCTGGAAGAGTATTGCACTCTTCCTTCGTGGCATCATGCCAATAATGGGAAGATGAGGAAAGGGGTTGCTGGTGCTAGCTGGGGAGCTAGTACTATTTTCCTCAGCATTGGATGGGTTGCTGGTAGTAGAAGTGGTAGTACCAGCGTCCATTTCATTATGGTAATTGTTACCCCTAACAAAATACCATTTCTTCATCTCTTCAGGAGAGATGACAGCAGATGGAGGAATAGAATAATCAGGCTTAACCTCATCACTGAACAAGTCAGAAATAGAGGCAGCAGCATTAAAGTCACCGCCTATTACTGCCTGAACTTGGGCAGGGACTTGTTCATTCAGGCACTGATGGTGAAACCTAGAAGCTTTTGACCAGGAGGTCACAATCTTCTTAAGGTTGGCCACTTCAAGCTTGAGTTTTTCGTTCTCAATTTGAACCTTTTGGGCCAACAACTCATGAGATTGGAGTTCAACATGAACATTCCTCAACTCATTGAGTCTTTCAGATTTTTCACTTAACTCCAAAGAAGTAGAGTCAAGTTTAGATTGGACATCAGCTCGTATAGATTCAACGAACTGAAAGTCACAAAGAAGAGATTCGAAGATTTTTGGTTTATCTTCTTCAGAAGTAGAGGAGTGAGCACAAACCTTTTTAATGGTGACGTTCACCCACTGACTTGAGGAGACTTGATCTCTTGTCAAAGCATCTCCATCAGCTAGCGCCATAAGACACATGGCGTCAACATATTCTTCACTGTCTGAATCATCTGATTCAGCCCAGTCGTGCTCTTCAGAAACCAGCCCTTTTGATGGTGTTTTGGCCTCCTCCATTTCAGCAACCTTGGCCTTCAGCTGATAGTATTTATTCCTGTACTCATCAGCAGGTTTAGGAGGGTTAGGGTTAGTTTTAGGAGCTGCTGGAGTTGGTAGGGCAACTCTGCAATCCTTTTGGTAGTGGCCTTTTCTGCCACATCTCCAGCACTCCTCTTGAGCTTTGTCAACAGGAGGCTTGTATGGAGCAACCGACCTACGGTTGTTCCATTTTCGGGAGTACCTTTTTCCAGCGACTAAGGCAAAATCCATAAAGTCGCTGAACATCTCTTGTTTCTCTTCAGCATTAAGATCATCAACAAGAGATTGAATAGGTTGTGGAAGAGAAGAAGAGCTAGCACCAGTATTAAGATTACTGGGCTCAGCAGAGATAAGGGCGAGAGGGTCAAGAGCAGAATGTGGAGAAGAAGAGGAAGAAGAGGGACCCGCACGATGCTGTGCATCAGCGGCAGCTCTAAGATTTTGAGCAAGAGCTCTTTCTTCGAACTGGAGCATGCCAAAGAGAGACTCAAGGTTAAGGCCATTGAGTCGCTCAGTGGTTCTGAGGATTTGTCTCAGTCCTTGCCACTTGATAGGTAAACTATCAAGAAATTTGTGGCAGACCTCAAAATCATCATGAGAAATACCAACAGTGGTCATGTCGTTCAGCAACCCTTTAAATCGGGTATATGAACCATTTAGACCTTCGTTGGGAAGGGAAAAGAAATTTTCATAGGCTCTTTTCAAGTCTATCTTTTTAGTGGCAATGGTAGCAGCAGAGCCTTCATGCATGCTAACCAATCTATCCCAAACTTCCTTTGAAGAGGGATATCTAATCACCACTTTCATGAGGTCAGTGGGAAGGGTGCTGATAATCATGTTTTTGAGCCTTGCATCAAGATTAACAAGTCTCCTTTCATCGTCAGTCCATTGAACTTCTGGTTTGACAATGTCAATCACAATCTCAGGAGCATCAACAGTTGCTCCTGGTGTTCTTTGAACCAGAGTGGGAATATAAGGACCGACGGTCAGTAAAGACATAAGATAGGGTTCCACACCCACTATATGTAGTAACATTCTTTCCTTCCAAGACCCAAAGTCATCGGGCTCGAATCTTGGAGGGACAGATACGTAACCGAAGTCACGTGTGTTAACTAGGGTGGGAACAGCAGACATGTTCTTGTTTTTAAAAGAAGATTTAGAAAAGAAAGTTTAGAAAGAAAAAGTATGCAAACGGATCTAGTTTCAATGATTTAGAAACGACCTCTCTGATACCAATTGACAGTCCAGGATTTGCACACTTATATTAGTTTTAACAAGACAAGAAAGTTAAGAACAGAAAGTAAAGAACAAGAATAAGTTCAAGTGTAAATGTCTAAGCAAGTCTAGTCATATGTCTCATTGATTAAACGATGAATACATGGTCGATATTACAACTTGTCTTATAAGACTACAAATGAACTATGTAATTGCTAAGTCTAGAAAAGAAGGAAAACTTAAACAATTACAAATAAAGTGATACACACTTTTTTGGTTAACAAGAACTACTATAATGGTGCGGCTGTGTTTCCTTATATAGGGGATGAATTAGGGCAACACAGCCTTACAATGATAGTGATAGAATGGTGGTTGTCGACTTCTAATAGGCTCGTTGTACTTGATCCAGGAGCCTTTGTCTTCTATACCAAAACGGACATGAAAGAGAGAAACCCTTGTTTTGGTCCCAACTGTACCTTTGCCATATAAGGTAACATTCAGTTGGCTGAACCACCATGTGACTTCTTGTCTTCTTGTTGGTTTGAAATCTTCCCGCCTTGACATACAACTTGGGAAATTAAACCGCCCGCTGACAAGAGTTATTGACTCGCTGATGACTCGCTGACGACCCACGTCAGCGACCAAGTCTGGTCAGCGAATCCTTGACTCAACAATGACAAAGAAGCTTCTCCGTTATCCTGTTGGACAAAATGCTTAAGATGATGCTTATAGTGTACCCCGGGTTAAAAGAATTCTTTTGTTTCGGTGTTTCTTTCTTCCTTTTATATGGTTTTATTAATTATCTGTTGAACCATTACTGTATTTCCTTGTGACTGTGAGATATTAAATAAGGGTGAAATGGGTCTTGTTTAAAATTTACTCTGTATATGTCTATTTTAATGCTTTGTTCTAGTTCATAATACGTGTTAACAATATAATCGATGACAGGGACATGGTCCAATACCCGGAGGTAGTAATGTTGCAACTGGTGATGGGAATACTCTAGTTGAAGTTCAGTCTAAACATGCTGCTGTGAGGGATGGTTATGATGCTTATAGAGGACCTGGACCTATTGTCCCAGGTTATGATATGCGGGGAGGGAGGACCTGGTTTTCATAAAGAACCAGGTGTACCAGCCTATGATCCACGAAGAGGACATGGTGTGCCAGCCTATGAACCACAAAGAGGGCCAGGTGGACCTTATGACGCACAAAGAGGCCATAATGCGCCAGCTTATGGCCCCCAGAGATATGACACACATAGAGGACTTGCTGGGCCTGGTTATGATCATTATAGAATACCCGGTGGAACAGGGTATAATGGACAAAGACCTGGTGGACTGGGTATGATGCACGTAGAAGATAAAACTCTGATCAGCTTTGAGTCACCTTCTGGGCACCAAGGGCAAGCAACGACACAAGCTGCTCATGCTGGAGGTGGTTTTCAGGGAGCACAGGTATCACTGCCACCACCACCAACAGCAGATGGCAATCGCATATATGCCCTTGTTTTGGAATGCAAACTTAATCTTTGATTTTTTACTATTTGCCACTGATCTTTTCAGTTGATGTTGTAAGGTATACAGAGATGTACTACATACAATTAGGAGGTTGCGTTCTTGAAATTAATTTGCGGAAATACGTAACATTATTTCAGCTTCTATCTCTTAGTGACTAAAACGAAATAAAGATTTAAATAATCAGTAGTTGCAATACTAACCAGAAGAAAAGCGCCAAGTGAGCTGCTAAAGATGAAAAGAAGGCTTCCATCAACACCGAACTCAATGAACCTGCATTCACCAAAGTCAGAAGGTAAAACTGGGAAAACTACCAACTGTAGGAGAGAAACTACCACATAGATAAGAGATCAAGACGCCTTGTACAATTCAGTGTTATATATATTAAATTAATATCTGAATTAGTTACAACATTATGAACAGAACAATTACGCAGATGAATAAGCAACGATAAAAAGCTACAAAACTCGCAAAATTTTGACAAAACTCTACTTCAGTTATAACACTCATACAACCTCAATTCAAAAAGCATTACAAAACTCTTTTGATTACAGAGTACACAGACAGCTGAAGTTTACAAAACCTATGCCGCATCAACATATTGGTCTTTTGCTCTTCTATTAAGGGTTTCACATAGACAGTAACTAGCACAATCTGAAAAGACATTTATAGGACGTAGATATATATATATATTATTATAGATTTATATATATATATGGAACATATATAAAAAAAAATCCAAAACCCAATGAAAAAAAAAAGATAACATTTACATGTTTTGTAAATTTATTAAAGATAAACTTGGTTTATTTGATATAAGCAACTCAGACAAACATCAACAGAAATTTAATTAATATAAGAAAGCCACGTTTCATCGTCTGCAACAACTTCCTTCTTGCAATTCTCGGTGACACGGGGTGTGTTTTCTAACATGAGATTGGATACGACTTCACAAATATTAAATCCAGGAACAACGTCTACAATGTGGCTGTTGGTTTTGGACTTGCAGATATTAACAAACGCTTTAAGCTCAAGCTCACTCTTCCTATGTAGGAAATCAATATCATCATTCTCGAGGGTTTCATCATCTGGATAGAAGTTGACAACATCAACAGCTACACCCGTGTCGCAGAATATCTTTCCAAATACTTCAGCATCATAGCTAGTCAGATTATCTATATATACGCATATAAGAAGAACTAGATGTGTGCTCGTGCAATGCATGTGGGTTGATCATAATATATTTCTTTGGCGAGGATGACTATATTGATGGGGTGACAACCGCCAGTTTTGTATAATAGCGGTGATTTAACAATTGGGGCAAAAAATTTTTTTTTATAGTGGATAGTTTGTTCCTATTAATCAAAAGTTCAGATTATATTATATATATAGACACGCACGCCAAATAGATAATAAGAATTACATACCCTCCAACAAAAAATAGAATCCTTGTATTGTTATCCGGGAGACCAAGCCAACGTATGAGAGGTAAGCGGGCAAATGTTAACGCGTCTAGGTGGTCCAACTCATCATAGTTGAGATATATTTCTGAGAAACAAGCATGGTTAATTAAACCAAAAAAATCCTACATATATACATTTATGTGTGTGTAGCTAATTAATTTAAAAAGAAGCCAACTTTGGAGGGAATCAAGGATTTTTGTAAGAGATCCAGTAGGAGGAAAAAGTAGATGACAGCATGAACCCAATGTGTATAAGCCCACAACAGTATCTTCATGTGCCTATAACAACAGATAATAGAATATTAAGTGATCCAAAATCATCGGTTGTTAAACTATAATGTAAAAAAGTTTTCAACAAAATTATTATTGGGCATGAAAATTACTTACTTTAAATTTAGCTTCGCAATAATGTTTGATGATATCACACTGCATCTGAAACCTCTCGCGGGACATCCAACGAGAATCGTCGACGCAGATGACTATAGCCTGAAATATATGTTTTCGATTTCAAATCGATTGATAGCATGAATTATACAAATAAAAATAGAAAGGAGAGGAGCACATATTGATAGATAGATACCTCGGCAACCGCCATGAAGATGATGATTCTTCAAGGTGTAGATAAGGTAGAGCCTGAAGAATCAAAAAATTAAATCACCAAACAATCGAATTAATCCAACACGATGAATAATACAAAAAATACGTGCTAAGACTAACAATCTCTAATTAATTATCATATAAAACACATCAATCAAATAAAAACTAACAAGATGAAAACATGATGAGAAAATAACTTAGCCAAATTTTCAACAAGATAACAATATTTATCACTAAATAACTAGAATATCTATATGTTAGAATGTGGGATCAGGAAATCATCATTTCCCACTAAAACAATAATCCAGCAACAAACCCACTTTCATGTATCAAGACAAGCAGGAAACCAGGCAACAATACAAGCAGGAAACCAGGCAGCAATACAAGCAGGAAACCAGGAAACCAGGAAGCCATAAAAGAAGGAAATACTTTTGTATTTTATATTCAAAGCATTTCATGTATAAATAGAATATGTAATTGTCTCAATTAATCAATGAAATATAAAACAACAAGTATTTCATCTCTTAACATGGTATCAGAGCCAAGTTCGGGGCTTCATCATCTACCAATTAAAACCAATTGTATCACCTAAACCAAAATCAAAGCCACCATGGCAGCATCTGCCGGCAGCTCAGACTCCGAGTTGGCATTACAACTAGCAAACCTTTTGCAAAACAATACAAACTCAAACCCCAAAATTATCCGACAATCTTCAGATTAATCTAAAGTTAAATAATATCAATTATGCCTTATGGACCCGAATGATTCGGGTAGCCATTGGGGGAAGATCAAAACACCTTTTAAACCACTTAACCGATTCACAACCATCAAAAACAACAACAGAAAAACAAGAGATATGGGAACAAGAAGACCTGGTCGTCTTTTCGTGGCTCATCCAAAATATTGAACCAATCATAGCCGGAAACCTTACCGAATTTGCCACAGCAAAAGAGCTTTGGGACGCATTAGCAACTACTTACAGTAGTGGCCGCGACAAGCTACACACCTTTAACCTTCACGTAAAAGCCAACGAACTGAAACAAGCAAATAAATCGCTTGAAGAATTCTGGATAGCCTTACAAGGGGTATGGGGCGAGATCGATCGGGTCGACCCAAACCCAATGAAGTGTTCCGATGACATCAAGACATATGCCAAAATAAGATCCGATCAAAAACTATTCCAGTTCTTGAATGGTTTAGATCGAAAGTTCGAACCCATTATCCGAGAAATCCTTCGGACCGACCCACTTCCAACCGTCGAATCCGCCTACTCCATAGTTCGAAAGGAAGCTTCTCACCAATTGATTATAGGAGCAACTACCAGTGAACCACAGGGGGTTGCCTCCGGCTTAATCGCCGGTGACCATACCAGCGGCGGCGGTGGATTTGCCACAAAAAGTTTTCGCCGGATCGACGGCAAGAAGAGAGGGACCCAAGATGATAAGTCTCATCTTAAGTGCGAAGGGTGTGGCATGTCAAGACACACAAAGGAACAATGTTTCGAGATTATAGGTTACCCGGATTGGTGGATTGGTCCGAAAAAAACCAACCACCCATCAAAAACCACCGCACCTACCACCGGAAATGGTAGCAGTAGCCGAAAAGGTGAAGGATTTGGTGGAATAGCAGCAGCGGCGGCCGGTGAAGTAGCAGGGGAGGGGTTTTCGATGGGAGAAGGTAAAAGGGGGCGGGTGGTTTACCCTAATAATATATATCATCAATCGATATATAAAGAAGAAGAAAGGGGAGGGGTATACATATGTTATACCGAAAATACCCTCAGACTTTGGCAAGAAAGGTTTTTTTAAACCAAAAATACCCACCTCCTTTAAAAATCCAACCCACTAATTTCAAAAAACAAAAACCTATATTTTTTTATGGTATTGACAATACCAGTAAAAAAAGGTCTTTTATAAGTCCAAGGTTATTTGGAAATGCCCATAATGTTAATGGAAATTGTCAAAAATCAAATGGCCCTTGGATTTTTGATTGTGGGGCAACGGATACTATGACATATGAGTTATCCGATTTTTCAGAAACTTCAAAACCCGGAAAACACATATTCAAGCAGCAAATAAAGGAAGAATGAATGTAGAAACCGGAGGAACCATTAAAATCTCACCAGATATCAAACTTTCTAATTGTCTTCATGTTCCCTCCTTGTCACACAAACTCTTATCAATAAGTCATGTGACAAAGGAACTAAATTGTTCAGTTCTCATGCATCCGAGTTTTTGTCTGTTACAGGATATCAGGACGGGACGGATTATTGGGCGTGGCACTGAGAAAGATGGACTGTACTATGTTGATGAAGTGTGCTCAAGTGGAAGTGTTATGCTAGCTCATGGAACAAGAGAAAGAGAATCATGGCTTTGGCATAGGAGACTAGGACATCCTTCAGTCAGTTATTTACATACTTTGTTTCCTGCACTTTTTCCATTAAATAAACCGATTTCGTGTGAAACTTGCATTTTAGCCAAAAGTCATAAACAAACCTATAAACCTAGCCACACTAGAACCAAAATTCCTTTTTCATTGATTCACTCTGATGTGTGGGGTCCTGCCCCAGTTCTTGGGGGCCAAAAATTCCGGTATTATGTCATCTTTGTTGATGACTGCACCCGGATGACGTGGATTTATTTTTTAAAAAATAAAGCTGAGGTTTATGATAGGTTTCTTACATTTTATGCCATGATTCAAACACAATTTCAAAAATCCATCAAAGTTGTGAGATCTGATAATGGAGGGGAATATGTAAACTTACAATTAAACCTATTTTTTCAATCAAAAGGAATTGTTCATCAAACCACATGTCCCCATACCCCAGAACAGAATGGTGTTGCCGAACGAAAAAACAGACTTTTATTAGAAATGACTAGAGCTCTAATAATTGAATCTTGTACACCAAAATCTTTCTGGCCAGAAGCTCTAGCCACGGCTACTTACCTCATTAACAGACTTCCAACCAAAATCCTTAAAATGAAAACACCACTTCAAACATTTGCTGAGTACCATACCCTTCCATCAACACTTACTCTCCCACCAAAAGTGTTTGGATGTACTGTCTTTGTCCATGTTCCAAAACCGTATCGTGACAAACTTGATCCGTGTGCTGAAAAGTGTATTTTTTTGGGGTATGGGGTGAACCAAAAAGGGTATCGGTGTTATAATCCGGAAACTCGACACATGTTCACCACTATGAACTGTGATTTTCTTGAAACCAAGTATTTTTATTCCCAGCCATCCAGTGGTCAGGGGGAGGAACAACATGACACACTTAGTTGGCTAGGATATTCTTCAACAGAAAATTTGTTGAACGAAAATTCTCAAAATCAATCTGATAACCGTACAACAGAACAGCAGCCTCCAGACCAGGAACAAGAGCATCCAGATCAGCCTAACAATAGTACAGACCAGCCTATCAGTGCCATCGAAAATAATAGTCCAACCCTGATATCCGAGGTACGTAATCCTTCACAATCACATCCACTTGAAATACCAAATTCCATGAATGAAAGTATGCAGGAAGATGAAGAACAGATGCGTACAAATAATTCAGAAGAGGTATCCGAAAGATATGTGTTGCCACCAAGAACGACCAGGGGAATTCCTGCTAAACGTTTCTCTCCAGAAAGAAGTTCCAGAAGCTCTAAATATCCTATGGCTAACATAGCAAAAGGACAACTTTCAGAAGAAGCAAAAGCGTTCACAACAAAATTATATTCAGAAGAAATTCCTTCTAATGTTGAACAGGCTTTGGAAAATACAAAGTGGAAGGATGCTATGAAAATTGAGATGGAAGCACTGGAAAAGAATGAAACGTGGGACAAATGTGCTCTGCCTCACGGGAAGAAACCAGTTGGATGCCGATGGGTCTATACAATCAAGTATAGACCAAATGGGGAAATAGAAAGATATAAAGCTCGGTTAGTTGCCAAAGGGTACACTCAGACGTATGGAATTGATTACTCTGAAACTTTCTCTCCAGTCGCAAAATTGGACACAATAAGGGTTCTATTCTCAATAGCAGCAAATCAAGGATGGCCTCTTCATCAGTTTGATGTTAAAAATGCTTTCCTGCATGGAGAGTTAAAGGAAGAAGTGTACATGGATCCTCCACCTGGTTTTGCACAAGATTTCAAAACTGGAGAAGTCTGCAAGTTAAAAAGATCATTATATGGTCTGAAACAGTCACCCAGAGCATGGTTTGGCAGATTTACTCTTGCAATGAAAAAGTATGGATACAAACAAAGCAATTCTGATCACACTTTGTTTCTCAGTCAGAAAGAAGATCGTATTACATGTCTAATAATCTATGTCGATGACATAATTATCACTGGGAATGATGAAAGTGAAATCAAGAAGCTGAAAGAAAGTCTTTATGGAGAGTTCGAAATGAAGGACTTAGGAAATTTAAAATATTTCCTTGGAATTGAAGTTTTGAGATCACAACAAGGGATATTCATCTGCCAAAAGAAGTATATACTGGATTTTCTTGCAGAAACAGGGATGGTTGACTGTAAACCCGCAGATACACCTATGATCATGAATCAGAAACTGTTTATGAAATCTGAAGCAGAACCTGCTGATAAGGATAGATACCAAAGAATTGTCGGAAAGTTAATCTATCTGGCTCACACTCGACCAGATATAGCATATGCTGTTGGTGTAGTAAGCCAGTTCATGCACCAACCTCAAGTTGAACACATGGATGCAGTTCTAAGGATTATCAGATATCTCAAAGGAACAACGGGTCATGGAGTCTTGTTCAAATCAAATGGGAATCTTAATATTCAGATATATACAGATGCTGATTGGGCAGGAGACAAAGGAAATAGAAGATCTACATCTGGATATTTTTCTTTCTTAGGAGGTAATCTTGTCACATGGAAAAGTAAAAAGCAGAAAGTTGTCTCGTTATCCAGTGCGGAAGCAGAATTCAGAGGGATAGCTAAAGGTTTAGCCGAAGCATTATGGCTAAAGAAACTTGTAACAGAATTAGGCTTTGCTCCCAAAGAAAGTATACAGATCATGAGTGATAATGAAGCTGCAATACAAATATCAGAGAATCCAGTTCAACATGACAGAACCAAACATGTGGAGGTAGATCGTCATTTCATCAAAGAAAAACTTGAAGATGGAATTATCAAGCTTCCGTTTGTAAAATCTGAAGACCAACTTGCAGATATCCTCACTAAAGCAGTCGGGACAACCATGTTCAACAAATGTCTAAACAAGCTGAATTTTGGTAATCCCACTATCCAGCTTGAGGGGGAGTGTTAGAATGTGGGATCAGGAAATCATCATTTCCCACTAAAACAATAATCCAGCAACAAACCCACTTTCATGTATCAAGACAAGCAGGAAACCAGGCAACAATACAAGCAGGAAACCAGGGAGCAATACAAGCAGGAAAACCAGGAAACCAGGAAGCCACAAAAGAAGGAAATACTTTTGTATTTTATATTCAAAGCATTTCATGTATAAATAGAATATGTAATTGTCTCAATTAATCAAGGAAATATAAAACAACAAGTATTTCATCTCTTAACACTATACATACATATGGTGATATGGGTCTGTTTTTTACTTGTATCTATAATAAAAAAATTCTAAAAGATTGACTCAGTTTTCTTGATATTCAGAGAAATCCATATATTCAAGATTATAATAATATTAATTGATGAAAAGGTACAAACTTAATCGAAATAAATCACATAAGAGCTGGAAATAATCATACCCAATATCAGAATATATTATGTTATGAATATATATAATATATATATTATATATATATATATAGGAAAAAGTTCAAATGAGAACCATTTGAATTGGAAGAACCATGAGAACCTTGTAATTATAACTTGGTGTTCATATGTTAATAGTCTATGTGAACAAATTCATGCACATATGAACATGTCAAGTTATAACTAATATTACCTACGTTCATATATGAATGGTTCTCAAATGAACCTACGTGAACGAATTTGGTTACATATACCTATCACATATGAACATCAAGTTATAATATAGTGGTTCTCATGGTTCTTCCAATTTAAATGGTTCTTAATTGAACCTTACCCTATATATATATATATATATACATATATATATATATTCATGTATATATATATATATATATATATATATAAAAACATAGATTTATTATATAGAGAAGATAGTTTGAATCGAAAGAGATATACCTGAACAATGCGAAAATTAGATGGAAACCCTATTTTGTTTTTAGGTAAAACAAAGTCAGCAGAAACGATGGTAGAAAGTTTATACAAAATCTAAAACGTTAAAACCTATAAATAACATACTCAAGTACATTCAACCTATAAATAACCTATTCATCAAATCCGCTAGGCGGGTAATTATAAATGTGCACTTTGCACAACTTTTACGTTACCATCGCCTACATATTTATTCCATTCATTATTGCATATTTATTCCATTCATTATACGTTACCAGGTTCAAAGTACATCTAGATGTAAATGACGACACTGCCAGTGAGTAAATGTAATACGTTAAAACCTATAAATAAGATACTCTATAAATAACCTATTCATGAAGTCCGCTGCGCGGGTAATTATACTTGTTCTAACAAAAAGTGGGTAATTAAATGTGCAGTTTCTGTACAACTTTTACGTTACCATCCCCTACATATTTATTCCATTCATTATTGCATACATTTTTTATTACTAACCCACCGTACGATACAAGGTTCAAAGTACAGCTAGATGTAAATGACGACACTGCCAGTCAGTGATTGTGTTCTTTGATGAAACCGCGGAGATACTCACAAAGATAACAGCTCATGCGATCCTAAATGGGCAAACAGAGGTAGCCTTTCCAAATACGACTTTGCTAACTTATTTATAGAGCCGGAATAGCGTATTTGATGATGTGGTTGGTTGTGTGATTCAGGCTACAATTGAAAGTAAACCACCACTTCCCGTTTGCATATCATCCCTGGTACAATTGAGGTAAAGCACTACCATTATGGAAAGTATGAGAGCTTTAATTGTGCTCGCATCATCTTGCCTGAGCCTGTTGACAACTTTTTTTTTTCAGAATAGAAAGTTTATACAAAAAAAAAGTTGTCCCTTTTGCTAAGTTGTCATACTTTCCATAATGGTAGTGCTTTACCTCAATTGTCTGGGTAGTGCCTACCAGGGATGATATGCAAACTGGAAGTGGTGGTTTACTTTCACTTGTAGTCTGAATCACACAACCAACCACATCATCAAATACGCTATTCCGGCTCTATAAATAAGTTAGCAAAGTCGTATTTGGAAAGGCTACC
>CM067167.1:15374696-15447677 GCA_034093135.1 Erigeron breviscapus
TAGATTTGATTTTGTTTTGTTAAGAAGTGCAGGTCCAGGTTGATCGTGAAACGAATTGAGGTTTGTTGTGCATTACCGATGTTTCGTGCAGGAGAGTGCCCCACTGCGCCGCAGTGGGGGCAAGATGAGCTGACTGCGACGCAGTAGATTGTTTCGGCCTTTTTCGTGCCAAAACACCCCACTGCGCCGCAGTGGGGAGTGGGAGTCGTGGACTGCGCCGCAGCCATTTATCTCGGCAATTGGGGTACAAATACCCCACTGCGCCGCAGTGGGGAAGGTAAGCGCCCACTGCGCCGCAGTGGGCATGTCGACAGTCACATTGAGTGCAGGTTATAAGGGTTGTAATTTTAGGTTATTTTTATTTTTACCAACTTAACTCTTAACCTTTTTCTCTCTAACAAAAACAACACTCCCAAACCTATTTTCACCTCTAATTCACAACCAATCTTGCATTTTTCTTTCTTCTCTATCCTAGATTATCATCAATTTATCATCATCATGGGTAAAGGAGTAAGTTTCTTGAACTTTTCTTTGAGTTTTCTTTTAAATCTTTGATTTTCGAATTTTTAGGTTGTAATTGTTAAATTAATTGATGGGTTTTGTGTGATATGTGTTAATTATGATAATGTGATGTTCAATTTCATGAATTTAACACTAGTTCATCCGGATTTGAGTAGAAAAAAACTAGGGTTTTGAAAAAAAAAAATATTTTTGAGCTGGTTTTGCACCCCACTGCGCCGCAGTGAGGGATTGCCTTGTCCCACTGCGCCGCAGTGGGACGTTTTTCTGCCTAAATTTTTGTTGATTGTTTGATATTATTCTCGCTTTGCATTCCTCGTTTTACTTACTTGTTTGTCGTTATTATATGTGATTGTAGGATGCGTCTGGTGCTGACAAGAGGAAGCAACCCGAGGAGGGAACATCCAGTGGGACCGCTCTGCGGAAAGGCAAGGCGGTTACGGAGGTTGAGCCGCCTGTTCTTAAGTTTTGGCCGGGTCAGTTGAATGAGAGGCACGCGTGGCTAGATTTTTCAAGGGTGAAGCAACCTCACCGCAACAATTATCTTAACGAGCTCTTTTCTATTCACAAAGAGGTAGTTTGCCCACCCAGGTATCTCCACCCCACTGCTGCTCAACATTTTGGAATTCAGGCCGATATTAATGGGTGGTTTAGAATAGAGGCTCAAGTTGATGACAGGTTGGTTGTGAGCGATATGTGGCATAATGTGTTTAATAACAGGGAACCTGTTTATAGGGGAGCTTTGTTTAGAATTTTTTTCGACTTTCAAGGTTAAAAAGGAGTTGAATAAGATTAAGGATATTTTTGAGGAGAGGTGTGTGCATTTTTATTGTGGAGGTATGCTTAGGAAGATTTCTGTAGCTCAGTTTGGGTATTATACTGGGATGTATACATTGGACGAGCTACGGAATAGTGATTTCAGGAGTTTGTTGAGGCAGGGGTTATATGTGAAGCAGCCTTTTGACGGCGAGTCACTAATGCAGTATTGGACTCGTATTACTGGAGGAGAGGTTTGGAAGACTGGTGGGTCAGGTAGCATGTCTAAGATTCGGAGTATTAAGCTTAGGATGCTCCATCGTATGATTGTCACTTTCTTGGTTCACCCCCCCCCCCCCCCCCCCCCCCCCCCCCCCATCTCACTTTCGTGGTTCAGCGTTCTACTCATTGGGAGAAGGTGTATCTAACTGACTTATGGTTGATTAAATTGTTCTCTGAGGGGGCTCCAGGGCGGTTCGCGTTAGCTCCCATGGTTGTTTTGGACAGGATGTGGAACCACTCCGATTCGGAGTTGGTTTTGGGACATTTCATTACGATGATCTATAGACGGATGGGGTTTTTGATACTGATGACTGTCAGACCCATCTTTCACCACCGGTATTTCAGGAGACTTTGGAGGAGGGAGAGTTGATAAGGGCTAAGATTGTTAGAAGATGACGAAGACGGAGAATTCAAGGTTGCTTGATGACATTGGAGTGATTCCTGCACCGCCTCCCATTGTGGAGGAGGATGTGGATGTTGATATGGATGCGGCTGCTGAGGAGGAGCCAGAGCCGGTGCGACATCCTACACGTCGTGCTACCACTACTGCAGGAGGTTCCTCTTCCGCTTCTGCTCATCCAGCAGGTTTTGATTTCACCTCTCTTCAGTCTGTGATGGATAGGATGTATGAGGATCAGCAGTCTTTCCATTCTCGTATGGATAGTTTTCGAGAGCAGGTTGGGGGAGATTTGACTATGATGGGTTCTGGTTTAGGGAGAGTGGTTTACGACTCGCGCCGTTACCAGCCTTTATGGGAGGCGCAGTTGAGAGGGCAGGATTTTAGTCCACCAGCTGATATTCCCGAGTACCGCCCACCCTCCATGTTTATCCCTCATCAGCGTGTTGGTGGAGGTTTTTACTTTCCTCCCGAGCATCAGGTTGAGGAGCCTCCCCGTCATGATCCAGGGGCATTGGGACCGGATATGCCGGTCCGATTTGGTTCTTTTACAGGTACTTATGCAGGTATGGACGTGACCCCGGCGGGAGCTGCTGACCCGTCTTTTGCAGAGCAGGTGGTGGGATCCTTCTTTGATTATAGTAACATCCCTGGTTACCAACATTACCCACCCCATCCTCCACCACAGTGATGGCTTGTTTGAACACTTTCTACTTCTGTACTTTTTAAATTTTCTTTTGATTGTTTGGTATCCACCCTACGGGGTGATGAAACATTGTGTGTGGTTGACTTTTTTCTTTTGGTGCTTGATATTACATTTTGTTTTCTGATGCTATATGAAGCAGGTATTGATAGTTGTAGTCCAACCCAAGTGTGGGGGAGAACCATTGAGTGTTGATTGTTTGATGGTATGCATATGCTGGCAGTAAGTTCAGCGCCGCATTTGTGTTGGTATGTTTGATGTACTCGATTCTCGCACCTTCCGTTTTGTTACATGTTGTTTCTCCCGCCATCCAAAGTGTCCTTCCTCTTTCGGAAGTGCAATTTGTGACGCGGGGTCGGCTAACTTGTTTTAAAACGGATTGTGTCCTCGTTCCGGTATGTGCTTTAGTTATCGATTTTGCTTACCCCTATTTACCTTTGTTTGACCGATATGGACATTGAGGGCATTGTCCATCTTAAGTGTGGGGGGGTGGCAAATAGGTTTAAGCTACCGGGTACATCACTTTTGTTGTTTTGCCATTGAGATTTCTACCGGTTTTGTTGATGTGTCCCTCTCATAGGCCTTTGGATTTTATCCGAGGGTAGGAGTCTCTATCTTGAGCTCTTCACTGTGATGTGCATGTTTGGAATCGGTGTTGTCAATTTGGTGGGATAATAGAGGTTGATGTGGTTTGTAAAACTTGAGTGGGGCTTGTCCTTGTGGTAAATTGCTTTTGGTCACTTAATTCATATCTTAATAAGCAATTTTACTACAAACTGTTTCCTTGGCAACATTTTTAACCGGCGAAATGTGTTCGGAACGATTATTGGGCTTATCCTTGTGGTTTGATAACATTACTTGCATACTCAAAATTTCCCAAACACCTAAAAGTTGTGAGATTCATTGTTCATATATAGATGTGCTAGGTGTTTACGGTTTTGGTTTGATTGCCTTGTGATTTGTCCCTCTCTTAGGCTCTTGGATTTATTCGGGAGTAAGGGTTCCATTTCGAACTCTGCACTAAGATGTGCGAATTTGAGGTTAATTTATTCCATTTCCGGGTTCTTTTCTCTGATTTGAGTGTGCCGGTGATGTGTTGAGCTAGAACTTGGCCTTGTGATCGTGACGAGACCGCAGTGAGATCACTTTTGTGATAAAAGTACATCGGATGACGAATTGGCATATAGGTTTGACCCATACTTTTATTTCTTTATTTCTCATTTTTCCTTTTGTACATTCATACCTTACTATACTCACCCTTATACAACCTTTATACACTCACATATACATACATTTCATTCCTTTCTTTGTATACTTCACCTTACTTTTCCGATAGTCTAATCTTGGTGGGCCGTTGATTGTCATTGGTGTGTATGGACGGTTTGGGAGAGCTTAAATGGGTTATCGGTGGAACATTGTTGGTCTTTGGGAATGTTTTGGAGTGTTCAAAAGAAAGTATGTGTGTTAGACATTGTTCATCATTGTAAGAGGGTGCCTACTAGTAGAGTAAAAGTGGTTCAAAAAAAAAAAAAAAAAAAAAAAAAAAAAAAAAAAAAAAAAAAAAAAAAAAAAAAAAAAAAAAAAAAAAAAAAAAAAGAAGAAAATGAACTTGGGCTACTAGTGGGTACTTCTCAGTTTCATATGTCTAGAGTTTTGTTGTATCATTATGAATGGAGAGTTTGGTGGATTTTAAGTTGTTTGATGTTGATACACCACAATGGTGTCGAGTTTGCTTGGTATTATTGAGGTGACTTAGCGGATAAGCAATTTATGGGTTCATGGTTTGTTGGCAATCAATGGTACGGGTTTTGATTAGACTATTTTGTTCATATTTCATACTCAACTTATATATTTGATTGTTTCATTTCATTTCTAACCTACACTCCCTCACCATTGTAAATATCCATTACATATACCTTAGCCTAACTATACAACCAACTTATATGCCATATTTTGATGATGTACTTGGTGCTTACGCCATGTCGGTGGAGCTATGATCCTTGTTCAAGCCTATGGTAAGATATGCATCACGACTGCGCGATGAGTGATTCTTGATATATTCAACCCCAAAAGTAAGTTTGTTGGAGTAGAATGATATTAATAGGTTCATTTGTTTCACTTGTGCTTAGTTGTGTTATTGAGGCTTACGGATCGTTCAGGTATTGTCAAACATTTCGAGTTTTCATTTAAGATTAAAACTGCTTCACCCAACTTCTTTGTCATCGACATACTTGGTGCTGCTTCTTTTTGATACTCGTAATTGTTTATTTAGCTTCTTTGCCAAGGATTACTTTCTTTTTGAATGTTGGATTTGCTTGAGGACAAGCAATGCTCAAGTGTGGGGGGATTTGATGTGACCAACTTATACCCATTGCCCACATCGTTTTTGGCCTTTATATTATATGTTTTTAGTCGAATTTGTGTGCATTTGGCGCGTTTATGTGTTTGTTAGTGTTTTCAGGTTCTAAACAGGTACGCGTTCATTTTGTGCAAATTCGGATGATTATTGGCCAGAAGTCATTTGTGAAGTCGAGAGTCGTTTCGAGTGGAAGAGATAGCGAGTGTCGGGATCGAAAGATGAAGGTTGTACACCAAGCATTTGACTGCGCCGCAGTGGAGATGTACGTGGTCCACTGCGCCGCAGCCAAAATCCACGTACATTGTTTGTACAAACCCCCACTGCGCCGCAGTGGGGATGGTTTGATGGTTACTGCGCCGCAGTCAAATATAGAAAAAGAAAGACGTGGAAATGCACTGCGACGCAGTGGTGGGTTCACATGTCCACTGCGCCGCAGTCTCGACTGGTCAGACGCATCAAGAACCTCACTGCGCCGCAGTGAGGGAAGGCACAACCTCACTGCGCCGCAGTGAGTACACGGTACTGAAGGGTTTTAGCAGTTTTCTGCATCAGAATTAGAGGAGTATAAATAGAAAAATAACCTATTCTTCTAGGGTATCAAAATATCTTTCTAGGAGCTGCACTTCAGGGAATACTTCAAGGGTCAATTCAAGATTTGATCGTCTTTCGATCCATTGAAGATTCACGTGCACCCATCTAGATCGTATCTACTTATTGTCTTGCAATTTCCATTCCTCAAATAATTGGTACTTTATGTTCTTTCTTGATTCTTATTGTAATTTCAATTTAATCATGAGTGGCTAATTCTTCTATTGTCCACCTTGATGAAACTAGACGAATGATGTGATTGCTATATATTTTAATTCAAAGAGTTGATTTCAATTATCGTTGTGTCGTGATCTTGATGATTTAATTCCTTTATTTGTATTAATTTGATGTTGGTGGCATGTGTGTTCTTCGTTAGTGGTACTAGTCGAACACATATGTGATTTGCAATCGGTCGCTTGTCTATGAGCGATTATCACTAGTTCATGGTATGATAGTGAATGTCAAATTAATAGAAGGAATCATTTTGTCAACGTGTTTTGTAACGGTTGGTGGTACCACGTTATTTTCACATAGGCGCAATTGGTAATTTGGTAATCAAACAAGCTAAGTGTTGGTAAGATTGTCTAGGCATTGGTGGTACCGGCTTGGGTAATTAATCTAACAACTAGGTGATTGGGTGAATTGTGAGCGGTTGGTGGTACCACGCGAGCAGTTTATCCTTTCACGATTATCTTGTCAACTCTTAACGAATCTGAACTTAATTGAATGCAATCATGTTTGAAGTCTAGCGGAGTCAAGGTGGATGGTATTTACCATTATTGTTTGAGATTTACCTTTACTTATTTGCATTTGTCTTTTAAAGTTATTGGCAAAGAGAGAATCGAAGTAACACCCTTTTTCCAAACCCCTTTACTAAACAATTGATTCAAACCAATCCCCATGAACGAACCTGGACTTACCTCTTAACTATATTGCATACGATCGGGTCCACTGCCCGATAGTGTGTAGTAGTCAGTTTTAGGGTATTTCTTGTTTATAAAATTTAAACTCGATTTAGCACATCAAATGTATACATATATCAAATCACCAAAATATTAAATTAATAAATCGTTTATTAATTATAATAACCAAATTGTCATCCTAAAATGATTGAGAAATATTTTATATTATCAATCATGATCATGATCAGGAGAAAACAAAGTTTTGGATACCAACTCCAACTCAAATACTTGTTGGACCTATGCACTTTGTCTGTTCTCTATGCAACAAGAGAATGATTAGATACAATAATATGCAGACTTCCTTTTATATATAGAGAGAAAAAAGAGGAAGTCTTAAGTGTGGATAGTTTATCCTTTTTAGAGATATGCACGTCCAATGATCTATTCATAATAGAAAGAATTTGTTGAGTCTAGTGATTTTGAGCACATGAGAATAATTTCTCTATTGCTTATTTCACGTATTCTTAAAACAACATATTAGTTCTTGCATGGTTATAGTAAAGGCAAAGCTATGAGTTTTGCTCTTGGTGATTAAGGTCTAGCAACCTCTGGGTATTGTTTGAAGTGTTCGTGTGGATCAACTGTAGAGATATTCATATCATTGAATATTGTTTCATCCTACGTGATTTCATCTAATCAAAAGGTATTATTCTTAATCTATCTTATTATGACAACTATCATGGTGTAACTGGATCTTGGTGGAAATATTAATCGTGTGCATGTTTTATAAAATACATATTGTATTTTTAGTCTTCCGCTGCGTTTATAAAAAATTTAAAAGTACACACGAGGGTCTAGTATTTCTAACACGTTGTTTATACCTTCTGTTTTTGGTTCAGTATTTCTTCACTGTTTGAAAACATATTTCTAGCATGTTGGGTTTCTTGAAATCAATTACAAGATTCATTTTAATACTGCTATCATTTTCATACACTGTTGTATGCTCAAGTCTGAAAATGATTTACTATACTGTGAAGAATCCATTTAAAAGTTTAATACTGCTATCCTTTATTCTTTCATATTAAAGCACATGTTATCATGTTTATCATCCATTTAAAAGTTTAAATGCTATAGTGGAAAGGAGGCATACTAGGGATGACTATCTATCAAGTTAAACTATTTGCCAAGCGGTTACATTTTGGTATATAACTTTATTAAAGCTAGCTAATTAAGTATGGGTAGAGTTTTAAACTTGCAATAGACGATGATGTGCATTCAAATGTTGTATGATGTAGAGGACTCCCATTTTGAAACGTCAAGAGTTTGATGGTGGTTGTTGCAAGTTCATTCCAACAACTTCCATGAAGTATAATTAGATGTAGATGCTTGGTTTTTAAGTTGGTTACATTTCCTAATTCATAATTTATTGAGATCTATAGAGATTTAATCGTCGAAGTATTGAGATCCAAAATCTATAAAAAAAAAAACGGCGGTGGGCACTTTCTTTATTGTGGAAAGTTTATACAGTGTTTTCGGATGTAAGAATATTGTCCCTATAAATGATCGGAAGTTAAAAAAAACATTATATATATACAATTTAGAACCTCTTTAGCTACAGTAAATATTTTTTCTTTTTCACATTTTTTTTATCAAAGTTTGGCTTTTCTTATTTTTGGCACCAAGCTTTACATCTCTTCATAACCAAACTTTTTCTTCATGTTTGTGCTTGCCTGCTTGGCTACCTTATACACTTATACTTTGTTTTTATGCATTTAAATTAATGACTTTATCTTTATAATCTATTTCTCTAATTCTATGTTGTTTATAAAATACAATTATCAACTAACAATGATTCATTATTTAAATATTTGAAACCCAATATTTATTTATTTTTATTTATGCAGGTTTGGATTTTAAAACTCTAAAATTGATTGTTTTATGCTTTTTCTATATGCACTGCTAAGAATTCTAAAACTTTTTATTTTTAATTCTTTTTATAAAAAATAATGTCTATATTTCTTTTAGTACTATAAAAATATCAAATATGGACATGATATTTGTAATTTTTGGAAAACTTTACAAACATGAATTGTGGAGAGGATCATTATATTGATAAGAAACAATATAATATATAAATATTGTGAAATTTATTATTATTGTAACACCCGCGAGTTTTGACTTATTGACTATGCGATTAATTGTGAATTAAGGAGGAATATCGATACTTGAGAACTTATGTGGTTAATAAAAGTCGAATTAATTTCATGATACATGGTGTAAATTGCGATATCTAACTTTTACGTGTTTAGTCGGGGTACCGTTTGGTGACTAGCTAGTAATATGGGGGTGTAAGTGTAACACCCCAACCAAGGCGGAACGATGAGATGTACAGAAAGTCGAGTATTCAAAACAAAGGATAATAGATAACATTCACCATAGCTTTAGTTGATAAAAATAATTTTACAATGCACAAGCATGTGAACCAATTCCCAAATACAATACGTCTACCATACTTGGATATTGAGTCCACGAAACAAATAACAAATAACAAATACATGAGATGATATACTACAATGATCAAGGCGGATTCCATTGCCCGTCACAAGGTTTGATCTTTGACTCCAAAGTGCAATGCAAACAATCATGATGCATATAATTCCTCAAAGCTTATGCTAATTCCTGAAAAGCATGAAGAAAAAGTGTCAACTACGAAAACGTAGTTGGTGAGTGCATAGGTTTACAAGTAAATCTCGTTACATATCCATTTCAAAATAGTTGAGAAATCCATGGTAAATTATAAAGTTCTCATTTGTCACATTTATCGTGAGAGAAAAATATATCAATCGATTAATCATTCATCATACCAAAACCATTTGGTCGTCAATACTTCAATATTGCCAAATTCAACAACTTCCAAGATTCCATATAAGGTCCAATACCCAAACCGTATGTTCAATCCATAATATCCAACCATAAATAATATCAATACCGCTTGGTCAATGGTAAGACTACCATGACGTAATTCGATGAGATTGTTCTTGAGCCACTACTAAGACCGGTTATGTCCCAATAATCAAATATATTGTCCCAAATGATAAGATAATGATAAGCACATGCTGTCAATCACGTGCATAAAGATAACCAAGGGTCGTGCCATGGAGAAGACCATAAATATATAGTAGTTAGAGCACCGCGAGGCCAGACTGGCAATGAAGGTGGCCACAAAGGCAGACCAAACATCCCACCGTTACCTATAATAGTGGATGAGGGGACAAATCCTAGTTGCGCAACCCTCTAACTACAGGCCTCAAATGAGTTAATAGTAGTGTACAGGGGACCACCGTTTGACAGTACTCAAGCTCATCATATAACATATAACACGTTGAACATACAATATAATTCCCATATCATTATCATTATTTCAAAGAATCATTTCATAAGAGAAAGTCGTTTTAATTAATCATGCTTTTCACCCCGCAAGTAAAACATATAAAAGAGTTTGAGAGGGGGCTATGACTCACCTTGATATGCCGCATATTATATTCACTTATCCAAAATGGGTACTTCCCATCTATCGCTTCCTTGATCATATATCCGTCATATTTCTCTATTTATTTATTTATTTATTTATTTATTTTTTATTTTTTTTTATTTATTTATTTATTTATTTATTTATTTATTTATTTATTTATTTATTTATTTATTTATTTATTTATTTATTTATTTATTTATTTATTTATTTATTTATTTATTTATTTATTTATTTATTTATTTATTTATTTATTTATTTATTTATTTATTTATTTATTTATTTATTTATTTATTTATTTATTTATTTATTTATTTATTTATTTATTTATTTATTTATTTATTTATTTATTTATTTATTTATTTATTTATTTATTTATTTATTTATTTATTTATTTATTTATTTATTTATTTATTTATTTATTTATTTATTTATTTATTTATTTATTTATTTATTTATTTATTTATTTATTTATTTATTTATTTATTTATTTATTTATTTATTTATTTATTTATTTATTTATTTATTTATTTATTTATTTATTTATTTATTTATTTATTTATTTATTTATTTATTTATTTATTTATTTATTTATTTATTTATTTATTTATTTATTTATTTATTTATTTATTTATTTATTTATTTATTTATTTATTTATTTATTTATTTATTTATTTATTTATTTATTTATTTATTTATTTATTTATTTATTTATTTATTTATTTATTTATTTATTTATTTATTTATTTATTTATTTATTTATTTATTTATTTATTTATTTATTTATTTATTTATTTATTTATTTATTTATTTATTTATTTATTTATTTATTTATTTATTTATTTATTTATTTATTTATTTATTTATTTATTTATTTATTTATTTATTTATTTATTTATTTATTTATTTATTTATTTATTTATTTATTTATTTATTTATTTATTTATTTATTTATTTATTTATTTATTTATTTATTTATTTATTTATTTATTTATTTATTTATTTATTTATTTATTTATTTATTTATTTATTTATTTATTTATTTATTTATTTATTTATTTATTTATTTATTTATTTATTTATTTATTTATTTATTTATTTATTTATTTATTTATTTATTTATTTATTTATTTATTTATTTATTTATTTATTTATTTATTTATTTATTTATTTATTTATTTATTTATTTATTTATTTATTTATTTATTTATTTATTTATTTATTTATTTATTTATTTATTTATTTATTTATTTATTTATTTATTTATTTATTTATTTATTTATTTATTTATTTATTTATTTATTTATTTATTTATTTATTTATTTATTTATTTATTTATTTATTTATTTATTTATTTATTTATTTATTTATTTATTTATTTATTTATTTATTTATTTATTTATTTATTTATTTATTTATTTATTTATTTATTTATTTATTTATTTATTTATTTATTTATTTATTTATTTATTTATTTATTTATTTATTTATTTATTTATTTATTTATTTATTTATTTATTTATTTATTTATTTATTTATTTATTTATTTATTTATTTATTTATTTATTTATTTATTTATTTATTTATTTATTTATTTATTTATTTATTTATTTATTTATTTATTTATTTATTTATTTTGACCTTATATATATATTTATTTAATTATTTGACATTAGTAACTTTATATTTATTTATGAATACTTTCTGATTTATAACTATTTATTTAATTTAATATTATTTAATTAATTATTTATTATTTTCTTGATTTATTAACCAAATAATTCTTTAAAAATACTTTTAAGTACCTCACTTGCCTTTATAATTCGTGGCTAATTATATTTGGGTTATATTCTGATTATTATGCTTTTTAACTTAGAATATTGTGATATATATATTTATTTATGTAATTTTTGCTAAATTTTTAGACATTGTTTACTACCTCTAAAAATTACCAAACCAAAACTGGTCAGAACAAGAGCTGCTGTGCGACTCAAAATATTTTATAAAAGATTTCTATGATGAACATTTAAGAAAAATCTCCCAATTTTATTTTAAGTTAGGGACACTTTGAACTCAGTTCACACCAAGTTTAAACTTCTGAAACCTATTAGTTAAGAAATTAAAAATCGTCAAAGTTGACTCAACATTAAGACAAAAATCCAGTTTTGACCACTTTTGGTAGAAAAATCATATCAATTCAACCTCTCTTGTGTCTCGCTCATTTTGAGGATTCTAAGCTTATAAATCGTTTACCGAAATAGTGATTTAAGCCTCATTTTTCGAGCAATTCAAATGCGTCAAAATGGATTTTCATACTTATTTCATTATTTACAGAATGTTCATTATATTTTGGTGTCTTAAGTCGTGATAGTGGTGGTGGTGTGATGTGTGCAAATTAAAGCTTTCGGTTAGTGCTTATATGAACCGAATTAGTGATTTGTAGGCTTGTCTTTGCCATTTAATAACCAAGTTAAGTTTTATAACTTTTATTTGACATATTTTCAGTAGGTTTATAATACTTTTTGTTACGAGATTGTTGGAGTTGGTTAAAGTTGCAATCTAGTGACTTTTAGCTTATTTTGTTGTGAAGAACTTTTACTTGGAATTTTATGTTTTAACACTTATTTTCATAAAATGTTGAGTAGTCATTTTTGGTTAAGTTGAATTATTTGGATGTTGGTGATTTTTATACAGAGACATATATGTGTCCTATATTTATGTGAATTTTCGCTAAATTTTTAGACATTGTTTACTACCTCTAAAAATTACCAAACCAAAACTGGTCAGAACAAGAGCTGCTGTGCGACTCAAAATATTTTATAAAAGATTTCTATGATGAACATTTAAGAAAAATCTCCCAATTTTATTTTAAGTTAGGGACACTTTGAACTCAGTTCACACCAAGTTTAAACTTCTGAAACCTATTAGTTAAGAAATTAAAAATCGTCAAAGTTGACTCAACATTAAGACAAAAATCCAGTTTTGACCACTTTTGGTAGAAAAATCATATCTTTGGTTTGGTTTAGTTTTTTTGAGTGATTCTAGTTGGAGGTTAAACTTAACTCTTTTATCTACAACTTTTATTTTGAAAGTTTTGTTTGAAACGGCCCTCACATGTTCAGTTCATCCGTCCAAAGACAGAAGAATAATTCTGTCAGAAAGTATTTGGGTCCAAACAACTCACCAATGACCATTCTTGCTTTATTAACACTTGAGTTCATCATTTACAAGATTAATACTTTATTTTTATACCTCTTAACATCAAATTTCCAGATTATTATACCTCTTTTAACATATTTTTCACTTAATACAAGTCCATATCCATCTCATAATCCAACAACAAGATTCCACTTTCTTAGATCTAACATGCATTCATTCAAATCAACACTTTTCAATACCAATCTTTATAGATCTAACTTTCAACAACATAAAAACATCTTTTTAATGAAAAATCTCAGAATATATTCTTCAAAATATACAAAAACATATAGATCTATGAAAAGGAAAATCACTTTAAAAGCTACTAATCTATAACAACACTTTTGGGTCTTAAACTTGTTGAATCCTTGGATCTTTCTCATAGATTTCGACATGCATATGCATGAGGAGAAAGATCCTATCAACTTTGCCTTCATCAAGTGTATATAACAAAGAAATCAAGAAGAAAACATAAACTTTTGATAAAACCTTTGAATATAAACAAGAACAAGATTAAATCTAGTAAAAAGGATGAAGATTATACCCTCTTGAACTTGGTTTTGATGATGGATTTATGGCAGATTTTTCGTGGCCTATATGCTCCATACAACCCTTATTTCAAGCTTAAAATAACCCTTAAATCTTACTTGAATCAACCCTTGATTAATCCTTAACAACCCTTTATTATTATCTTTGTTTAGATTTGATTTTTGTCTTTGTTTTTATACCTCTTAACATCAAATTTCCAGATTATTATACCTCTTTTAACATATTTTTCACTTAATACAAGTCCATATCCATCTCATAATCCAACAACAAGATTCCACTTTCTTAGATCTAACATGCATTCATTCAAATCAACACTTTTCAATACCAATCTTTATAGATCTAACTTTCAACAACATAAAAACATCTTTTTAATGAAAAATCTCAGAATATATTCTTCAAAATATACAAAAACATATAGATCTATGAAAAGGAAAATCACTTTAAAAGCTACTAATCTATAACAACACTTTTGGGTCTTAAACTTGTTGAATCCTTGGATCTTTCTCATAGATTTCGACATGCATATGCATGAGGAGAAAGATCCTATCAACTTTGCCTTCATCAAGTGTATATAACAAAGAAATCAAGAAGAAAACATAAACTTTTGATAAAACCTTTGAATATAAACAAGAACAAGATTAAATCTAGTAAAAAGGATGAAGATTATACCCTCTTGAACTTGGTTTTGATGATGGATTTATGGCAGATTTTTCGTGGCCTATATGCTCCATACAACCCTTATTTCAAGCTTAAAATAACCCTTAAATCTTACTTGAATCAACCCTTGATTAATCCTTAACAACCCTTTATTATTATCTTTGTTTAGATTTGATTTTTGTCTTTGTTTTTCTTGTTTCTTTGGGCCGAAAATCTTAAAGAAAAAGAGGAAGAAGAAGAGTTTTGAGAGTGAGAGAGAGAAGTGTGTGTAAAATGAAAGGGGAAGTGTGAAGTGTGGGGTGTGATGGTAGGTTAAGTTAACCTTGGGAGTTTAAGGGTATCATGTGGCTAGTTGAATGGTAATTGGTGGAGTGTACATGGGGGAGGGGGTGTTTGGCCGAATTTTTGGCAAGAAAAATTACAAATTTTGTAAGGAAAAATTATATAAGAGTCTTACACTCATGTCAATATGCATATATATGTATGTCTATGTAGGTATTTTGTATTGGGTGTATATATTAGTTCTTGCAAGAATATAAGTGTATGTATATGTTCTTGTATAAATATTTACTAGTTATGTAGTGTTTTAAAGACATGGTTTATAAATAAGTTTCTGAGATGGTAATTATATTTTTGTGTTCAAATGTACTTTAATTAGCTTGGTGTTTGAGTTGTTGGATATTTATAAGATTGTTGATTGTTGTCACAACTTGTGAGTCTTGTACAAATATTTTTATAACTTAACTTCTCGAAATAAAGTTTTTGGTTTGTTGACCTTTCGTCAAGTTCAATTAGAACTAGTTTATAGCTTGAGATTGTGTTGAATGATTATAGTTATTGTTCATGGCATTTCTAAGGCAACTAGCTATCTTTGGAAATTCTACTGAACTAGATGGCAAGTATCACTATGCCTTAATGTCTGGAAGGCTAAATCTCTTAAGAAACCTCTAGGGATAGATACCTAGATAAGTCTAAGTAAATTGTCCTAGTCGGAAATTGAGGGTTGTTACATCATTACCCCCTTAACTGAAACTTCGTCCTCGAAGTTCGATCATTCATACGGTAGTAGAAATGGATAAACCAACAGTATGGGTGTCTACACGGAGACATAAATGCGTGAAAGTCAAACAAGATTTCATCACGATTCTTGGTTTCTTGCGAGCTTTTAACTCTAGGGTTGGGGCATCCATTCCTTGGTTCCCAAAAATTCCTCTTGATTAGAAGCTTCGAAAAAGAGAAAGGTTACGAATGTCGCTCACTTCTTGAGACGACTGGAGATTAATCGCATGTAATCGTTACGGGCTGTCAATCTTGCCTAGATCAATACTAAATAATGGGATGATAATAAGAATGGCAATACGGAGGTGTAAAACGAACAAACGGCTCGTAACGTTAGTTACAATAAAGGCGGTAAGAAACGTTGGAATATCGATTGTTTGTGACTACTCATTTCCATTGGTCACTTGGTGTACTTTCCTTTATCGTTTGCTTTCTCAATTAAAGAAACGTCCCAATGGCTTCTCGCCTATCTTTAACTTTCTTCAGTTTGAAGTTGGACACGCTTGCCGCTACTTGAATCTATTGACTTCGTTTGTGATTAATCACTTGTTAAGGGATTACCCCCTTAACAAGAGTGATACTAGCCCATTATGCCAAGTTGCACTAAAATTGCGAAGGTACATCTTCGTAGTACCTCACTTTAGGGTTTTCTAGTGTTGTCTTTGTTATTTTATGGCGTGCAAGGGGATTATGAATTGGTTGATGATAGTTCCATCTTACTCCTCGTACTCACCTTTGTCTTTCAACTTCGTCCTTATTTTCCCCAGGTCGCCTTTTTAGTTATTCGCTAAGTCACATCGTTACCAAATTCTCTTGCTTTCGTCGATATCGTCTTGCAAATAGTTTTATGGCACCTTAAATTCTTCCTTTTTAATGTGAAAGTACTACCATCTATGACATATTGCCGACTACACTCCTTTTTAACATTGCACATATAACCTTTTCCATTTCTCTTCTCTTCCTACGCATTGCTCGCGATGGGATTTACAAAATCCTTATACTCACAAATAATCATATCACCACCATCTTGGAAAGACTAACACTTCAAGCCCTTTTTAGTATGGATCCCTTCTCAAGGACTTCAATCCTTCTTAGGTCCCTTCAGACTCCTACGAAACTACCAATGACCTTGCTTTTTAAAGCCTCATACCTATTTTTTTAGTTTTCTAAGCTAAGCTTCTTTTCAAGTACCCTAGCCTAATGTTCTTAGGAATTGTAATGTAACAAAATTTAGGTGAAACTTCACACCTCGTCCTTTTCTCAACCATTTAGTTTCCTCCATTTTTCTTTCGTGTTCTTCTGGATCACCATACTCCTTACCATTTCGCCACTCGGTCCATCTCTTACTAGAGTAATTGTCATCTTGGATGACACACGCGCAGTCGCTAGTCCTTGAAGTTAATTCCACTATTCTTTTTCACATCATGTTGATACGGGTCCTTTGATCCTAACTCATCACAAATGCGAATTATCCTTATCACCCTTCCGTTCAAATATTCCATAACTAGCTCCTCCCGGAGTTTGTAGTTTCTTGAAAAGTAGTTCAACGACCAACTTCCTTGATCGTTGTGGTAGCATGGGTTTTGACTTCTAGCGTCGTATTCCTTATTTGCTTTCACTGTTAACTTTAGCGATTCCATGTTGTTTTCTCCTTCACTCTTCTTGGGCGCACTACTCCTTGGGTCGACGGTCCTTGACGATTAACCATGTGTTGCAAATTGTTTTTCACTCAGATTCATCTTGTTTTAGCTTACCTCCCTACGACCGTTGACCTTGAGGGGATACTTTTCACGACTCCCCGTGCTTCTAAACTCGGGTGTTGAGCGTATATCGCTTTCTCTTGGCTCAGTTGATATGTTCTACTAATAGCTTGTCTTTCGATAGAGGTTTTCCAATTGATATTCAGAGAATAACGTGTGGAGTGCCGTAAAGATGAGCGCTACCGGAACTACATCTGTTAAATGGCGTCAATGCCTTCACTTCATTTGTTTGAGTCAAAAGACATTTCTTCACTTCATATTCTACTCCAAATCATCTTCAATGATGCTAGTGAATAACCCTTCTTGAAAGATAAAGTATAATCTTGCACTTCATACTCCTTGTTCGAGTATCTACCTTTGCTGTGATTACCCCCTTAACATTTTTCCTCTAGAAAAATGTGAGGGATCTCCTGCTCTTCACTTCATCTCGCCTTCCTTGACGATCTTCAACTCAGCAATTTCCTTATTCTTCGTGTAACAAATCTCCATCTACACACTTGTTTCGAAAAAGAAAGGATAGCTCGGAATCCTTTTCGTTACTCTTTAATCATGAGGGTTACTCAACCCATCCTAATATCTTATTGCCCTTAATTAGTTTTCTTCTTCCAATTACCTTTATTTTCCAGCATTGCTAGTGATCTCCTCCAAGTTTTAGGGACGTCCTTGTACTTAACCAAAAGTGACCTTCATGTCACACAACCTTCCTTTCGTTGGCCGCTCAATTTTCATTTTGGGTTGATTGACATAGATAGGGAAGACCTTCAATTCTTTCTCCAAGTTAAAGCTTAGTATACTCTTCGCTTGTGCTTCCATGTACTTTGACTTATACACCACCAATCTTCTCCGCCCTGCTTTATGTACATGATCTAATATCATCTTTTATGCCATATAATTATCCCAGGTATTTCACTTATGAGAACTGATGTCTCAACGTCTTTCGCATCCCTTGATGTCGCAGTAGGAGCAGGGTACTAGTTACTCGATTTCGCTATTGCAGAGTGTTGCGTGAGTGAGTTGTATGTTGTTAGGTCACTAACCTTTGAAGAGAAACGGTGGTGATAGTTACTTTGAATAATCGAGAATATCAAGGATATAAAATTTGGTTTCGAATAAATGGAATAGGGAATAGGAAACAAGAGATTCATTAAGGCCCGGATCAGACTCCTTGCGCGAGTTAATTAAATCACTTCTCTGTCTTTTGTTTCCCCATGGACTCCAACTTTCAATGACGTCAATATATGTCGCACCGACTTAGATAATATAGATAGATGTTCGCGTATACGTGTTAGAATAGAAATATCGCACAAATTTCAGGGTTACCATTCTCAGGACGTGTCGTCTGGAATATACATGGAAATGCGTCCTACTAGTGTCGTTGTGTCGTCATATGGCTTTAATACCGCTCGTCTTTCATAAGTCTCCAACTTCATTCGACGTTCACATATGTTTCGCACCATTTCAGATCGAATACCAAGGTTATGCGTCGTTTCCAAGAGGATAGAGTCGCGTCATATCTTGGGTCTACCATTCTCAGAGTATATCGTCCAACGTACGTGGAAAGATGCTCCACTGATGATATCGCCGTTGTCATATGTCCATAATGAATAGTGGTGTCGTAAGAAATAGGATGTGGGATAATTTCAAAAGAGCACGAGTGAACGAATATTGGATTGGAGGGGTACTTAATGACAACTTTCATACTTAGGAAATTGCTAATTTATAATGGATTTTTCAGAGACAATCACTAGTTCCCAAGCGGTCAAATCTCATCACGCAATATCTATATCAGTAGTAAGGACTAACCACATTATCATCATATCTAGCAGGTACTAGTTCTCAATAGTCAAGTCTTAGAGCATAATAACTATCTCAATAATAAGGCACAACTATATAATCACTAAATCCACACACTAGTCCTCAATTAGCTCAACCTCAGGGTGCAATAATTATCTTAATAGTAAGGCATGACTACATAATCATCGCAATATTCACGCGCTAGTTTCAAATAGCTCAAACTTAGAGAGTAAAGGCTCTTATATCCATATCGTCCATGAAATTTCATATCAACTCGTCATGCCTATATTTTCTTTCTAAATCGATCATAAATAGTCAACGTCATTACTCACTAATTTGAACAAGTCATACCCCAAAATGATTTCGTGCCTGATAATAATCTCATTATTTTAAAGTGCATATGCAACTTAAAGTTCAACATCATGAATCATAAGGCTTTTACGCATGCATTTCTCCCATAATTTCCCCATTGCACATTTCAAACTTTCACATTGATATTTCAAACTTTCACATTGCACATTACAACTTTCACATTGCACATTACAACTTTCACATTGCACATTACAACTTTCACATTGCAATCAAATCATGCCCAAATTCACATGTTATAGCATAGAGTAGCATGTATCAGCGAATATCTTTCAACCTTATTCATTTCACTTCTAATGTGCAAAAAGGGAATCCTACTAAACTAGCATAATCCTCAAGTAAGGCAAGTCTCGAATCGCTATATATGCTTAGGTGAATGTCTAAATGCAACAAGTATGCTCATAAAAACGGATTTATTAAAGATTTTTTTTTTATTTTTTTAAAAGGAATCCTTTTGAACATAAGTCTAAGTGGCCGTTTGAGTTTTACATGGTCCGCTCATAATTAAACGTAGATTCATGACTTTACGTTTAATTATGGTCCTACCATGTAAAGCTCAAACTAATCCGCTTAACCTTATGCTCGACTCGACTATAAAAATTCGTTTTGAAAAGAGGCTATAGTTTTGAAATTCCCGGAGGAACCCCAATGTTCTCTATAACCTTAGGCTCTGATACCATTTTCTGTAACACCCCAACCAAGGCGGAACGATGAGATGTACAGAAAGTCGAGTATTCAAAACAAAGGATAATAGATAACATTCACCATAGCTTTAGTTGATAAAAATAATTTTACAATGCACAAGCATGTGAACCAATTCCCAAATACAATACGTCTACCATACTTGGATATTGAGTCCACGAAACAAATAACAAATACATGAGATGATATACTACAATGATCAAGGCGGATTCCATTGCCCGTCACAAGGTTTGATCTTTGACTCCAAAGTGCAATGCAAACAATCATGATGCATATAAATCCTCAAAGCTTATGCTAATTCCTGAAAAGCATGAAGAAAAGTGTCAACTACGAAAACGTAGTTGGTGAGTGCATATGTTTACAAGTAAATCTCGTTACATATCCATTTCAAAATAGTTGAGAAATCCATGGTAAATTATAAAGTTCTCATTTGTCACATTTATCGTGAGAGAAAAATATATCAATCGATTAATCATTCATCATACCAAAACCATTTGGTCGTCAATACTTCAATATTGCCAAATTCAACAACTTCCAAGATTCCATATAAGGTCCAATACCCAAACCGTATGTTCAATCCATAATATCCAACCATAAATAATATCAATACCGCTTGGTCAATGGTAAGACTACCATGACGTAATTCGATGAGATTGTTCTTGAGCCACTACTAAGACCGGTTATGTCCCAATAATCAAATATATTGTCCCAAATGATAAGATAATGATAAGCACATGCTGTCAATCACGTGCATAAAGATAACCAAGGGTCGTGCCATGGAGACGACCATAAATATATAGTAGTTAGAGCACCGCGAGGCCAGACTGGCAATGAAGGTGGCCACAAAGGCAGACCAAACATCCCACCGTTACCTATAATAGTGGATGAGGGGACAAATCCTAGTTGCGCAACCCTCTAACTACAGGCCTCAAATGAGTTAATAGTAGTGTACAGGGGACCACCGTTTGACAGTACTCAAGCTCATCATATAACATATAACACGTTGAACATACAATATAATTCCCATATCATTATCATTATTTCAAAGAATCATTTCATAAGAGAAAGTCGTTTTAATTAATCATGTTTTTCACCCCGCAAGTAAAACATATAAAAGAGTTTGAGAGGGGGCTATGACTCACCTTGATATGCCGCATATTATATTCACTTATCCAAAATGGGTACTTCCCATCTATCGCTTCCTTGATTATATATCCGTCATATTCCTCAATCACATTTCGAGCCAAGACTATCCCTACGATAGGACTAATATACGTAAGTTCCTATCTTAAGCCATCACTAAGAAATGCCACTTTCATTATGTTGTCATAAATTTTGGGATCCAAGTATATTGTTAATATTTGCATCTTTTTGGTTGTAGAGAGTGTTGGTGTAAAAGGGTCACTTTCATTATACATGTAGTTATAGGTTGTTAGAATTTCGGTAACTTGCCTTTGATTATCATGGTTCCCATTGTGTGCTTTGCTTGATTATAATATTTGACATTAGTAACTTCATAATATTAATATTCATGAATACTTTCTGATTTATAACTATTTATTTAATTTAATATTATTTAATTAATTATTTATTCATTTTCTTGATTTATTAACCAAATAATTCTTTAAAAATACTTTTAAGTACCTCACTTGCCTTTATAATTCGTGGCTAATTATATTTGGGTTATATTCTGATTATTATGCTTTTTAACTTAGAATATTGTGATATATATATTTATTTATGTAATTTTTCTATTAATTTAAAAATAGTTATTAATTAGTGATTTTCACTTACTTAATTATTTCTAATTTATATGACATTTGTTCTTTGACTTAAAATGATTTTATTCCAGTAGGTTTTAGTCACTTTCATCATTGGTTGTGATTATTTAACCAATTTCATGATTTATATACTTTATTTATTTATTTATTTATTTATTTATTATTTATTTATTTATTTATTTATTTATTTAATTTAATTATTATTTAAATTTAATAATTATTTATTCATTTTCTTGATTTATTAACCAAATAATTCTTTAAAAATACTTTTAAGTACCTCACTTGCCTTTATAATTCGTGGCTAATTATATTTGGGTTATATTCTGATTATTATGCTTTTTAACTTAGAATATTGTGATATATATATTTATTTATGTAATTTTTCTATTAATTTAAAAATAGTTATTAATTAGTGATTTTCACTTACTTAATTATTTCTAATTTATATGACATTTGTTCTTTGACTTAAAATGATTTTATTCCAGTAGGTTTTAGTCACTTTCATCATTGGTTGTGATTATTTAACCAATTTCATGATTTATATACTTTATTTATTTATTTATTTACCTTTTTAATTATCATTTAAATTTAATAATTAATAGAAATTCTTAGAAATCACCACACAACTTTTTGGCTAAAAATCCCAGGCCTTTTAGGCAACTTTTATCATGGGAAAAATCATATCAATTCAACCTCTCTTGTGTCTCGCTCATTTTGAGGATTCTAAGCTTATAAATCGTTTACCGAAATAGTGATTTAAGCCTCATTTTTCGAGCAATTCAAATGCGTCAAAATGGATTTTCATACTTATTTCATTATTTACAGAATTTTCATTATATTTTGGTGTCTTAAGTCGTGATAGTGGTGGTGGTGTGATGTGTGCAAATTAAAGCTTTCGGTTAGTGCTTATATGAACCGAATTAGTGATTTTAGGCTTGTCTTTGCCATTTAATAACCAAGTTAAGTTTTATAACTTTTATTTGACATATTTTCAGTAGGTTTATAATACTTTTTGTTACGAGATTGTTGGAGTTGGTTAAAGTTGCAATCTAGTGACTTTTAGCTTATTTTGTTGTGAAGAACTTTTACTTGGAATTTTCTGTTTTAACACTTATTTCATAAAATGTTGAGTAGTCATTTTTGGTTAAGTTGAATTATTTGGACGTTGGTGATTTTTATACAGAGACATATATGTGTCCTATATTTATGTGAATTTTTGCTAAATTTTTAGACATTGTTTACTACCTCTAAAAATTACCAAACCAAAACTGGTCAGAACAAGAGCTGCTGTGCGACTCAAAATATTTTATAAAAGATTTCTATGATGAACATTTAAAAAAAATCTCCCAATTTTATTTTAAGTTAGGGACACTTTGAACTCAGTTCACACCAAGTTTAAACTTCTGAAACCTATTAGTTAAGAAATTAAAAATCGTCAAAGTTGACTCAACATTAAGACAAAAATCCAGTTTTGACCACGTTTGGTAGAAAAATCATATCTTTGGTTTGGTTTAGTGTTTTTGAGTGATTCCAGTTGGAGGTTAAACTTAACTCTTTTATCTACAACTTTTATTTTGAAAGTTTTGTTTGAAACGGCCCTCACATGTTCAGTTCATCCGTCCAAATACAGAAGAATAATTCTGTCAGAAGTATTTGGGTCCAAACAACTCACCAATGACCATTCTTGCTTTATTAACACTTGAGTTCATCATTTACAAGATTAATACTTTATTTTTACACCTCTTAACATCAAATTTCCAGATTATTATACCTCTTTTAACATATTTTTCACTTAATACAAGTCCATATCCATCTCATAATCCAACAACAAGATTCCACTTTCTTAGATCTAACATGCATTCATTCAAATCAACACTTTTCAATACCAATCTTAGATCTAACATGCATTCATTCAAATCAACACTTTTCAATACCAATCTTTATAGATCTAACTTTCAACAACATAAAAACATCTTTTTAATGAAAAATCTCAGAATATATTCTTCAAAATATACAAAAACATATAGATCTATGAAAAGGAAAATCACTTTAAAAGCTACTAATCTATAACAACACTTTTGGGTCTTAAACTTGTTGAATCCTTGGATCTTTCTCATAATTTCGACATGCATATGCATGAGGAGAAAGATCCTATCAACTTTGCCTTCATCAAGTGTATATAACAAAGAAATTAAGAAGAAAACATAAACTTTTGATAAAACCTTTGAATATAAACAAGAACAAGATTAAATCTAGTAAAAAGGATGAAGATTATACCCTCTTGAACTTGGTTTTGATGATGGATTTATGGCAGATTTTTCGTGGCCTATATGCTCCATACAACCCTTATTTCAAGCTTAAAATAACCCTTAAATCTTACTTGAATCAACCCTTGATTAATCCTTAACAACCCTTTATTATTATCTTTGTTTAGATTTGATTTTTGTCTTTGTTTTTCTTGTTTCTTTGGGCCGAAAATCTTAAAGAAAAAGAGGAAGAAGAAGAGTTTTGAGAGTGAGAGAGAGAAGTGTGTGTAAAATGAAAGGGGAAGTGTGAAGTGTGGGGTGTGATGGTAGGTTAAGTTAACCTTGGGAGTTTAAGGGTATCATGTGGCTAGTTGAATGGTAATTGGTGGAGTGTACATGGGGGAGGGGGTGTTTGGCCGAATTTTTGGCAAGAAAAATTACAAATTTTGTAAGGAAAAATTATATAAGAGTCTTACACTCATGTCAATATGCATATATATGTATGTCTATGTAGGTATTTTGTATTGGGTGTATATATTAGTTCTTGCAAGAATATAAGTGTATGTATATGTTCTTGTATAAATATTTACTAGTTATGTAGTGTTTTAAAGACATGGTTTATAAATAAGTTTCTGAGATGGTAATTATATTTTTGTGTTCAAATGTACTTTAATTAGCTTGGTGTTTGAGTTGTTGGATATTTATAAGATTGTTGATTGTTGTCACAACTTGTGAGTCTTGTACAAATATTTTTATAACTTAACTTCTCGAAATAAAGTTTTTGGTTTGTTGACCTTTCGTCAAGTTCAATTAGAACTAGTTTATAGCTTGAGATTGTGTTGAATGATTATAGTTATTGTTCATGGCATTTCTAAGGCAACTAGCTATCTTTGGAAATTCTACTGAACTAGATGGCAAGTATCACTATGCCTTAATGTCTGGAAGGCTAAATCTCTTAAGAAACCAATAGGGATAGATACCTAGATAAGTCTAAGTAATATGTCCTAGTCGGAAATTGAGGGTTGTTACAGTAAGAGTCTTGTGAGTGTGTGTGGTGACCCTAGTTACCTTCCCCACCTCCCATTCCCCCCTTATCTCTTCACACACACAAAACACACACTCTCTCTTTCTCTCTCAATCTCAAGAACACACACAAACACACACTAATCATATTTTCTTCAAAAACTCGGATCTAACGCTTAGGGTAACTTCAAAAGTGTAAGAATTTAGTTAAACAATAATCTTTCCCTTCAAAACTTCAAGATTTGTGGGTATATGATGGTGGTTTTTGTTAAGTCTTTAAATTTATAAAAGTTGTACAAGTAATTATCTCAAAACACACACACCTTAACGGATAGGGGACCCGATCAGATGCAGTATAGTTAAGTGATAAGTACAAGATCGTTCGCAGGGACGTGTTGCTTTACCTAATCTAGTAATATGTGTAATTCTAGCGGTTGTGGGGTTGTCACGATTTCCTATTAAACTAATTAAAAACTGAAAAGTAAATAGAAGTTGCAACCGCTTATTCAGCGAGAGGCTTAGTCTGAAAATAAGTTTGAAAAGCAAATAACAGTAATAAAATTAAAATACTTGTTTGACATCTCAGATCTCATGATACGACCAGATATCATTCTACCTACTTGCTAGACTGTTGGAAACTTAATCACGACTCAGATTCTCGTTAGATTCACTTTGCCTAAGTAACTAGTGTTGTCCCTAGACTCACACTATTTTATAAACAAATTCTCGTTAGATTCATTGTTTAAGCATTAATGACCTAAAGTTTGTGTTACTAATTCAGCTTTAAGTTACCCGACTCTTAAGCTATGACCAGATAATAATTTCTTCCATAAACATTCCACCATATAAGAGAATAACTTCTAATAGTAGAAAGCCTAATCTTTATCTTTATATATACTAAAAGGAACTAATAGCTTATTAACCAATCATAGCTCTCTAGTTAAGAAAAAACTACGAATACTTTTTAAGTTTTACTTTGCGAGTTTACTATGATTGCAATAATTTTTAATTACATTAATAAGAAAAATAAGATGATAATGTTGGATAAGCGATCTGGAGTTTGTATGCATTATTGGCATTAACAACAAGTTGTATGCATCAACAACACATGCTGGGCAACTTTAATTTTTTTCTTTTTTTACCAATTTATGTTATTTTTTATTTTACCCGTTGAAGGTAAGCACCTAAATCACCTGGTTCTCATCTATATAGGTCCAACTAACTATCCTGGTGCTCCATCTACTTATGTAAAATCATCTTCATTGTAGCTTTCTGTTTCAAGTTGGATATTTAGGATTTTTATGTTTATTCTATATTTTGTTTATCTATTTTGTTTCTCATAAAAGTAGAGGTATCGTGTAACATTTGTAAAATTTGACCCATTTGACTGTTATTAAGCGTGATTTAACGTGGTTATTTGATTCTTGAACCGTTGACCTAAACGTGTTGAATGGCTAATTGTTCTAGTAATTTAAATAGTTAATTCATTTTAAATATGAATTAAAGACGTGCTTTTATGCTAAATGAGACAATGTGAACATATGGATCGGGTTAGAACGTGAAACGATTTATAGGTTAACTGGAAACGTAATCGGGTGATCCATGGGTCGACCCATGACCCATGAACCACCCAATTAACCCAACCCTATCCAATCCCACTCTTACACTTCCTCACCCACTCATTCTCCTACACATTTATTTCTCTTATTCACTCCCTCACTATCGGAACCAGGTCTTCCCACCAGTTTCTGGGCTGAAGCAGTTGCAACTGCTTGTCACACCCAAAACCGGTCAGTCTACATCAAGAGACATAAGAAGACTGCCTATGAAGTACTCAGGAATCGTAAACCAAATATTGGATATTTTCATGTATTTGGTTGTCCGGTTTATATTTTAAACGATTCCAGTCAGCTTGGAAAGTTTGATGTAAAAGCTGATGAAGGTGTATTTTTAGGCTATTCAGATATTCGAAAGGCATTTAGAGTTTATAATTATAGACTCCAAAAGGTTCATGAGACAATTCATGTCACATTCGACGAATCAACTGAAGCAATCTACAAGAGACCAAGCCTTGATATTACTCCAGTCGTTCCAATAAATTTTGGTGAAACTGACCAAGTTCATCAATCAGTTGTTTCACCAAAAGATGTTTCCAGTTACAACAAATTGGAACCAGTTAAGAAGAAGAGCACCACCAGTGACACTTCATTCTATCCCTCCATCAATTTCAACTTACCACAAGAATTGGTGATTGGATCTGATGTACGTGCCACTCCAATATCAGCACCAGTTCAAACTCCAACTTCTCCAATTCTTCAAGAAATGCCTTTTAATGAAGAATTTCATGATGCAAATCGTGACCTCATTGACTCTGATGAGGACATAGAAATGGTTTGGACTGATCCTCCTCCAGAAGCTGCTGCAACTGAAGAAGATCGCCAGGTAACTTGCACTGATATTGTAATTCACCAGCCTAGTCAATACACTAGATGGACTCGAGCACATCCAAATGAACAGATTGTGGGAGATCCAAATAGTGGGGTTCAGACTAGAAGAGCCACCAGTGAGAAATGCTTAAACGTCACCTTCTTATCATTAATTGAACCGAAGAAGATTGACGAGGCTATGGCAGACCCAAGCTGGGTGGAAGCTATGCAAGAAGAGCTCGTCCAGTTTGAAAGGAATAATGTGTGGGAACTTGTTCCTTGTCCACCAGGGTTAAAGAAAGAACCCATTGGTACAAGATGGGTCTACCGAAACATGATGGATGAAGATGGCCATGTTGTAAGAAACAAGGCCAGATTAGTTGCCCAGGGTTATTGTCAAGCAGAAGGCGTTGACTTTGATGAAACTTTTGCTTCAGTTGCAAGACTTGAAGCCATCAGAATATTTTTTGCTTATAGAGCCCATCTGCAGTTTAAAGTCTTCCAGATGGATGTCAAAAGTGCGTTCCTTAATGGAACATTGGAAGAAGTTGTGTATGTTAAGCAGACTCCAGGCTTCATAAATGAGAAGCATCCTCACTGGGTCTATAGACTGAACAAAGCTTTGTATGGTCTTATGTTAGGACCAGTTTCAGTGAAACTGGCCAGTCTCCAGTTGCACCTGGAGACCCATAAGATTTGTCCAGAAATATATTGAAGTCCAGTTGCATCGTACAGTTAACGCAACTGAAGACTTCCTCCAGTTGAGAACTGACCAGTTGAAGAATCATTCCAGTTGAAGTCGAAGACAACAAGTAGAAGATAGAGAATGACAATGGCAGCGAAGCCCAGTTGACATTCTAGTCAGTTACAAACTGGAGACCATCAGTGGAAAGCTCTTACAAAGCTTTACACTGATTACGAGGAATTGACTTTTATGCTTTATGTGCTTTTACCCGGATAATAAGATTTATCTTATTATGTAAGTACAAAAAGGTACATAAAGCTGGTTGAGTAAAGTTGCTTTATACTGCAACTTTACACTGCATTTTAAGGAATTAAATGCTATTTCTTAAATGATCTCAACCACATTTGTACGGCCAAAGTTAACATCCCAATGTTAACTTTGCCTATAAATACAAGTCATTGCACAACCAAGAAAACACTTTCTTTCGAACAACTTCTTCGAACACACTTCGAAAGAATTCACACTTTGCAAACCTGCAATATTCTTGGTGAACTTGTGCAATATTCTCTCAATCACAAAAAGGAACATTTCACAACTTTAAGTGTTTCGATTGTTTAGAGAAATTCCAAGTGTAGATCAGTTGTAGTTCATAGGTTGTTAGGATATTTACATACTTTGTATTATCTTGGTTCCGCAACAACCTTGTAATTTATTTAAGGTTAATAAATAAATTACACTTGAAAATTACATATTGTCTCACCAATTTACTTTACAAGTATTTTGTATTATTGCATTGTTCTTTACTTATTGTCACTTAAATAAGTAATCTATCTAGAACTTGGTATATACTCTCCGTAACTGGTCGTCTCCAGTTCAGAGCTTATATTGCAAAGTAACTCCACTATCGACATAGAGGTGTCTTCAGGTAGTACCATCTATTGAGTTGGGACTTACAAGTGGTATCAGAGCAGAAGGCTAATAAACTTGCCTAGATCTGCTTAGATGTATACTACTGAAGGTGGAGATGGTTCTGGTCAAGGTGAAAACCCTTTGAATACTAATACACCACCTTTTCAAAATATTAATACAAACCCTCCTCCTCCTACTGCCCCAAATCACGTCCATGTACATTATTCTAACACTCCTGTTCCAAAATTTGATGGAAATAGTGAGACATTTGGTACATGGAAGGCCAGAATGCTTTTGCATTTCGGTGGGATAGAGAGGTATATGTTGAAAATCCTTAAGGATGGACCATATATACCCATGTCTCTTGGGGTAAGTTCTCTTCTAGATCCAACTGGAAGAAGAGGTTCTAGAGAAAAGCTCAAAGACCACTGGTCTGATTAGGATCGTAGACTTGTAGATCTGGACACCAGACTCAAGAACATGATCCTTGGAGCTGTCCCTGAAGATCTAATTCCAACACTTGTGTTGTTCCCAGTGCCAAGTCAATGTGGGATGAATTAGTTATTCAGTTTGAAGGAGGTGATGACACCATTGTCACCAGAAAAGTTGCCTTGAACAAGAAGTATGAATCCTTCTTTGCTTTGCCCAATGAAAGTCTAACTGGTACATACACCAGATTTTCTAGCCTCTTTAATCAGCTGAGAGGCTTGGGTGTAGAGAAGGATAAGGATATTCTTCTTGAGAAGTTTTGTGATATTCTTCCTTCCAAATGGGAAAATATGGATCTTGTCTTAAGACACGGTAAAACCCTGCATAGCCATACTCTTGCATCGCTCTATGGAGCCTTCAGATTCACTGAAGACAATAATGCTGCAAGACTGGTGGCTGAGCAGGATGCCATGAACCATGCCCAGAGTCCCAAGGTTGCTAGTGTAACTGAGAACCTTGTGCTACTTTAATGTCTGCAGAGAGTGTCCAGGCACACTCAATGAAGGAGATGTTAAACAGTTTCTTGAACTCTGGCCTAACCACTGAAATCAGTGATGGTTGTGATGAAACTGACGATGATGATCTGGTAGCCATGATTGCTAAAACCTTTAACAGGTTTAAGCATAAATCTAAAAGATTTAATGGCCCAAATAATGCTTCCAGCTCCAGCTCTCTGGATAAAACCAATCTTACCTGCTATAAATGCGGTAAGAAAGGTCATTTTATGAAGGAATGCAGATCTAGTCAGATGAACAACCAAACTGGTCCCCCTGTCCCTAATTTTAATTGGCCTGATGATAGCTACAAAGCTAAATATAAGAAGCTTAAGGCCCAGATTGCCCTCTTGTCCATGGAAAAAGAAAAGGATCAGTGCTTGATGGCACAAACTGAGGGAAAATGGGAGTACTCTGATGACTCATCAGCTGATGAAGAAGAGGAAAGGGACATGTGTTTCATAGCCTTGGAAGATCAACAGCAGCATGTGGCAAAAGAAGATGTCATCACTGGAAGATGGGTGGACATCATTTTGAAAAAGGTATGTGATTATGACAACCAAGTTGACCCAGAACTGAAACTGGACCTTGCTGAACATTAAGTGGTGATTTGGCTTTTGTGGAAACTGTTAGAGCAGATAGTGAAAGATATCTGGACACTATCTTAATTGAACTAAACAATGTTAAGCCACAGCTAAATGATTTACAAAGTGTCCAGTTGGCTCTCAAGGAGTCAGTTTTAAAAATTGAGGCTTTGGAATTTGATAATCAAAAATTAATTTCTGATCTTGAAAAAGAACAAATGATTATCAAGTCATGGGTAAAAGCATCTGGAAAGAACTATGATGCATTTTCTAGAACTATTGATGCCCAGAAAAATGCATGGAAATCTGGAGATCTGGAGATGGCAGCTCTCATACCAAATCTTCATGCATTGCCTCCAGCTCTCAGGGTTGAAACTTCTTATGATCAACCTGAAGCTGTTGAAACTGAACCCATTGAGACCACCCCCATTGAGGTTAAACCTGGAGCCAAACAGGCTAGTGCTCCAGTTAAAAAGGCCACTGGTAACAAGCCTTTACCTCATAAGTCTAAGGAGCCCAAGACCCAAAAGACTAAAACTCCAGCTGAACCAAGGTCCAAGGTTCAGCAGCCTGATGAAAACAATATTTTGTTTAAACTGGAAAGTCAACTCCAACTTTTGTCTCGACAGGTTCAGAGTTGTACTACTCGGATTAAAAATCTGGAAGGAGGTTCATCACCTCCAGTTTTAAAACAAAATATTAAACCCCCTTCAAAACCAAAACAAAAGAATGTTCCATCTGGAACTAAATCTGATAAGAAAAAGGGGAGCAGGTATCAAATACCAATCGTTTTTACTCATGCACCTGGATCTGGTGAAAAAGATCCAGATGTAGTCTTCAGTTTACCTCCACAACAATCAACTGTGACTTCTGTAGAGAAGTCCAGTGAACCCATCAAGAAAAGATGGGTTCACAAAAATAACTGATGATTTTTGTGGGTGTGCAGGGCGATCGAAAGAACAATATCTGGTATCTGGACAGCGCTACTGGCCGGACTATGACTGGATGTAAGCCCCTGCTTGAAGAGTTCACTGTCCAAGATGGACCGGCAGTGACGTTTGGTAATGATCAAAGTGGAAAGACTGAAGGATATGGTGTGCTCAATAATGGACAAGTCGAATTCAAGAAAGTTGCATTTATGAATGGTTTGAAATACAACCTGATCAGTGTCAGCCAACTTTGTGATGATGGCTACAGAGTTTTGTTCGATATTGCTCAAGGCACCATATTTAACAAGGATTGGAAAGTGGTGATGGTTGCACCAAGAAAAGGTAATGTGTACATCATGGATATGGAACCAGCTCCAAAAGAGCAGTGCTTCTATACCAAAGCTGATGAGGACACCAACTGGATGTGGCATAAAAGATTATCCCATCTTAATTTCAAAAATATTAACAAGTTGTCTCGCAAACAACTGGTTGATGGGATACCTCAAATTTCTTTCAATAAAGAAAAGCCATGTCCAGGGTGTAAGATGGGCAAGCAGAAAAGGGCCAGTTTCAAAACTAGACAAAACTTTAGCATCACTGAACCTCTTCACATGCTACATATGGATCTCTTTGGTCCAGTGAATGTTCAAACTAGAGCTGGAAAGAAGTACACTCTAGTTGTGGTCGATGAATTCACCAGATACTGTTGGGTGGTATTCCTCAGATCCAAAAGTGATGCACCTGCTGAAATCACCTCTCTCATCAAAAGAATTGAACTCAAGTATACTCGAAAAGTATGTCAGTTGCGAAGTGATAATGGTACTGAATTTCAAAATAAGGTACTTGAAACATTTTGCAATGACACTGGCATCTCTCAAAACTTCTCATCAGTACACTCTCCAGAGCAGAATGGAGTTGTGGAAAGAAAGAATCTCACACTAATAGAAGCAGCCAGAAGTATGCTATCTGAATCAGGTCTTCCCACCAGTTTCTGGGCTGAGGCAGTTGCAACTGCTTGTCACACCCAAAACCGGTCAGTCTACATCAAGAGACATAAGAAGACTGCCTATGAAGTACTCAGGAATCGTAAACCAAATATTGGATACTTTCATGTATTTGGTTGTCCAGTTTATATTTTAAACGATTCCAGTCAGCTTGGAAAGTTTGATGCAAAAGCTGATGAAGGGGCATTTTTAGGTTATTCAGATATTCGAAAGGCCTTTAGAGTTTATAATTATAGACTCCAAAAGGTTCATGAGACAATTCATGTCACATTCAACGAATCAACTGAAGCAATCAATAAGAGACCAAGCCTTGATATCTCTCCAGTCGTTCCAATAAATTTTGGTGAAACTGACCAAGTTCATCAGTCAGTTGTTTCACCAAAAGATGTTTCCAGTTACAACAAATTGGAACCAGTTAAGAAGAAAAGTACCACCAGTGACACTTCATTCTATCCCTCCATCAATTTCAACTTACCACAAGAATTGGTGATTGGATCTGATGTACGTGCCACTCCATTATCAGCACCAGTTCAAACTCCAACTTCTCCAGTTCTTCAAGAAATGCCTTTTAATGAAGAATTTCATGATGCAAATCGTGACCTCATTGACTCTGATGAGGACGTAGAAGTAGTTTGGACAGATCCTCCTCCAGAAGCTGCTGCAACTGAAGAAGATCGCCAGGTGACTTGTACTGATATTGTTTTACACCAGCCTAGTCAATACACTAGATGGACTCGAGCACATCCAATTGAGCAGATTGTGGGAGATCCAAATAGTGGGGTTCAGACTAGAAGAGCCACCAATGAGTAATGCTTAAACGTCACCTTCTTATCACTAATTGAACCAAAGAAGATTGACGAGGCTATGGCAGACCCAAGTTGGGTGGAAGCTATGCAAGAAGAGCTCGTCCAGTTTGAAAGGAACAATGTTTGGGAGCTTGTTCCTTGTCCACCAGGGTAAAGAAAGAACCTATTGGTACAAGATGGGTCTACCGAAATAAGATGGATGAAGATGGCCATGTTGTAAGAAACAAGGCCAGATTAGTTGCCCAGGTTATTGTCAAGCAGAAGGCGTTGACTTTGATGAAACTTTTTCTCCAGTTGCAAGAATTGAAGCCATCAGAATATTTCTGGCTTATGCAGCCCATCTGCAGTTTAAGGTCTTCCAGATGGATGTCAAAAGTGCGTTCCTTAATGGAACATTGGAAGAAGTTGTGTATGTTAAGAAGACTCCAGGCTTCATCAATGAGAAGCATCCTCACTGGGTCTATAGACTGAACAACGCTTTGTATGGTCTTAGACAAGCCCCAAGGGCCTGGTATGATACTTTAACTAAACATCTTCTTAAAAATGGCTTTCAAAGAGGTGCAATAGATAATACGTTATTTATCTTGAAAGAAAAAGGTAATATCTTATTGGTACAAATTTATGTTGATGAAATTATATTTGGTTCAACTGATGATGCAATGTGTAAAAAGTTTTCTAAAATCATGTCATCTGAGTATGAAATGAGTTTAATGGGAGAATTAACATTTTTCTTAGGTCTTCAGATTAAGCAAACTGAAAATGGAATTTTCATAAGCCAAGGAAAATATGTCAGAGATTTGTTAAGAAAATACAAATATGATTTTATCCCATCGAAAAACACACCTATTGCAGCACCATTAAATTTGGACTCTGACCCAACTGACAAACCAGTGAACATCACTGAATATCGTGGAATGGTTGGTTCACTGATGTATTTAACTACCAGTCGACCAGATATAATGTTCGCAACATGTCTATGTTCCAGGTTTCAGGCTAACCCTAAAGAATCACATTTGCACGCTGTTAAGCGTATCTTTAGATACCTGAAAGGGTGTCCTAATCTTGGTCTTTGGTACCCCAAAGGCTCAGGGTTAGAGCTAATGGGTTATTCAGATTCAGATCATGCAGGTTGTAAGATAGATAGAAAATCAACAACTGGTGGTTGTCATTTCCTTGGAGGAAAACTGGTAAGTTGGACCAGCAAGAAGCAGACGTCAGTCTCAATGTCCACTGCTGAGGCAGAGTACATTTCTGCGGCCAGTTGCTGTGCCCAGATTCTCTGGATCAAAAACCAGTTACTAGATTATGGTCAAAAGTATACAAGGACCCCAATCTTTTGTGACAACACCAGTACTCAAGTGTTTTAACCCACTTGATATCATCATTTGACGTGTTTAAATTTATTTTGGTAAATGACAACTGTTTTTATTGGGAAAATAAATATTAGTGGGCGCGTGGGTAAGTTAAGCCGTCGTAGCATTTAATGCTGACACAATGAATTATGTTTTTGATTCAAAATTCAAACTTATTTTGTAAAAATATCTACAAAATTGATTTTGTTAATAAAATATATTTTTTGGTATTTCATTGGGATCTTGAATTCCTTATAAATACCCTTATTTACTCCGATCACATTTACTTCCCTTTACATTCTTTTCATTTACTTCCCAATCATCTAAAATTGCTTCCTTTTCTCTCTCTGCTTCTTAAATCAAGAACCCTAATTCCAAAATTTCAATTTCATTTTCAAATGGCACCTAAATCATCCCGTTCAAGAGATATAAATCTCTTATCTGTCCCATATGCTCCTTCACCAGATGTCAAACAGGCATCTGGTGCTCCTAGTAACACTTCGCTCATCAAATTAAACCCAAATAATCCGATGGCGAGTTTACAAGGAACCCAAGGGTCCAATACCCTTATTGGAAGAATCCAAAGTTTTTTGAAGGATTCTCCAATTGGACCCTCATTCTCTTTAAACCCACGCAAGATGTTTCACGACTACTTGTGTGAGTTTTGGTACACTGCTACTCTTTCTTCCGATTGTTCCTCCATCACTTTCACATTAAAAGGTGGAACAATCCAGTGTACCTTATCAGCAGATGTGTTGAGGGATGCCTTACACCTCAACTACTGGAGAGAGGGTGAATCTCCAGTTGTCATCACCCCAAACATTAATTTTCGCCAGGTTGAATATTGACCCTGAAGATCTGGAGCTAAAGTTGAATATTGACCCTGAAGACTCTCAGCCTATCTCTTCAGTGACCAAGAGAAGACGAACTGGCGAAGGGCCATCTAATTAAGTTCTCTTTTCAATGTATCTACTTGTAATTTTATTTACATTTTGTAACTTGTGTAAATTTCATTTCCTTGTATAAATGAAGTTACCAGTTTGTAACCACAAGGTAGATAATAGATTAGATCTAACAAACTTAAAAAGAAAAACCCAAGGCATTTATTGATCTATAAAAATGACTTGGAAAACTTAGATAGATTTAATCGAACAAGTCTCTCCAGTTCACACTTATACAGATACAAGAACTGAAAAAGACTTGGCAATATTTCAGGACAAATAGGGGGAATTTGTTAGGACCAGTTTCAGTGAAACTGGCCAGTCTCCAGTTGCACCTGGAGACCCAGAAGATTTGTCCAGAAATATATTGAAGTCCAGTTGCATCGTATAGTTAACGCAACTGAAGACTTCCTCCAGTTGAGAACTGACCAGTTGAAGAATCATTCTAGTTGAAGTCGAAGACAACAAGTGGAAGATAGAGAATGACAATGGCAGCGAAGCCCAATTGACATTCTAGTCAGTTACAAACTGGAGACCATCAGTGGAAAGCTCTTACAAAGCTTTACACTGATTACGAGGAATTGACTTTTATGCTTTATGTGCTTTTACCCGGATAATAAGATTTATCTTATTATTTAAGTACAAAAAGGTACATAAAACTGGTTGAGTAAAGTTGCTTTATACTGCAACTTTACACTGCATTTTAAGGAATTAAATGCTATTCCTTAAATGATCTCAACCACATTTGTATGGCCAAAGTTAACATCCCAATGTTAACTTTGCCTATAAATACAAGTCATTGCACAACCAAGAAAACACTTTCTTTCGAACAACTTCTTCGAACACACTTCGAGAGAATTCACACTTTGCAAACCTGCAATATTCTTGGTGAACTTGTGCAATATTCTCTCAATCACAAAAAGGAACATTTCACAACTTTAAGTGTTTCGATTGTTTAGAGAAATTCCAAGTGTAGATCAATTGTAGTTCATAGGTTGTTAGGATATTTACATACTTTGTATTATCTTGGTTCCGCAACAACCTTGTAATTTATTTAAAGTTAATAAATAAATTACACTTGAAAATTACATATTGTCTCACCAATTTACTTTACAAGTATTTTGTATTATTGCATTGTTCTTTACTTATTGTCACTTAAATAAGTAATCTATCTAGAACTTGGTATATACTCTATGTAACTGGTCGTCTCCAGTTCAGAGCTTATATTGCAAAGTAACTCCACCATCGACATAGAGGTGTTTTCAGGTAGTACCATCTATTGAGTTGGGACTTACATCTTAGACAAGCCCCAAGAGCCTGGTATGATACTTTAACTAAACATCTTCTTAAAAATGGCTTTCAAAGAGGTGCAATAGATAATAACTTATTTATCTTGAAAGAAAAAGGTAATATCTTACTGGTACAAATTTATGTTGATGATATTATATTTGGTTCAACTGATGATGCAATGTGTAAAAAGTTTTCTAAAATCATGGCATCTGAGTATGAAATGAGTTTAATGGGAGAATTAACATTTTTCTTAGGTCTTCAGATTAAGAAAAATCTGAACCAAATATAATTTACACTTGAAAATGGGACACAAGGAGTGCCTCGAAAAAGGGGTTTTGAAAACAAAGGGTGCGATGACCATGAAGGGCCTTACACCTTAATGGAGGTATTTTTTCATCCACCTTGTGGAAAGTATGGGTGGGAGTTCTGGTGGACTTGACCAGATTAACTCCGCACAAGCAGAGATGGCATACTGCTTGTGGAATAGATTGAGAGTGGATTTTGCTGATATCCTTTATAGAAGCCTGGTTCAAAAACTTAAGGGCACCAGGGGACTATGTATCCCCTTCTCCAGGTTTCTCTCTCTTTGTTTTCTACAAATTCTGGGCAGTGAAGCTTATTTAAGCACAGATTCACTTTACATTGTCCCAGATTTGTTGAGGAATCTTGACTCTCTAGTATCTAAAGCTGGAGAGGTCGAGATTCCAGATAGAATGCGGCTGGCATTCGCAAAAACCGATGCACCAGTCCAAGGTGAGTCGGAAAGACAACTGGGCGGGCCTCAAAATAATAAGGGACCCACCAGTTCGTCTGCTGGAATTGTGACCATTGCCGAACCCGGGCAACAGTCTAACCCCTCCAGCTCCAGCGTGTCTGTCCCCACAACCATTTACCCTGGAGACCTCCCAACAGGTCTTTCAGGAGTTCCAAAGGCAATAAGAACACGTCGCTTTAGGACCTTGTCAGCACTTGCCACTGACAGTAGAAACCTGACCAGCCCTCCAGGTTCCTCCCAACAGGAACCTGGAGAAAGTCAAACGGGACAACCGCAAGCAGCCACCCTCGCAATTTCTGTAGGAGAGGGTGGTGAAGATGAAACTGGGCTACCCCAACCTAGATTAGAGTATGAGTCAAGCACAAAGTGTCCACGGCCTTTCTGACACTTCTATTGCACGAACTAACGAAGTCTCTGGCCAGTCACTACTGTAGACTGAGGTTCCCAACTCTTTGGCCGATGATGTTATGGTTGTGGATAGAGCAACTATAACTGAGGCAACCCTAGTGACCTCTATCCCTGGTGAAGATACCTCGGTATCTGATCCTCCAACAGATGCAACCTTCCAGGAAACTGGAGAAGGTCATCTGGAGACTGACCCATCTGGTCAGCCCTCAGTTACATTCATGGATCTGGACATGAATGTTAATGACGAGGAAATCCTTATTGAGTCTTCGGATTCAGAAGGTACTGAATCAGACTTGGAGATTTTTGAGTCTTCTGTACAAGCTCAAAACCCTTCATCTCAAGTCTCGCTTCCAGATGCTTCAATTTCAGTTTTACCATCCCAAATAAATAAGCCTACTGAAATACCATTCCCCACATATAACTATATGTCTGGAAACAGACGTATGGCACCATCACCATCTGGGCAGTTCTCACTCCTTCGAGAAATGCCACCCCCACCGTCGCCGTTGTTCACACCTGAGCATTCTCAGCATGAACAACACATTGTTACTTCAGTCCCTTCTTCTTCTACCACTCCAATTATTACTTCTTCAACTGCTGTGATGTCAACTGGGGAGGCTTCTCTCAATTTGCCTCCTCCAGTTGCTCCAGTGGAAACTGCTGCAGGTCCAGTGACACCTTCTCCCCCGTCACTGGACAGTCAAGTTGTGTCTGTTTAAGCCGATATCCAAAACCTTCTTACCAGGGTGGAGGATATTCAAAAGACACTTGACAAAAACACTAAGTCTTTCTCCAGATACCACAAGGACTATCTGACCAATATTAAAGTGGTTGATCTAGGGATTAACAAGTTCTCATCAAATGAAGACTTGGTGTTAAAGAAGCTCAATGAGCTGGTCGGAGGCTGCAACAATCTGGCAACTTCTCTAAAGGAAGCCTTCGACCTCACTCAGTCCAATGTCACAACCTCAATCTCAAATCTGCTGGGTAACACTGTTAGAAGATCAGAAATTGATTTGAAGGAGATTGAAAAACAGGTGAAAGAGTTAGTTGAAAAGCCTGGGTTGAATGTGACTGAGCTTGGGCAGCAGTTAATGGTTTCAGTTGGTCAGAAGATCGATGATACGCTGGGTGCAAGGGAAACACAATTGATAGAAAAGGTGATGTCTGAGATCACTAAGCTGGCCACTCCTCAGGTTGATATGGCCCCACTCACTAATGAGATCAACCAGTTGAGAGGCAGCATTGATAATTTGAGCACCCAGGTATCTAATCATACTCAGTCCATTGCAAATCTGACAACTGAAGTGAATAATTTGAAACAAAAGGATGAAGAAGTTAAAGAAAAGGTGGTTTCGGGTCGTAGTGAAGATTCTAAAATCTTGGAAGAACTGAAAACTGGTCAGCAACTGGTTACTGCAAATGTTCTGACTTAGTCAAAGGAGACCAACCATCTATGGAGGTCTTTCAGAATGATGTGTGGAATTTTTAAAGAGTGCAAGAACTTACAAACATGGCAGCCTCTTGACCGGTTGCCATCTCACCCCGCTGAATGGGAAGCTATAAGGGCAGGTCTTGATGCTGCCAAGGGGGAAAGAAGTGCAGTCCTTGCACCAGTTGCACCTGAAAGAACTCCAACTGAAAGTCAATCTGGTGGTAATGTGATTGTGGCTACCAGTACTGAAACTGGTGAGCAAAGAGTAGATAATTTGGATGTGATGGATAGGGGGAATATTGATAAGGGTAAAGGTTTAGCATCTGATGTAGCCCAGCCGGCCACTGATATACCATTGTTGGAAACTGGCAATGCTGATGTACTTCCTCCAGTTTCTGAAAGTGATAGCAAGCGTCTGGCAAGGCTTGGTGACCAAATTAAAGAAAGAAAGAAAATGAAACAAGCCAACCAAGCTGAAGCCAGACAACATCTGGCCAAGATTAAATTGCTTGATATTAGTGATGCTCACTTGTTAGGAATCACTAAGGAGGAGTATGCTAGAGTGAAAGATGATGCTAGGATAGTGGGTATGTTAAAAGAAATGTTTGACATTGAACTTGACAGGCACTATCCTGATGATGAAGCTGAGTATGATGCCAGAAACTTAAATATATCAGTGGAGAAGGCAAAGGAGAACAGGGCCAGTGGGATTCAGAAAAGAATTGAAAATGTAAGAAAGGTTGTGAAAAGGGTTTTGAATCCACCCAGGAGGAATCCCCAACCAAGAAAGCCACTGCATAGAGATGCTGACCTTAGAACTTTTGTTGAACCAACTGGCGATGTATCAAATGATGACATCAAGAATGCTGTGCTGGCTGCTGGTGCTGGGAGTATTAAAATATCAAATGAATCTGAAGCAAGAGAATACTACTCCCAGATCATGGCAACCAGAAGACACGGTGGGGCAATCAATGGTGTGTTTGTTACAATTAAGCCAGGCACCAAGTACTTTCATGTTGAAGTCAGTTATGCCAGAGGGCCACTGGTTAGAACTGACAATCCTGGTGCAATGCAATATGGGTTCTCAGAATGGGTAGAAATGGTGAACTTTTTGGAAGCTAAGGCACAAAAGAATAGGTTTGAGAAAGCTTGGGTTAACTTCTTGAAGGGCAAGATTCAACATAAAGAGAATCTGGAGCTTAAGTTGAATATTGATCCTGAAGACTCTCAGCCTATCTCTTCAGTGTCAAAGAGAAGGAGAACTGGCGAAGGACCATCTGATTAAGTTCTCTCTTCAGTTTATCTGCTTGTAATTTTGTTTACATTCTGTAACTTATGTATATTTCATTTCCTTGTATAAATGAAGTAACCAGTTTGTAACCACAAGATGGATAATAGATTATATCTAACAAACTCAAAAGAAAAACCCAAGGCATTTATTGATCTATAAAAATGCCTTGGAAAACTTAGATAGATTTAATCGAACAAGTCTCTCCAGTTCACACTTGTACAGATACAAGAACTGAAAAAGACTTGCTAATATTTCAGGACAAATAGGGGAATTTGTTAGGACCAGTTTCAGTGAAACTGGCCAGTCTCCAGTTGCACCTGGAGACCAAGAAGATTTGTCCAGAAATATATTGAAGTCCAGTTGCATCGTACAGTTAACGCAACTGAAGACTTCCTCCAGTTGAGAACTGACCAGTTGAAGAATCATTCCAGTTGAAGTCAAAGACAATAAATGGAAGATAGAGAATGACAATGGCAGCGAAGCCCAGTTGACATTCTAGTCAGTTACAAACTGGAGACCGTCAGTGGAAAGCTCTTACAAAGCTTTACACTGATTACGAGGAATTGACTTTTATGCTTTATGTGCTATTACCCGGATAATAAGATTTATCTTATTATTTAAGTACAAAAAGGTACATAAAGCTGGTTGAGTAGAGTTGCTTTATACTGCAACTTTACACTGCATTTTAAGGAATTAAATGTTATTCCTTAAATGATCTCAACCATATTTGTACGACCAAAGTTAACATCCCAATGTTAACTTTGCCTATAAATACAAGTCATTGCACAACAAGAATAACACACTTCGAAAGTCACACACTTTGCATACCTGCAATATTCTTGGTGAACTTGTGCAATATTCTCTCAATCGTAAAAAGGAACATTTCATAACTTTAAGTGTTTCGATTGTTTAGAGAAATTCCAAGTGTAGATCAATTGTAGTTCATAGGTTGTTAGGATATTTAAATACTTTGTATTATCTTGGTTCCGCAACAACCTTGTAATTTATTTAAAGTTAATAAATAAATTACACTTGAAAATTACATATTGTCTCACCAATTTACTTTACAAGTATTTTATATTATTTCATTGTTCTTTACTTATTGTCACTTAAATAAGTAATCTATCTAGAACTTGGTATATACTCTCTGTAACTGGTCGTCTCCAGTTCAGCGCTTATATTGCAAAGTAACTCCACCATCGACATAGAGGTGTCTTCAGGTAGTACCATCTATTGAGTTGGGACTTACATACTTTGATAAGCACCTAAATCACCTTGTTCTCATCTATATAGGTCCAACTAACTATCCTGGTGCTCCATCTACTTATGTAAAATCATCTTCATTGTAGCTTTCTGTTTCAAGTTGGATATTTAGGATTTTACATACTTTGTATTATCTTGGTTCCGCAACAACCTTGTAATTTATTTAAAGTTAATAAATAAATTACACTTGAAAATTACATATGTCTCACCAATTTACTTTACAAGTATTTTATATTATTTCATTGTTCTTTACTTATTGTCACTTAAATAAGTAATCTATCTAGAACTTGGTATATACTCTCTGTAACTGGTCGTCTCCAGTTCAGCGCTTATATTGCAAAGTAACTCCACCATCGACATAGAGGTGTCTTCAGGTAGTACCATCTATTGAGTTGGGACTTACATACCCGTTGAAGGTAAGCACCTAAATCACCTTGTTCTCATCTATATAGGTCCAACTAACTATCCTGGTGCTCCATCTACTTATGTAAAATCATCTTCATTGTAGCTTTCTGTTTCAAGTTGGATATTTAGGATTTTTATGTTTATTCTATATTTTGTTTATCTATTTTGTTTCTCATAAAAGTAGAGGTATCGTGTAACATTTGTAAAATTTGACCCGTTTGACTGTTATTAAGCGTGATTTAACGTGGTTATTTGATTCTTGAACCGTTGACCTAAACGTGTTGAATGGCTAATTGTTCTAGTAATTTAAATAGTTAATTCATTTTAAATATGAATTAAAGACGTGCTTTTATGCTAAATGAGACAATGTGAACATATGGATCGGGTTAGAACGTGAAACGATTTATAGGTTAACTGGAAACGTAATCGGGTGATCCATGGGTCGACCCATGACCCATGAACCACCCAATTAACCCAACCCTATCCAATCCCACTCTTACACTTCCTCACCCACTCATTCTCCTACACATTTATTTCTCTTATTCACTCCCTCACTAAATGCATACAAATTCTCTCACTCACTAAATTCTTACCTCATTAAATGTATTTCATGTTAGATTAGTATAAGATTCATCATCATTATCATCAACTAAGCATCATATCTAATTTTGGAAAGTCAAAGTACAAGAAATCTTGTGATTTAGCTAAATTTCAGAAATTGTTTCAAATTCATTGTTTAATGTTTATTATCATGATTTTAACCAAAATAAAGTGACATTGGGTCAAATTGAGAGTCAAACCCGTTTTTAGTAGAAATTAGGGTTTTTAATTACTCTCTCCGTCCCATATTAGTGTCCTATTTTGACTTTTTGAGTCTTTTGCTTTCAACTTTGACCGTAAATATTTTTGTTTGTGTTATATAACACTTGATATAACATATATGAATTGATTGAGTTTTGAATGTACTTTTCATTGATATAACTTTTATCAACTAATATATAACACAAACAAAGATATTTACGGTCAAAGTCGGAAGAAAAAGACTTGACCAGTCAAAATTGGACAATTAAAATGGGACGGAGGGAGTATTTAATTTGGTCAAAAACTAATTTCTTATCTAAATTGAGGATTATGGGACGATTCTTGGTCGAAAGTCAGAGTTCACTTTCAAAGTCAACTTTTGTTCTTCAGCATTTTTGCCCAAAAACCCACCTTTTCTTCCTTTCCAGCGTAACCTACGCTCGAGTGGCCGTAACTTACGGTCCTCTGCTTCTTCCAAATAGACCTTACGCCATTTAGGGTCTGTTTACGCTGCAAAACATCAAACCAGACGCCAAAACAAGGCTTTCCAAGCCACCGTAGTCTACGCTGTCTCTGCCGTATCTTACGCCTGTTCAATTTCTCCTACCGTAATCTATGTCACCTTACAACGTATCTTACGCCCTTTGTATCATACGTATCTTACGCCCTTCCAAGTCTGGAGTAGGTCCAGTAGAACGCGTTTCTGGTCAGATCTTCAGTGAGGCTCCAGTAGTCGAGTCTGGAGCGAGTCCAGTAAATCTGGACTAAATCTGGACCTAACAAATTCCCCCTATTTGTTTAGAAATAATGCAAGTGTTTTCAAGCTTGAATCTATACATTTTGTTAGCTTGAAAAACACAAGTTTCGATTTGTCTAAAAATCTAAGTTACTGGAAAACACTTTATAGATCATGAGTGTTTTCAGTTTCATCAATTAAGTTCTAACTTAGACTAAATCTGATCATTTACTTATAGGAATAAAAAATTGCAACTATTATTACATTCATCAACTGATAAATAGTATACAATTTTCATAAGACAATAATTTACAATAAGTAAACAATAAAAGTCAGGCCCTTTTTTTCGATGTCCTTTCTGGAGCATCTTCAGTAGCCTTTCTTTTTGGTGATGGAGAAGATGGTATTGAATCTGGTGCTCTTATGCCCATTGCAACTTCCATCTGTTGCTTTCTTCTCCATACCTTCTCAATCCTTTTAAGAAATGCTTTAACATCAGTCGACACATTTGTCTTCCCCCTGAACGTTAGAGCAATTTCCTTCAGTTCACTCCATCCAAATGCTTGGACTGAAGTACTTCTCCTCTCGTCAGTAAAGTTACCCTCCCTGGTCAACTTTACTTCAAACTTTGACATGCCTTCATGATCTTCAGCCAATTTGATTTCAGCACCAGTAATCCTTCTTGCATCAGCCCTGAAATTCGACAACTCATTGTATTTTTCTTTCAGCTTGGCTTGCTGGATCAAAGCTTCAGTATCCTTGGACATTCTCCTTTGCTCTACAGCAGATTGGAGTTCTTGACGATTTATTTTTCGAGAAGTGTCCAGGGGAATGAAAGTACTTACATCAGCATCTTTGATTGCTTTGATCTGTCTGGCAGTCAACTTTGGTAAACTAGTAAGTCTCTTTCTGTACTCTATCTCCAGAGCACCAGCATTCTTTCTTATCTTTTTCTGGAGACTTACCAGTTCATCCTTTCTTTGTCTGATGAGTTCTGGTACACTCACGCCATAAATAATTGAATCATAGACTTGTTCTTCTTCAGCGTAGAATGAGCGTACATGAACATCATCTAATGCATTTAGGCATTGATGAACTCTGGGGTCATCTTTCATCTTTTTATAAACTTCAATGTTAATGCCTAACCTTCCAGCATTGTAAGAGTCCATAGTCCCTATTGTTGCCATCTCCCTTTGATGGGCCAGCAGTTCATCCTTTTGATTTCTTTTGTAAATCTCTATCATTATGCATTCTTGTTCTAACTTCTTTGAAGTTTCATCATCAACATCTTCAGTATGCTCTTCCTCTTCACCAGATACCACTTTTTCTTTTCCTTTAACAGCCTTTAGTGTAGTTGGAATATCTGGGAAGGTCTCAAACTGGGGCTCACTGGCTTCAGTACCAGTAGCTTCTTCAGTTAGCCCGGCTTCAGTGCCATATGCTCTTTGTGACAATTGTTTCAGAGTTTGGTCACCAGACGACTTTTCCCCCTTGGAACGATCTCCAGTTCTTGACTTGAGATCATTCCATAATTCTTCAAGCATAAGTCTATCTAGTGGACCAAAAGTTGTACCTTCTACTGGAGTTGTTTCAGACACAACTTTCTTGAGTGCCAGCACTTCCTTCTAAACATTTGCAACAGCTGTAGGCAACTGTTTTGGCAACTTCTCATCCAGTAACTTTTCTACTTTGGGTAACACCCCATCATGAATGCTACGAAGAACAGTCCCCGAAACTTCTTCACATAATTCTTTCAACATATTGTTTCTGAACTTCCTTGTACATTCATCACTTAAAGTACTAACAACTTCACTCTGTTCCAGTGTGGGTCTACTTTCCAGAGAACTGACCCTGAAGACCAAATTCTGAACATCTTCTTTCAGACCTGCCAGTTCGCCAGTGACTGCAGTCTGAACAGAAGTAACCAACCTAGTCTCTAATCCCTGGACTGCCATTTTGATCTTTTCAGTGTTATTGTTTGTGGCCAGTACCAGTTCATCAAGCTTCTCATAAACCAACTTCTCATTCCCAGCAAAGACATTCATCTCTGAAGCAAGGTTATTTGATAATAAAGATTTGAAGTCTGAAATAACCTGAGATGAAGTCTGGAGTGATCTCTCCAGGTCCGCCACCTTACTTAAAAGGCCTTGGACCTCGGCAGAAGAAGAAGTGGAGAGACCAGTGGGAGGTTCAAGATGGAAGGTAATCTGGTCATTAGAGGAACTTGTGCCCAGTCCTCTTCAGTTGCAGCTTCAGACGTTACAACTGGTGACTCCGGCGCACGAGGTGGAGGTTGAGATTCTGAAGGTTGAGTGGTTGCTGGAGTGAAGTATTGAGTGTGTTCTGGAATTGAAGGTGGTGGTGGTGGTGGCATGTTTGATTGTGGTGGTGGCATTGTTGTGGTGGTGGCATTTCTGGTGGAGGTGTTGGTATTTCTGGTAGATTTTCTTCTTCTTGGACATCTTCACCAAGAAAATTCAAGTCTGCATCAAAACCTTCAGACATTGGGGAGTCAACATCATCCCATTCTGGAGCAATCCCAACTGTCTGTTCACCAGACTGTTCACCAGTCTCTACATTCACTTGTTCACCAGCTTCTACATTCACTTGTTCACCAGCCTCTACATTCAAGTCCAGTGGAGCCTCTTGCTCACTAGTAACATGTTCATCAGTCTGAACATCTACTTCAACTTCCTCAACATCCTGCTCTACAACCTGGGCAACATTTTCAGCTTGTTCATCAGTTTTCTGCCCAACTACCTCTTGTTCAAAAATTGGAGATCCATCCAAATTCATAACATCACCAGGATGTCTTGCTGGATTCACCTGGAGTCCAGCTCTCATCAGACGCCTATTAGTTCTAGGACGTCTGGAAGGTTCAACAACTTCTAGACCTTGACATTCTGGAGCAACTTGTCTAATTGGCTGTACAGCCTCGATTATCTGTACATCATCACCAGATGGTCCTTCAACTGGAGCCATTTCAACTTCTTCCTTTTGGAAGGAAAGCATGGACTGAGGAATATCTACCTCATCCACTGGAGACCTGAGGTTGACCAGGTCCCTCATATACTCACTCACAGAAAAATGAGTAGTATCCATATCATACTGGTCGCCAAGAGCATTCTTAAACATAAGAGAAAGGAAACGAATATAAGGAACGAAAGGTTTTCTTCCTTTCACTCTTAGGCGCTCAACCAGGTCATCAAAAAGGATCTGGGCAAAGTCCACTCTGAGCCCAAACCATAAACAGTAGGCAATCTGGAGGTGTGTTTGATTAATCTGGTCTAATCCTCCAGAGCTGCCTCCCAGACACTCAACAATATGTGTGAAGAAATATCTCCATGAGTCTGACAGCTTGCTCATGTAGATAGTCCCCTTTCTGGATAGCTGCCCATGCTCATCCAATATATCTGTATGCCCCATTAATCTGCATACTTCCCTTGTATTTATACCAGTGGGAAGCTCAATAGGCAACTCATTCTGTTCATGATAGTTTAATTGTAGAACAGACCTGAGCAGACTAGATGTGAAACCAAGGGATCTGGTACCTCCCTTGAGAGTATAATTGATCGATGAAGTTTCATCGTCATATTTGGCCGTGTACCAGAATTCACACAAATATTCGTGGTACATCCTTCCTGGATTCAATGTTAACGCACCATATAATGGGCAAGAGAGAAAGAATGAGTTTAATCTCCCAATAATCGATTGGGCATCATGAACACTGGACAGAGAGAGTCTTGCCATCCAGTTATTCATGTTGATTCTTATGGCACTAGCCTCAAGAGAGATATGAGGTGCCTTATCAACATTTTCCGAAGGATTATATTCATTGGCCAGCAGATTTTTAGGTGATCTTGATTGTCTAGGTGCCATTTATACAAGAATAGATGAAAATGAAATTGAATATATATAGGTTAAGATGAAGATTTGATGAAAGAATTGAATGTAAATGGAGTAAATAAGAGAGATGATGATGATTGGAAAATGAATGAAGAAGTAAATGAAGGAATTTGAAAGATTTGGGAGTAAATATGTTCAAAGTAAATGCAATTGAAATTGAAAGTGGGTATTTATAGGAGAAAGAATGTGGAACTCAAACGGTTTATTTGAAATTATCAAATAAAGTTTTTGATCGGGTTCTGAGATCCGCATTAATTACATCACATCATACATAAATGCATGACAGTTTACAGCCCACAATTTGTAACAACTTGCACTTTTTGAGTTCCCAAAGTAAAAATACCATCATTACGTTGAAAAAGTTTACATGCCACGTTGGATAAATATCTCCAAAAAGATCTTTAAAAAGGTTTGCTTACGTGGCACGCACAATGACCAAGTATTTAGAAAATATTATGACAAATTTCAGTGCATCTGGAGGTTGACTGGACACTCCAGTATCACTGGTGGATTAGTCCAGTGAACATGTACTGATGGTACACTGGAGGGACTCTCCAGTAAAGTACCAGTGAAAACCATTTTTTTTTAAAGACTGGTAACCTTAAACTTGCACGTCAACTAATACAGACAAATGAGAGGGACACATTTACAAGGAGACATAAGTCACCTCAAACACGCACTTTAACCTGTCCAGTTACCAGTGAGAGGGACATATTTACAAAGCACCAGTAATATTTTCTGAAGAGTTTGTCCAGTGAGAAAATAAATTAATAAATTCCCCCTGAACTTAAAACATTTTTAAGAACGAAAATATTTTTCAAGTCTTTCCCTGGAATGTTGATCCAGAAATCTAATAATGCAAAGATAGTACACAAAGGCGTTCAATATCTGAGCAGTCATCAGATTTAAGGGTTTAACATTCCCAACTCACCAACAAGATATTCAAAAGTTTTGACATCCAGAGGTTTGGTAAAAATGTCAGCGAGTTGTTTGTCAGTGGGAATAAAATGGAGTTCAATATTGTTTTTCATAATATGATCACGAATGAAGTGATACCTTAGATCAATGTGCTTCGTTCTGGAGTGCATGACTGGATTGTTTGAGATAGCAATGGCACTGGTATTATCACAAAAGATTGGAGTCTTTGAATATTTAATACCATAATCAAGCAACTGGTTCTTCATCCAGAGTATCTGAGCACAACAACTGGCTGCAAACACGTATTCAGCTTCAGCAGTGGACAATGAAACTGATGTTTGCTTCTTACTGGTCCAGCTGACCAGTTTGCCACCTAGGAAATGACATCCACCAGTTGTGGATTTCCTATCTATCTTACAACCTGCATGATCTGAATCTGAATAACCCATTAGATCCATGCCTGAGCCTTTGGGATACCAAAGACCTAGACTGGGGACACCTTTAAGGTACTTCAGTATGCGCTTTACAGCAAGCATATGAGATTCCTTTGGATTAGACTGATATCTGGCACATAAACATGTTGAAAACATAATATCTGGTCTACTGGCAGTTAAATACATCAGTGAACCAACCATGCCTCTATAGACAGTGGTGTTCACTGGTTTACCTTCTGGATCAGAGTCCAGTGTCAGTGGTGCAGAAATTGGAGTTGGTTTAGATGGTGAAGAGTTTATATCAAATTTCTTTAAAAGATCTCTAACATATTTTTCCTGATTAATAAAGATGCCATCTTTGTTTTGTTTAATCTGGAGTCCAAGAAAATATGTTAATTCACCCATCAAACTCATTTCATATTCAGTGGACATGATTTTCAAAAATTTCTTGCACATGTTTTCATCAGTAGACCCAAAAATAATATCATCAACATAAATTTGTACCATTAACAGATTACCTTTTTCATGAAGAATAAATAAGGTATTGTCAATTGCACCTCGTTTAAAACCATTTTTCAACAAATGTTTAGTCAGAGTATCATACCAGGCACGTGGGGCTTGTCTGAGGCCATATAGCGCTTTGTCCAGACGATATACCCAATGTGGATGCTTTTCATCAATGAAACCTGGTGGTTGTCTGACGTAAACTTCTTCTTCAAGCTTTCCATTCAAGAAAGCACTCTTTACATCCATCTGGTAGACCTTGAACTGATGATAAGCAGCGAATGCTAAGAATATTCTGATCGCTTCAAGTCTAGCCACTGGAGCAAATGATTCATCAAAGTCGACATCTGACTGGCAGTAGCCTTGTGCTACCAGTCTGGCCTTATTTCTAATTACGTGGCCATCTTCATCTACTTTGTTCCTGAAGACCCATTTTGTTCCAATTGGTTCTTTCTTTCCAACTGGGAAAGGAACCAGATACCAGACCTTGTTCTTTTCAAACTAGTGAAGCTCTTCTTGCATAGCAGTCACCCAGCTTGGATCTTCCATAGCCTCGTCAATCTTCTTTGGTTCCATCAAAGATAGAAAACTAACGTATAAGCATTGATTACTGGAGGCTCTTCTGGTCTGAACTCCTCTACTGGAGTCACCTATGATCTGATCAATAGGATGAGCTTTTGTCCATCTGGAGTACTGACCAGGATTGTTACTTACAACAATATCAGTGCAAGAATTCAGTTGAGTCTCCTCTGGAGTTGCTTCTGGAGGAGGATCTTGCCAGACTACTTCAGTATCTTCATCTGAGTCATTTAAATCACGATTTGCATCATGAAATTCTTCATTTGAAGGCATTTCTTGAAGTACTGGTTCAGTTTGGATTTCTTCATAAGAAGACATTTCTGGTATATGCTCAACTGACACTGATACTGGGGGAGTAGTATGTACATCTGAACCAATATTAATTTCAGAGGGTAGTTTGAAAATAATAGAGGGATAGAATGGAGTACCACTGGAGAGTTTCTTTTTCTGAACAGGTTCCAGATCAGGATGACTGGAAACTGTGTCTTTTGAATCTTCAATTTTGTCGTTTATAGGATCAGATTCACAAAAGACAATTGGAGTTACTGGGGGAGTGTCAAGGGCTGGTTTCTTGTTGATTGCAGCATTTGATTCATCAAATGTTACATGAATTGACTCATGGACCTTCTCCAGTCTCTTGTTGTAGACTCTGAAGGCCTTGCGAATGGCTGAATAGCCTAAGAAATACCCTTCATCAGCTTTGGCATCAAATTTGCCTAGCTGACTGGAGTCGTTCAGGATGTAAACTGGACATCCAAAAATGTGGAAATAACCAATATTTGGTTTTCTATTTCTTAAGACTTCATAGGCTGTCTTTTTGTGTCTTTTGATGTACACTGATCGATTCTGGGTGTGGCAAGCAGTTGTAATTGCTTCCGCCCAGAAACTGGTAGACAGACCAGATTCAGCAAGCATACTCCTGGCAGCTTCTATCAGCGTTCGATTCTTCCTTTCCACCACTCCATTTTGTTCTGGAGAGCGGGCTGATGAGAAATTCTGGGAGATGCCAGTGTCAGTACAGAATGACTCCAGAGTTGCATTCTGGAATTCTGTTCCATTGTCACTTCTTAACTGACACACTTTTCGACTGTACTTGAGCTCAATTTGCTTGATAAGACTGATGATTTCAGCAGCAGCTTCACTTTTAGACCTCAGAAAGATCACCCAACAATATCTGGAGAATTTATCTACGATCACCAGGGTGTATCTTTTACCAGCATGAGTCTGAACGTTTACTGGACCAAAGAGGTCCATATGAAGCATATGAAGAGGTTCAGATATGCTGAAATTATGTCTGGTCTTGAAACTGGTACGTTTTTGCTTACCCATCTCACATCCTGGACATGGCCTTTCCTTTTTGAAGGAAACTGAAGGTATCCCATCTGCAAGTTGTTTTCTGGACAACTTATTAATATTCTTGAAATTTAAATGGGATAACCTTTTGTGCCATAACCAGTTTGTGTCTTCATCAGCTTGAGTATAGAAACACTGCTCTGAAGGAGAGCTTTCCATATCCATCACGTACACATTTCCTTTTCTGGGAGCAATCAACACTACCTTCCAGTCCTTGTTGAATACGATACCCTGAGCAATATTGAATAGAACTTGATAGCCATCATCACACAGTTGGCTTACACTGATCAAGTTATATTCAAACCATTCACAAATGCAACACGTCTGAACTTGACTTGTCCATTGTTCAGAACACCGTATCCCTCAGTCTTTCCACAACCATCATTTCCAAAAGTAATGGAGGGTCCATCAGAAATGGTGAACTCTTCCAGTAGGGTCTTACATCCGGTCATCGTCCTGCCAGCTGCACTGTCAAGATACCAGATATATTTCTTTCGATCGCCCTACACATACACCATATATTATTAGTTAGATTTGGGAACCCATCGACTGATGGGTTCACTGGACCCTCCCTTGTAGGTCCCTGGGGCAATCTGGTTCAGTTCACTTTCTTCAACAGTGGTCTTAGTTGAAAAGACCACTGGGGTTGATGGTTTTGAAACCTTTTTCATTTTCTCAACTGGAGAAATAAATTTGTCTTTCTTAGCAAAAGGTTTTGTATTTTGTCTAGGGCCAGATGAAGTACCCTCAATAAAGTTTAATCTTGCATTAAAACTTTGTGATTGACGAGTCAGAATTTGAATCTGGCTCTCTAACCTGGACAAAATATTTTCTTCAGATGATACCTTAGCCTTTCCAGTCCTAGGCTTTGGTAAGGGATTGGTCTGAGGCAAAGGTTTATTCCGATAAACCTCTTTAACTGGAGCAGTCATCTGGAATGCTCCAGTCTTGACCTTTGGGGATTGAACTGGGTAAAATTGGTCTTGGGAGTTACAGGCTCATCATAAATAGTGGTGGGTCTGAACTCCTCTGGTAATCGATCGATTACTGGTATTAATGATGCTATATGTGTATTTCCATCTAAATATGCACGTTTTTGAGCAGGAAATTGTTTTAATACAGCATCATATGGCTTTTTGGTTTCTAGCCATGATTTTATTACCAGTTTTTCTTTCTCTAAAATAATCTCAAGATCTTGTTTTTCTTGAATCAATTGTTCAGTTACCAGAACCTGGGCTTGAAATGCCAGTTCAATGTCTTGAAGTTCCTTTAATTTTGATTTTAAAGCTTTTATTTCAGAAGAATCTGTTTCTAGACCATTTACACAATCAGATCTAACAGTTTCTACAAAAATCAAATCAGAATTAAGAGCTTCAGCAATGTCCAATTTTAGTTCTTGGTCAGTTGCATTATCATAATCACTAACCTTCTTGATAACAATGTCCACCCATCGTCCAGATGTGACATCTTCCTTCACCAGGAGCTCTTCGTCTGCCAGAGCCATGTAACAACAATCTCTTTCCTCTTCTTCATCAGCAGATGATTCATCAGAAGGAACCCACTTCTCTTCAGTTGTTGCAATCATGCACTTATTATTGGTTTCAATTTGTTGTGCCATGAGAGCAATTTGGGCCTTAAGCTTTTTATATTTCATTTTATAGCTATCATCAGGCTTATTATTTGAAGAGAATGGACCAGGCTTGGATATAAACTGGTTGGACCTGCACTCTTTCATGAAATGACCCTTTTTGCCACACTTAAAGCATGTCAAATTGGTCTTGTCAGTGGAAGAACTGGATGCAAATTGTCCAGATGGCCTATTTGCTTTTGCTTTGAAACGGTTAAACATTTTAGCAATCATTGCAATAAGGTCATCATCTTCAGTTTCATCACAACAGTCTGGAGAGACTTAACTGGATTCTCCAGAATCCATGAGTTCAGACACCATCTTCTTCATAGAAAATACATTCTTAGAAGATATCAGTGCTGTACTTTGTGGTTCAGTATGACTAACCACATTAGGACTACTGGAGGCATGGTTATAGGCATCTTGTTCTGCCACCACTCTCTGAGCTTGATTTTATTCAGTGTACCTGAAAGCTCCATAAAGAGTTGAGAGAGTGTGTGTGTGTAGAGTTTTTCCTTGTCGTAAGACTAGGATCATGTGAGACCATTTGGTGGGTAGAATGTCACAAAATTTCTCCAGAAGTATATCCTTGTCCTTCTCAACCCCAAGACCTCTCAATTGGTTTATGATACTCATAAATCTGGTGTAAGTACCAGTGAGAGACTCGTTAGGTTGAGCAAAAAATGACTCATACCTCTTGTTTAAGGAGACCTTTCTGGTGACAATGGTGTCATCTCCTCCCTCATGTTGGTTTAAAAGTTCATCCCACATGGTTTTAGCACTAGGAAAAAGAACTAGTGTGGGAATTAGGGTTTCAGGAACGGCCCCGAGGATCATGTTTTTGAGAAGGGTGTCTAGATTCACCAATCTCCTCTCCTCTTCTGACCAATGTTCCTCCCTCTTTTCCCTTCCTCTTCTAGATCCAGAAGGATCAAGAAGGGGATTGAGAGGTGATGTTGGTACATAAGGACCTTCGTTTAAAATTTTCATCATGTTCCTCTCAATACCTGTGACATGCAAAACCATCCTAGCCTTCCACGTACCAAATTCATCACTGTTCCCACTGAATTTAGGAACAGGATTATTTGAGTAGTGCACATGCACGTGTGGAGAAGCAGGAGTAGGAGGAGGAGGTGGATTAGTGTTATTAACAATTGGTGGTTCATTTTGATCATTAATATTTGCATTAGGATCGGGACCAAGACTATAACCTTGTATATTTTCTTGGTTAGCCATCAAGAAACAGATCTAGGCAATGTTTAGCCTTCTGCTCTGATACCAAATGTGAGTCCCTTAAGTTCGATGGTTAACTAGGAAAGTGTAAAATACAACAAGTCTAATAAGCACTAGAATGGACTAGTATTACTTTAATACAAATGCAAGTATATATAAATAAAGTAATACAAGACTTAAAGCAATAAACAAGTAAAGTGGAACATTATGTATTTTTCATGGGTATTTTATTTATGATGTTTAAATAAAATACAAGGTTGTTGCGGAATCAAGATAATACAATTAAGTATGTATCCTAACAACCTATGAGTTACAAATGATCTATATTTGTCAAATAACTCTTTAGGATCGAGATACTTAAAGTTGTGAAGTATCCCAGTTTAAGATCGAGAGTATTTGGACAAATTCACTTCAATGCAAAATGAATGCTTAAAAAGTATTTTTGTTAAGGAAATGACTTTGTATTTATAGGCAACAAAATTCACCAGTGAATTTTGTGCCGTACAAATATGGTTGCATACATTTAATGATCCGACAAGAACATTAAATGTATTGGATAAGGAATAAGGATAAAGTCACATCAAATGCAAGTGTATCCTTTTATCCAACCACCTTTACACACGTATACTTTGGTAAAGAACAAGTGGATTGTTCTTTGGAAAGTGTGTAAAGGGAAAAGTCAATCCTTGATATCAGTGTTCAGACTTGTAGGATCTAGAACACTAACAATCCTCTAGTGTATAGATCTGGTAAGACTTTCCAGTGGACTCTGCTATTTGTTAAGTCTTCTTTCTTCATACTTCAGTCTTTGACTTCAGTCAGAATGTCTTCAGTAGAGTAGATCTGGACTGGGGTGAAGTCCAGTGAGCTCATCTGGAGAATACTCCAGATTTCCTATACAAGTATTTGCTCACTGGTCTTCCATTATTTCTGGACAAATCTTCAGAGGGACTCCAGATTCCAAGTCTGGAGTAGGTCCAGTAGAACACGTTTCTGGTCAGATCTTCAGTGAGGCTCCAGTAGTCGAGTCTGGAGCGAGTCCAGTAAATCTGGACTAAATCTGGACCTAACACGGTAGCTTATCGATTGGAACTTCCTCAAAACTTGAGTGGAGTTCATAATGTTTTCCATATTTGTAATCTTAGGAAGTGTTTGGCCGATCCAACACTTCACGTGCCTCTTGAAGAAATCCGGGTCGATAAAACGTTGAAGTTCGTGGAAGAACCGGTGGAAATCTTAGACCGGGAAACTAGGAAGCTTAAGAACACTCTGTATACACTCATTAAAGTGAGGTGGCGAGCTAGACGTGGGCCCGAATTTACTTGGGAACGTGAAGATTCTATGAAAGCCAAGTATCCCCATTTATTTGACGAGTCTAATTAGAATTAGAATTTCGGGTCGAAATTCCTTTAACGGGGGAATGATGTAAAATTTGTAAAAATTGACCCGTTTGACTGTTATTAAGCGTGATTTAACGTGGTTATTTGATTCTTGAACCGTTGACCTAAACGTGTTGAATGGCTAATTGTTCTAGTAATTTGAATTAAAGATGTGCTTTTATGCTAAATGAGAATATGTGAACATATGGATCGGGTCAGAACGTGAAACGATTTATAGGTTAACTGGATACGTAATCGGGTGATCCATGGGTCGACCCATGACCCATGAACCACCCAATTAGCCCAACCCTATCCAATCCCACTCTTACACTTCCTCACCCACTCATTCTCCTACACATTTATTTCTCTTATTCACTCCCTCACTAAATGCATACAAATTCTCTCACTCACTAAATTCTTACCTCATTAAATGTATTTCATGTTAGATTAGTATAAGATTCATCATCATTATCATCAACTAAGCATCATATCTAATTTTGGAAAGTCAAAGTACAAGAAATCTTGTGATTTAGCTAAATTTCGGATTTTGAGCTCTAGTGGATGTTAAGTATGTTAGGACCAGTTCACCTAGAACTGGCCAGTCACCAGTTCACACTGACCAGTCGCCAGTTGCATCTGGTGACCAGTAAACTGGTGACCAAGAAGATTTGTCGAGAAATATATTGAAGTCCAGTTGCACCGTACAGTTAACGCAACTGAAGACTTCCTCCAGTTGAGAACTGACCAAGTTGAAGAAGCATTCCAGTTGAAGTCGAAGACAACAAATGGAAGATAGAGAATGCCAATGGCAGCGAAGCCCAGTTGACATTCTAGTCAGTTACAAACTGGAGACCATCAGTGGAAAGCCCTTACAAAGCTTTACCCTGATTACGAGGAATTGACTTGTATACTTTATGTACCTTTACCGGATAATAAGCCTTGTCTTATTATTTAAGTAATATAAAGTACATAAAGGTGGTTGTGTAAAGTCACTTTAACGTGCAACTTTACACTGCTTTTTAAGGAATTAAATGCTATTCCTTAAATGCTCCAACCACATTTGTACGGCTAAAGTTAACATCCCAATGTTAACTTTGCCTATAAATACAAGTCATTGCACAACAAGAATATCAAGTGAATTCACACAGTGAAAAACATACAAACACTTCACTTTGCAAACCTGCAATATTCTTGGTGAACTTGTGCAATATTCTCTCAATCGCTAAAAGGAACATTTCACAACTTTAAGTGTTTCGATTGTAGTGAGAAATTCTGAGTATAGATCAATTGTATTTCATAGGTTGTTAGGATATTTACATTCGTGTATTATCTTGGTTCCGCATCAACCTTGTAATTTGTTTACTATCAATAAATAAATTACACATTGAAAACTACATATTGTCTCATCAAGTTTCTTTACAAGTTATTTGTATTATTGCATTGTTCTTTACTTATTGTCATTTATATAAGTAATCTATCTAGAACTTGGTATATACACACTGCAACTGGTCGTCTCCAGTTCAGTGCATATATTGCAAGTAACTCCACCATCGACATAGAGGTGTCTTCAGTAGTACCATCTAACAAGTTGGGACTAACAAGTGGTATCAGAGCAGAAGGCTAACATATTTGCCTAGATCTGCTAAGATGAACACTACTGAAGGTGGAGATGGTTCTGGTTCAGGTGAAACCCCATTGAATAATAACAACCAACCTTTTCAAAATGTTAATACTAATCCTCCTCCTCCTTCTACCCCAAACCACGTCCATGTACACTACTCTAACACTCCTGTTCCAAAATTTGATGGAAACAGTGAGACATTTGGTACATGGAAAGCTAGAATGCTTTTGCATTTTGGTGGTATTGAGAGGTATATGTTGAAAATCCTAAAGGATGGACCATATATACCCATGTCTCTTGGGGTGAGTCCTCTTCTAGATCCAACTGGAAGAAGAGGCTCAAGGGAAAAGCCAGAAGACCATTGGTCTGATGAGGATCGCAGACTGGTGGACTTGGACACCAGACTGAAAAACATGATCCTTGGGGCTGTCCCTGAAGACCTAATTCCAACACTTGTGTTATTTCCCAGTGCCAAGTCTATGTGGGATGAATTAGTGATTCAATTTGAAGGAGGTGATGATACTATTGTCACCAGAAAAGTTGCCTTGAACAAGAAGTATGAATCCTTCTTTGCCTTGCCCAACGAAAGTCTAACTGGTACATACACCAGATTTTCTAGCCTTATCAATCAGTTGAGAGGCTTGGGTGTAGAGAAGGATAAGGATATTCTTCTTGAGAAGTTTTGTGATATTCTTCCTTCCAAATGGGAAAACATGGTTCTTGTCTTAAGACAAGGTAAAACCTTGCACACCCATACCCTTGCATCGCTCTATGGAGCCTTCAGATTCACTGAAGATAATAATGCTGCAAGGTTGGTGGCTGAGCAAGATGCCATGAACCATGCCCAGGGTTCCAAGGTTGCTAGTGTAACTGAGCGACCTTGTGCTGCTTTAATGTCTTGCTGAGAGTGTCCAGGCACACTCGATGAAGGAGATGTTGAACAGTTTCTTAAACTCTGGGCTGACCACTGAAAACAGTGATGGTTGTAATGAAACTGACGATGATGATCTGGTCGCCATGACTGCTAAAACCTTTAACAGGTTTAAGCATAAATCTAAAAGATTTAATGGACCCAATAATGCTTCCAGCTCCAGCTCTCTGGATAAGACCAATCTTACATGCTATAAGTGTGGCAAGAAAGGTCATTTCATGAAGGAATGCAGATCTAGTCAGTTGAACAACCAAACTGGCCCCCCTGTCCCTACTTACAATCGGCCTGATGATAGCTACAAAGCTAAATACAAGAAGCTTAAGGCCCAGATTGCCCTCCTGTCCATGGCAAAGGAAAAAGACCAGTGCTTAATTGCACAAACTGAGGGAAAATGGGAGTACTCTGATGACTCATCTGTTGATGAAGAAAAGGAAAGGGACATGTGTTTCATGGCCTTGGAAGATCAACAGCAGCAACACGTGGTGAAAGAAGATGTCATCTCTGGAAGATGGGTAGACATCATACTGAAAAAGGTATGTGACTATGATAACCAGGTTGACCCTGAACTAAAACTGGACCTGGCTGAATCTTTAAGTGGTGACTTAGCCTTTGTTGAAACTGTTCGAGCTGATAGTGAAAGATATCTTGACACTATCCTAGTTGAACTGAACATCGTTAAGCCACAACTTAATGATTTACAAAGTGTCCAGTTGGCTCTCAAGGAGTCAGTTTTAAAGATTGAGGCTTTAGAACTTGATAATCAAAAACTTTCTTATGATTTTGAAAAAGCACAAAAGATTATCAAGTCCTGGGTAAAAGCATCTGGCAAAAACTATGATGCATTTTTCAAGAACTATCGATGCCCAGAAAAATGCATGGAAATCTGAAGATCTGGAGATGGCAGCTCTTATACCAGATCTTCATGCATTGCCTCCAGCTCTCCAGGTTGAAACACCTTATGATCAACCTGAAGCTGTTGAAACTGAAACCATTGAGACCTCCCCCATTGAGGTTAAAACTGGAGCCAAACAGGCTAAAGCTCCAGTCAAAAAGGCCACTGGTAACAAGCCTTTACCTCATAAGTCTAAGGTGCCCAAGACCCGACAGACTGAAGCACCAGTTGAACCAAGGTCCACGGTTCAACTGCCTGATCAAAATAATATTTTGGTTAATCTGGAAAGGCAACTCCAACTTTTGTCTCGGCAGGTTCAGAGTTGCACTGCCCGGATTAACAATCTGGAAGGAGGTTCATTACCTCCAGTTTTGAAACAAAATATTAAGCCACTCCCCTCTTTACCTAAACAAAAGAACGTTCCATCTGGAACAAAATCTGGTAAAAATAAGGTGAGTAAGTATCAAATACCAATTGTTTTTACTCCTGCACCTGAAGCTGGTGAAAAAGCTTCAGATGTAGCCTCCAGTTCCACATCTCAACAATCAACTGTGGCTTCTGTAGAGAAGTCCAGTGGACCCATCAAGAAAAGATGGGTTCACAAAAAGAACTAATGATTTTGTGTGTGTGTAGGGCGATCGAAAAAGAATATCTGGTATCTGGACAGCGCTGCTGGCCGGACTATGACCGGATGTAAGCCCCTACTGGAAGAGTTCACTGTCCAAGATGGACCGACAGTGACGTTTTGGTAACGATCAATCTGGAAAGACTGAGGATATGGTGTGCTCAATAATGGACAAGTCGAATTCAAAAGAGTTGCATTTGTGAATGGTTTGAAATACAACCTGATCAGTGTAAGCCAACTTTGCGATGATGGCTTCAGAGTGTTGTTCGATATTGCACAAGGCACCATATTTAACAAGGATTGGAAAGTGGTGATGATTGCACCAAGAAAAGGAAATGTGTACATCATGGATATGGAACCTGCTCCAAAAGAGCAATATTTCTATACCAAGGCTGATGAGGACACCAACTAGCTATGGCATAAAAGGTTATCCCACCTTAATTTCAAGAACATCAACAAGTTGTCTCGCAAGCAACTGGTTGATGGGATACCTCAGATTTCTTTCAATAAAGAAAAGCCATGTCCAGGGTGTGAGATGGGCAAGCAGAAAAGAGCCAGTTTCAAAACTAGGCAAAATTTTAGCATCACTGAACCTCTTCACATGCTACATATGGATCTCTTTGGTCCAGTGAATGTTCAAACTAGAGCTGGAAAGAAGTACACTCTAGTTGTGGTTGATGAATTCACCAGATACTGCTGGGTGGTATTCATCAGGTCCAAAAGTGATGCACCTGCTGAAATCATCTCACTCATCAAAAGAATTGAGCTCAAGTATACTCGAAAAGTTTGTCAGTTGCGAAGTGATAATGGTACTGAATTCCAAAACAAAGTACTTGAAACATTTTGCAATGACACTGCATCTCTCAAAACTTCTCATCAGTTCACTCTCCAGAGCAAAATGGAGTTGTTGAAAGAAAGAATCGTACACTGATAGAAGCCGCCAGAAGTATGCTATCTGAATCTGGTCTTCCCACCAGTTTTTGGGCTGAGGCAGTTGCAACTGCTTGCCACACCAAAACCGGTCAGTCTACATCAAGAGACATAAGAAGACTGCCTACGAAGTACTTAGGAATCGAAAACCAAATATTGGATATTTCCATGTATTTGGTTGTCCAGTTTATATACTAAACGATTCCAGTCAGCTTGGAAAGTTTGATGCTAAAGCTGATGAGGGAGTATTTTTAGGCTATTCAGATATTCGAAAGGCCTTTAGAGTTTATAACTATAGACTCCAAAAGGTTCATGAGACAATTCATGTCACATTCGACGAATCAACTGAAGCAATCAACAAGAGACCAAGCCTTGATATCTCTCCAGTCATTCCAATCAACTTTGGTGAAACTGACCAAGTTCATCGGTCAGTTGTTTCACCAGAAGATGCTTCCAGTTACAACAACTGGAACCAGTCAAGAAGAAGAAAAGCACCAGTGACACATCATTTTATCCCTCCATCAATTTTAACTTACCACAAGAATTGGTGATTGGATCAGATGTACGTGCCACTCCAATATCAGCACCAGTTCAAACACCTACTTCTCCAGTTCTTCATGAAATGCCTTCTAATGAGGAATTTCATGATGCAAATCGAGACCTCATTGACTCTGATGAGGATGTAGAAGTTGTTTGGACTGATCCTTCTCCAGAAGCTGCTGCAACTGAAGAAGATCGCCAGGTGACTTGCACTGATATTGTAGTTCACCAGCCTAGTCAATACACTAGATGGACTCAAGCCCACCCAATTGAACAAATTGTGGGTGATCCAACTAGTGGGGTTCAGACTAGAAGAGCCACCAGTGAGCAATGCTTAAACGTCACCTTCTTATCTTTAATTGAACCAAAGAAGATTGACGAGACTTTGGCAGACCCAAGCTGGGTGGAAGCTATGCAAGAAGAGCTCGTCCAGTTTGAAAAGGAACAATGTTTGGGAGCTTGTTCCTTGTCCACCAGGGTTAAATAAAGAACCTATTGGTACCAGATGGGTCTACCAAAACAAAATGGATGAAGATGGCCATGTTGTAAGAAACAAGGCCAGGCTAGTTGCCCAGGGTTATTGTCAAGCAGAGGGCGTTGACTTTGATGAGACTTTTGCTCCAGTTGCAAGACTTGAAGCCATACGAATATTTTTGGCTTATGCAGCCCATCTGCAGTTCAAGGTCTTCCAGATGGATGTCAAAAGTGCGTTCCTTAATGGAACATTGGAAGAAGAAGTTTATGTTAAGCAGACTCCAGGTTTCATCGATGAGAAGCATCCTCATTGGGTTTATAGACTGAACAAAGCATTGTATGGTCTAAGACAAGCCCCAAGAGCCTGGTATGATACTTTAACTAAACATCTTCTCAAAAATGGTTTTCAAAGAGGTGCAATAGATAATACCTTGTTTATCTTGAAAGAAAGAGGTGATATCTTATTGGTACAAATTTATGTTGATGACATTATTTTTGGTTCAACTGATGATGCAATGTGTAAAAAGTTTGCTAAAATCATGTCATCTGAGTATGAGATGAGTTTAATGGGTGAATTAACATTTTTCTTAGGTCTTCAGATTAAGCAAACTGAAAATGGAATTTTCATAAACCAAGGAAACTATGTCAGAGATTTGTTAAGAAAATACAAATATGATTCAATCCCATCGAAAAACACACCTATTGCAGCACATTGAATTTGGACTCTGACCCAACTGGCAAACCAGTTAACATAACTGACTATAGAGGTATGGTTGGTTCACTGATGTACTTAACTGCCAGTCGACCAGATATAATGTTTGCAACATGTTTATGTGCCAGGTTTCAGGCTAACCCTAAAGAATCACATTTGCAAGCTGTAAAGCGTATCTTTAGATACCTGAAAGGGTGTCCTAATCTTGGCCTTTGGTACCCTAAAGGTTCAGGATTAGATCTAATGGGTTATTCAGATTCTGATCATGCAGGTTGTAAGATAGATAGAAAATCAACAACTGGTGGTTGTCATTTCCTTGGAGGAAAACTGGTGAGTTGGACCAGCAAGAAGCAGACTTCAGTCTCTATGTCCACTGCAGAGGCAGAGTACATTTCTGCGGCCAGTTGTTGTGCCCAGATTCTCTGGATCAAAAACCAGTTACTAGATTATGGTCAGAAGTTTACTAAGACCCTAATCTTTTGTGACAACACCAGTGCAATTGCTATATCTCACAACCCAGTGATGCACTCCAAAACAAAGCATATTGATATCAGGTATTATTTTATTCGAGATCATGTTATGAAAGGAGATATTGAAATTCATTTCATCCCCACTGACAAACAGTTAGCTGATGTATTTACAAACCTCTCGATGAGAAAACTTTTAACATCTCATCAGCGAACTGGGAATGTTAAACCCTTAACTGGAGCTTTCTTTGTTATTGAACGCGTCAGTGACACTGATGAAGTTCTCCAGTTGAGGAGGTCCAGATAATCTTTGCTCGCTAGGCTATCGAACGCCTTTGTGATACTATCTTGGCACTAATTGATTACTGGATCATCATTTTAGGGGGAAAGACTCAAAATATTTTCTGACTAAAATTCGTTTTTGTTTGAAAATGCAACTGGAGAACCTCTTCAGTTGGAAACTGGCACTGGACTAATCCTCCAGTGACCAGGTTCAGTCTTTATCTTAATTTTATTAACGTTACAAATACTTGGTCAATTTGTGTGACACGTGATGATACTCGAGTGTTTTAAACCACTTGATATCGTGATCTGACGTGTTTACAACCATTTTTAGTACTTGAACACTGTTTGCATTGGGAAAACAAAGTGAGTGGGCGCGTGGGTAAGATAAGCCGTCGTAGCATTTAATGCTTACATGGCAAATCAATATTTTATTTAAAAGTTCAAACCAACTTTTGTAAAAATATCTACAAAAAGGATTGTCTTTATTAAAATATTATTTTGGTGTTTCTTTGGGATCCTAAAACCCTTATAAATACCCTTATTTACTTCGAACTCATTTACTTCTTTCATTTACTTCCTTCTCTTACATTCCTTCATTTACTTCCAATCATCAATATAGCTTCATTTTTCTCTTTGCTTCATAAATCTAAAACCCTAAATCCTAAATTTCAGTTTCAATTTCATATGGCTCCTAGATCTTCTCGTTCTAGAGATGTAAATCTCTTGACTGCTCCTTATAATCCCTCACCAGATGTCATAATGGCACCTGGTGCCCCTAGCAATGCTTCGGCCATCAAACTTAATCCAAATAATCCGATGGCAAGCTTGCAAGGTTCTCAAGGGTCCAATACCCTTATTGGTAGAATTCGAAAGTTTTTAAAGGATTCTCCAATAGGACCCTCTTTCTCTCGAAACCCACGCAGGTTGTTTCACAACTACTTGTGTGAGTTTTGGTACACTGCTGTCCTTTCTTCTGATTGTTCCTCCATCAATTTCACACTTAAGGATGGAACAATCCAGTGTACCTTGACCGCTGAGGTGTTAAGGGATGCCTTACACCTTAACTACTGGAGAGAGAATGAATCTCCAGTTGTTCTACCCCCAGGTATCAATTTTCGTCAAGTACTCCTAGAGATGGGGCATAGGGAGTGCTTGGACAATGGGGTTCTGAAAACAAAGGGTGCTATGACCATGAAGGGTCTTACACCTTCATGGAGGTATTTCTTCATACACCTGGTGGAGAGTATGGGTGGGAGTTCTGGTGGGCTTGACCAGATCAACTCCTCGCAAGCAGAGATGGCTTACTGCTTGTGGAACGGATTGAGAGTAGATTTTGGGGACATTTTGTATAGAAGCCTTGTACAGAAGATGAAAGGCTCCAGGGGTTTGTGTATCCCCTTCTCAAGATTTCTCTCTCTCTGCTTTCAGCAAATTCTGGGCACTGAAGAATATAAAAATACGGATTCTCCGTATACAAGGCCAGATTTGTTGAGGAATCTAGACTCACTGGTATCTGAAGCTGGTGAGGTCGAAATTCCAGAGCGAATGCTAGTGGCATTTGCTAAAACTGATGCACCTTTGGAAAGTGAATCAGAAAGACAATTGGGCGGGCCTCAAAATAATGAAGGACCCTCCAGTTCGTCTCAAGTTGTGGTTGGTGATGGAACAACCATAACTGAAGCAACTCCTATCACGTCTATCCCTGGTGAAGATACTTCGGTATCTGATCCACCAACAGATGTAACCCATCCAGGAAACTGGGGAAGGTCATCTGGAGCCTGACCAGGTAACTGGTCAGCCCTCTGTCACATTCATGGATCTGGACATGGATGTTAACGACGAGGAAATCCTTATAGAATCTTCGGATTCTGAAGGTACTGAAACAGACATGGAGATTCTTGATGCTTCTGTACAAGCTCAAGACCCTTCATCTCCAGTCTGCCCTCCAGACGCACCAATTTCAATTTCACCACCTGTACAAAATGTGCCTACAAATATTTCTTTACCAACAAATACCGCTCCTTTACCAACTGGGCAATTCTCACTTGCTCGAGAAATGCCCCCACCACCGTCGCCGTTGTTCACACCTGAGCATTCTCAGCATGAACAACACATTGATTTTCCTATCCTTTCTTCTACCACCACTCCATCTATAGATTCAACTGCTGGGTTGACAACTGGGGAAGCTCCCTTAAACATGCCTCCTCCAGTTGCTCCAGTAGTAACTGCTCGTGGTCCAGTGACACCTTCTTCCTTGTCACTGGACAGTCAAGTTGTCTCCATTCAATCCGATCTCCAAAACCTTTTAACCAGGGTGGAGGAGATTCAGAAGACACTTGACAAGAACACCAAGTCCTTCTCCAGATACCACAAGGACTCTTTGACAAACATCAAGGTGGTTGATCTGGGGATAAACAAGTTCTCATCTAATGAGGACTTGGTGTTCGGTAAGCTTAATGAGTTGGTCACTGGCTGCAACAATTTGGCTGGTACTCTAAAGGAAGCCTTTGACCTAACTCACTCCAAGGTCACCAGTTCAATTTCTAATCTGCTTGGCAACACCATTAGAACATCTGAAGTAGATTTGAAGGAAATTGAGAGGCAGGTCAAGGAATTAGTTGAAAGACCTGGCCTAGATGTAACTGGCCTTGGAGAGCAGTTGATGGCTTCAGTGGGTCAAAAGATAGAGGATACATTGGGTGCAAGGGAAGAGAGGTTGATAGAAAGGGTGATGTCTGAGATCACCAAGCTGGCCACTCCTCAGGTTGATCTGGCCCCACTTACCAGTGAGATCAACCAGTTGAGGGGCAGCATTGATAGTTTGAACACCCAAGTGTCTCTACATACTGAATCTATTGAGAAATTGACCACTGAAGTATCAAATCTGAAGAGGATGGATGATGATGTGAAAGAGAAGGTTGTTTCTGGTCTTGATGAAGACTCCAAGCTTTTAAGTGAACTCAAAACTGGTCAAGAACAAGTTAGTGCAAATATGTTGACCCAGTCTAAAGAAACAAACCATCTATGGAAGTCCTTCCGAATGATGTGTGGAATATTCAAGGAGTGCAAGACTTTACAATCATGGCAGCCTCTTGACCGGTTGCCATCACACCCCTCTGAATGGGAAGCAATTCGGGCAGGTCTAGATGCTGCCAAGGGGGAAAGAAGTCAAGTTCTTGCACCTGGAAGGACTCCAACTGGAAGGGAAATGATAATGGCTACCAGTACTGAAGCTGGTGAGCAGAGTGTTGGTGGATCTGGTGATGGAGATAGGGGGAATGTTGTGTTGGATAAGGGAAAGGGTAAAGCATCTGAAGAAGCCCAGCCGGCCACTGATGAAATGTTAGAAACTGGTAATACTGACATACTGCCTCCAGTTTCAGATAGTGACAGCAGAAAACTGGCTAGACTTGGAAATGACATCAAGGAAAGAAAGAAAATGAAACAACAAAACCAAGTCGAGGCCAGGGCACATCTTGCTCAGATTAAGTTGCTGGATATGAGTGATGCCAATCTTCTGGGCATCACTAAGGAGGAGTATCTCAGAATAAAGATAATCCCAGGATAGTTGACCAGTTGAAAGAAATGCTTGAAGTTGAACTGGACAGACACTATCCTGAGGACGAAGCTGAATTTGATGCCAGGAGTTTGAACATATCAGTGGAGAAGGCTAAGGAGGTTAGGGCCAGTGGGATTCTGAAAAGAATTGCCAATGTCAAGAAGGTTGTGGCCAGTGTAATGAATCCAACAAGAAAAAGGACTCCACAACCTAGAAGACCACTGACCAAACTTGCAAGGGATGCTGATCTCAGCACATTTGTTGAACCAACTGGTGAGGTTACAAATGAAGACATTAAGGCTGCTGTACTGGCTGCTGGTGCTGGGAGTATTAAAATCACAAATGAATCTGAAGCTAGAAACTACTACTCCCAGATCATGTCAACCAGAAAACATAGTGGTGCTATTAATAGTGTTAATGTCACAATCAAGCCAGGCACCAAATGCTTTCAAGTTCAAGTCAGTTACACTGGAGGACCACTCTGGACAACTGACAATCCTGGTGTAATGCAATATGGGTTCAGCGAGTGGGTTGAGATGGTGAATATTTTGGATGCAAAGGCACAGAAGAATAGGTTTGAAAAGGCGTGGGTAAACTTCTTAAAGGGCAAGATTCAACACAAAGAAAATCTGGAACTAAAGTTGAGTGTTGACCCTGAAGACTCTCAACCTATCTCTTCAGTTGCCAAGAGAAGAAGAACTGGCGAAGGGCCATCTGTTTAAGTTCTGTCTTCAGTTATCAATCTTGTAATTTGTATTTACATTCTGTAACTTGTATAAATTTCATTCCTTGTATAAATGAAGTTACCAGTTTGTAACCACAAGGTAGATAAACAGATTAAAATCTAACAAACATAAAAGAAAAATCCTAAGGCATTTATTGATCTATAAAAATGCCTTAGAAACTTAGATAGATTTAAATCAAACAAGTCTCTCTAGTTAACACTTGTATAGATACAAACTAGAACAAGACTTAGACTATATTTCTAGACAAATAGGGGGAATTTGTTAGGACCAGTTCACCTGGAACTGGCCAGTCACCAGTTCACACTGACCAGTCGCCAGTTGCATCTGGTGACCAGTAAACTGGTGACCAAGAAGATTTGTCGAGAAATATATTGAAGTCCAGTTGCACCGTACAGTTAACGCAACTGAAGACTTCCTCCAGTTGAGAACTGACCAAGTTGAAGAAGCATTCCAGTTGAAGTCAAAGACAACAAATGGAAGATAGAGAATGCCAATGGCAGCGAAGCCCAGTTGACATTCTAGTCAGTTACAAACTGGAGACCATCAGTGGAAAGCCCTTACAAAGCTTTACACTGATTACGAGGAATTGACTTGTATACTTTATGTACCTTTAACCGGATAATAAGCCTTATCTTATTATTTAAGTAATATAAAGTACATAAAGGTGGTTGTGTAAAGTCACTTTAACGTGCAACTTTACACTGCTTTTTAAGGAATTAAATGCTATTCCTTAAATGCTCCAACCACATTTGTATGGCTAAAGTTAACATCCCAATGTTAACTTTGCCTATAAATACAAGTCATTGCACAACAAGAATATCAAGTGAATTCACACAGTGAAAAACATACAAACACTTCACTTTGCAAACCTGCAATATTCTTGGTGAACTTGTGCAATATTCTCTCAATCGCTAAAAGGAACATTTCACAACTTTAAGTGTTTCGATTGTAGTGAGAAATTCTGAGTATAGATCAATTGTATTTCATAGGTTGTTAGGATATTTACATTCGTGTATTATCTTGGTTCCGCATCAACCTTGTAATTTGTTTACTATCAATAAATAAATTACACATTGAAAACTACATATTGTCTCATCAAGTTTCTTTACAAGTTATTTGTATTATTGCATTGTTCTTTAGTTATTGTCATTTATATAAGTAATCTATCTAGAACTTGGTATATACACACTGCAACTGGTCGTCTCCAGTTCAGTGCATATATTGCAAAGTAACTCCACCATCGACATAGAGGTGTCTTCAGTAGTACCATCTAACAAGTTGGGACTAACAAAGTAGAAATTTGAGCTTGATTTGTGCAAAATGGAGTTAGTGTGTGAAAAGGTGAAGTGTGTGTTTTGGAGGTTAGGGATGAAGATGAGAGAGAATTAAGGTTGAATTATTGGGATTAATTATGGAAATGGGGAAAAGGTTACAATTTTGGGTATGGAAAGGAGTATTTATACACTAGACTAACTTTCACTAATACTCCTTCCATTGTTAAAATAATTACATTTTAACACCATTTTTGGATTTCTAACATTCTTCCCCTTGGTGTTGAAATGTAATTCATGCACGATATCATCTATAAATACGAATTTGTTGATGAAGGTCTTCGAAGCTTTCTCATTGTCTTCAAGATCTTCCATCAAACTTGGCTTTACGTCTTTAATCTTCACACTTACCTTAAAGATGTATCTTTAAGTCTTGAACTTCTCAGAGTATGAGCATTGCGGAAACTTGATCTTGGCTCTTTAGATTTGAACATGAAAGCCTCTTCTTGAAAATCTTAACTTTGTCACACTTCCCCTTAATTAATGAATCTTTCTCTTGAAGCATTTGGACAAACATCTTTTTCATCACAAACTTCCCCTTGATCAAACAATCATATTTGCGTACCACCAACGCTTATGTATAGGGTGTACCCGCGGCGTACCCACCACATTGGCGATAACTATCTTCAAAGAATAATTTGGGGATTACTTTAGTCAACAATTTATCTTTCTTCCCCTCAAATGATGAATTCTTCTTTCTCCCCATCAAAATTCAAGAAAGCACACACACTTGTTCGACTTCATTATCCTTTTCTTCCCCTCATGATGAATGTGTGGCTACATGTTCATCATGTCTCTTTGAAGTCGAAACTGGGGAATCAACCATTATGAAGTAGTAGTCCAATAAACAACATCTTTAGCCCGGGTTATACACTGACATGTGTATAAGCCAATTTCATCGAATCATTTACAAACAACCTTTGGGACCCATTTTTGTGTAGGCCCAACGGTTTTTGTCTTGACATACCAAATGTACGTGTCATCGATTCGACGAATAGAATCTGCAGTCCATGGTGGGTGAAAACTCGAGGTTGTTGAAAAGTTGAGTTTTTGTGGACGCAGTGGAGATGCAAAATCATTCACTTTTGGCATGTGAATTGTTTTAGGTGCAAGGTTGAAGAGTTGCCAAAGTGAGTATTTGATTGTCTTTGACTCAGTTGACTTTGGTTTGTAGACAGGTTTCCATTTGATCTTGGTCATCTGAGCTTTTGCTTGAGAGATGAACTTGGTATTGTCTTCAAATGTTAAGAATGGAATGAGAGTCTGTGTTCCATCAATAGTAGGCTTCGAAGAATACTTTCTATCCTTGAATAAGGCATAGTTAGTAAATTAAGAAGCTTTACGTTCAGCAGGTGATGAAACTTTGATCTTTGAGTTCTTTGGGATGGACTCAGTGCAAACTTTCTTTGGAACATCAAGTTCAGTTGGAAATATTGGACTTGCATCATGATAAACTGAGCCATCATCACTTTGAGTGTCACAAGATGTTGATTGTGTTTGCAATTCCATCTCAAGTTCAGAGATTCTCTTTCGTAGAGATGTTTCATTTGATTGATATTGCAAACAATTCTCTTCAAGAGTCTTGATTTTGTTGCAAACATCTTGTCTCTCTTTCTCAACTTTGTTCATCTCATCAATAAACTTGCTCTCCATGGTTAAGAATATGGATGTCTCATTTTTCAACTGAGATTGAAAACTTGAAATCTTTTCTTGCAAAATAAGTTCTCTTGATTTGCTTTCCAAGATACTATCATTCAGCTTCTTGTTGGAAGTTTTCAATTCTGTTTGAAGTTCTTTTATCCCAGCTTTCATTTGTGACATCAACTCATCATTCTTCTTCAAAGTTTGTTTGTCAATTTCATTCCAAACTGCAAGGTTTCCAATTTCAACTTGAAGTTCTTTCATCTCATTTCTAAGCCTCACATTCACAGCTTGAACGTAGATCATTTGTTCTTTCAGTTTGACATTCTTGGCCTGTAACGTGACTACTTCCTCTTGAAACTTGACATTTTCAGATGCAGTCGAATGAATCAATATCTTCATCACTTGACAAGGATTTGGATAAGGTTTCGACGAACAACATGAACACAGTCCACCTTTATGAAGTTTTTCTTCAGATGAAGTTGGTTTATTGGGTGAAGAAGTTAACCACAAATTGAAAACGAAATCGTCTTTCACTGAATTTGATAGGGTAGGATTTGACATTTTGTTTAGCAAAGGGTGAAATGAAATGAAAAGGTAATTGTGATTGAAATTGAAGTGAAAGAATTAAAATTGAAATTTGGAGATTTTGTACTTCAGGTTTCCCTCCAAATTTTTTGCCGCCGAAATATGTTCTCACGAAACTTTGAATTTCATGTAAACTTTGGATATCATGATCATAGGAAAATTTGATAATTTCTAAAAAATTTCGCCAAAACCGCGTCGATAACGAATGAAAATTGGCCTAAAATTTTTTTAATGCTATCAAATTTTAAATCTCCATGAATTATCCCTTTTTAAGACCTTGGGCAAATTTTAAATCTCCATGAAAATTATTTGGGGATCACTTTAGTCAACAATTTATCTTTCTTCCCCTCAACTGATGAATTCTTCTTTCTCCCTATCAAAATTCAAGAAAGCACACACACTTGTTCGACTTCATTATCCTCTTTCTTCCCCTCATGATGAAAATTGGATGATAATTGCAACAAATCGAGCTATGGATCGTTCAGATTAACTGATTTTGCTCTGATACCAATTGTTAATTAGAAATTTGAGCTTGATTTGTGCAAAAATGGAGTTAGTGTGTGAAAAGGTGAAGTGTGTGTTTTGGAGGTTAGGGATGAAGATGAGAGAGAATTAAGGTTGAATTATTGGGATTAATTATGGAAATGGGGAAAAGGTTACAATTTTGGGTATGGAAAGGAGTATTTATACACTAGACTAACTTTCACTAATACTCCTTCCATTGTTAAAATAATTACATTTTAACACCATTTTTGGATTTCTAACAATGGAAGAATTGGGTAAGCCAACTTGTTTCAAATTCATTGTTTAATGTTTATTATCATGATTTTAACCAAAATAAAGTGACATTGGGTCAAATTGAGAGCCAAACCCGTTTTTAGTAGAAATTAGGGTTTTAAATTATTAAATGGGTCAAAAATCGGAATTTAACGTTGTTGGATGTTATGAGTCCAATCCTTGTAGTAAAATATGTTCGTAAACATGTCACAAGTCTAACATAAACGATCTTTAGGAAAATTTCGGGTTAAAACCGAATTATGATGAAATTAGGATTATTTAATTTAGTCAAAAACTAATTTCTTATCTAAATTGAGGATTTTGGAACGATTTTGGAAGAGGGTTGGATTGATTTACGTTCATCTAGATTAATGAGCCCTAAAACACTCCTGAAATTCCATCAAATCGATCCCTTGGCTGCAAAATTTGAGTTCTTGGTCGAAAGTCAGAGTTCACTTTCAAAGTCAACTTTTGTTCTTCAGCATTTTTGCCCAAAAACCCACCTTTTCTTCCTTTCCAGCGTAACCTACGCTTGAGTGGCCGTAACTTACGGTCCTATGCTTCTTCCAAATAGACCTTACGCCATTTAGGGTCTGTTTACGCTGCAAACATCAAACCAGACGCCAAAACAAGGCTTTCCAAGCCACCGTAGTCTACGCTGTCTCTGCCGTATCTTACGCCTGTTCAATTTCTCCTACCGTAACCTACGTCACCTTACAACGTATCTTACGCC
>CM067167.1:15448677-15458677 GCA_034093135.1 Erigeron breviscapus
ATATATATATATATATATATATATATATATATATATATATATATATATATATATATATATATATATATATATATATATATATATATATATATATATATATATATATATATATATATATATATATATATATATATATATATATATATATATATATATATATATATATATATATATATATATATATATATATATATATATATATATATATATATATATATATATATATATATATATATATATATATATATATATATATATATATATATATATATATATATATATATATATATATATATATATATATATATATATATATATATATATATATATATATATATATATATATATATATATATATATATATATATATATATATATATATATATATATATATATATATATATATATATATATATATATATATATATATATATATATATATATATATATATATATATATATATATATATATATATATATATATATATATATATATATATATATATATATATATATATATATATATATATATATATATATATATATATATATATATATATATATATATATATATATATATATATATATATATATATATATATATATATATATATATATATATATATATATATATATATATATATATATATATATATATATATATATATATATATATATATATATATATATATATATATATATATATATATATATATATATATATATATATATATATATATATATATATATATATATATATATATATATATATATATATATATATATATATATATATATATATATATATATATATATATATATATATATATATATATATATATATATATATATATATATATATATATATATATATATATATATATATATATATATATATATATATATATATATATATATATATATATATATATATATATATATATATATATATATATATATATATATATATATATTTTTATATATATATATATATTATGTATTATATATTAATTTATATACGATATGATTTTATATATTTCATATATATCTTTATTTAATTTTTTTCATATATAAATTATATAAATATATATATATATATAATTATATATATATATATATATAGGAAAAAGTTCAAATGAGAACCATTTGAATTGGAAGAACCATGAGAACCTTGTAATTATAACTTGGTGTTCATATGTTAATAGTCTATGTGAACAAATTCATGCACATATGAACATGTCAAGTTATAACTAATATTACTACGTTCATATATGAATGGTTCTCAAATGAACCTACGTGAACGAATTTGGTTACATATACCTATCACATATGAACATCAAGTTATAATATAGTGGTTCTCATGGTTCTTCCAATTTAAATGGTTCTTAATTGAACCTTACCCTATATATATATATATATATATATATATATATATATATGGAACATATATAAAAAGAAATCCAAAACCCAATGAAAAAAAAAGTTAACATTTACATGTTTCATAAATTTATTAAAGATAAACTTGGTTTATTTGATATAAGCAACTCAGACAAACATCAACAGAAATTTAATTAATCTAAGAAATCCACGTTTCATCGTCTGCAACAACTTCCTTCCTGCAAATCTCGGTGATACGCGGCGTCTTTTTTGACATGAGATTGGATACGACTTCACAAACATTAAATCCAGGAACGTCTATAATGTGGCTGTTGGTTTTGGACTTGCAGATATTAACAAACGCTTTAAGCTCAAGCTCACTCCTCCTATGTAGGAAATCAATATCATCAATATCGAGGGTTTCATCATCTAGATAGAAGTTGACAACATCAATAGCTACACCCGTGTCGCAGAATATCTTTCCAAATCCTTCAGCATCATAGCTACTCAAATTTGTAAGACTGACAGCCAAGAAACACACAAGTGATTAGGAAACATGTTTATCTATATATACGCATATAATAAAAACTAGATATGTGCTCGTGGCATGTGGGTTGATCATAATATATTTCTTTGGCGAGGATGACCATATTGATTGGGTGACAACCGCCAGTTTTGTATAATAGCGGTGATTTAACAATTGGGGCAATTTTTTTTTAATTTATAGTGGATAGTTTGTTCCTATGAATCAAAAGTTCATATTATTTTATATATATAGACAGCACGCCAAATAGATGATAAGAATTACATACCCTCCAACAAAAAATAGAATCCTTGTATTTTTATCCGGGAGACCAAGCCAACGTATGAGAGGTAAGCGGGCAAATGTTAACGCGCCTAGAAGGTCCAACTCATCATAGTTGAGATATATTTCTGAGAAACAAGCATGGTTAATTAAACCAAAAAAATCCTACTTATATACATTTATGTGTGTGTAACTAATTAATTTAAAAAGAAACCAACTTCGGAGGGAATCAAGGATTTTTGTAAGAGATCCAGTAGGAGGAAAAAGTAGATGACAGCATGAACCCATTGTGTATAAGCCCACAACAGTATCTTCATGTGCCTATCACAACAGAACATATAAATTTAAGTGATCCAAAATCATCCGTTGTTGAAATATAATGTAAAAAAGTTTTCAAGCGTAGGATGCATTATGAATTTTGGACTTCTAATGCAGATTCACCTCTTCTGCATTCAAATGGGCCAAGGTCTCACAGGCTAATATTAACAGCAGTAGAGTTCTTTTTATTGGCAGGCTCATTCAATGTCTTCTTCCCAAGTCAGGTAACTGCAAAAATATACATGGTATCAATAAACTTCATTTGCTTACTTATCGGTTGATCCGGTTTATGTTTTATCTGTTACAGTTATGATCAGAAATATAGTTTTATTAACAGTAGGTTTTTCTAAGAATGTAAATACCTGGTCTTGAACAAATAGATGTGGGCATATGCACCAAGCTCCTTATAGACCGACACCGCTCAAATCGGTGATAAAGCTCGCTGGTGACATTTGAGAACTTCATAGACAACCAAAACCTTGTTCCTGCTCTTCTAATACAATGTTATAATTATATGTGTCGATTCTTTGTCACATGATATATTCATATTTTTATTTTTGCTTTGATCAATGACCTTGACTATTATTTCCAGATAAAAATGCTTTCTCAATAAAGTTTACTCTTGAAATCTAAACATCCAGGATGTATGTATCCTACACATTATCAATAGTGTCATTGAAAGTAAATTAATAGCTAGATAATTATCAACAAAAATCATGATGTAAATGAGAAACACACCTTATTTTGCGAATAGGCTTAGCAAGCTCATGACTAAAATCACTTGTTGCATCTCTCGGCTCTCCATAACTAAGGTATATGGTTGAGCATCAATTCCCAAAAACTCTGCAAATAATGAAGCATGTGAGTGACTAAAACTTGCATTTCTTCCCAAATCTAGCAAAAGGTTGGAAAAGATATTCATTACAATTATCAATAGTGTCATTGAAAGTAAATTAATAGCTAGATAATTATCAACAAAAATCATGATGTAAATGAGAAACACACCTTATTTTGCGAATAGGCTTAGCAAGCTCATGACTAAAATCACTTGTTGCATCTCTCGGCTCTCCATAACTAAGGTATATGGTTGAGCATCAATTCCCAAAAACTCTGCAAATAATGAAGCATGTGAGTGACTAAAACTTGCATTTCTTCCCAAATCTAGCAAAAGGTTGGAAAAGATATTCATTACAATTATCAATAGTGTCATTGAAAGTAAATTAATAGCTAGATAATTATCAACAAAAATCATGATGTAAATGAGAAACACACCTTATTTTGCGGATAGGCTTAGCTAGCTCATGACTAAAATCACTTGTTGCATCTCTCAGCTCTCCATAACTAAGGTATATGGTTGAGCATCAATTCCCAAAAACTCTGCAAATAATGAAGCATGTGAGTGACTAAAACTTGCATTTCTTCCCAAATCTAGCAAAAGGTTGGAAAAGATATTCATTACAATTATCAATAGTGTCATTGAAAGTAAATTAATAGCTAGATAATTATCAACAAAAATCATGATGTAAATGAGAAACACACCTTATTTTGCGAATAGGCTTAGCAAGCTCATGACTAAAATCACTTGTTGCATCTCTCGGCTCTCCATAACTAAGGTATATGGTTGAGCATCAATTCCCAAAAACTCTGCAAATAATGAAGCATGTGAGTGACTAAAACTTGCATTTCTTCCCAAATCTAGCAAAAGGTTGGAAAAGATATTCATTACAATTATCAATAGTGTCATTGAAAGTAAATTAATAGCTAGATAATTATCAACAAAAATCATGATGTAAATGAGAAACACACCTTATTTTGCGAATAGGCTTAGCAAGCTCATGACTAAAATCACTTGTTGCATCTCTCGGCTCTCCATAACTAAGGTATATGGTTGAGCATCAATTCCCAAAAACTCTGCAAATAATGAAGCATGTGAGTGACTAAAACTTGCATTTCTTCCCAAATCTAGCAAAAGGTTGGAAAAGATATTCATTACAATTATCAATAGTGTCATTGAAAGTAAATTAATAGCTAGATAATTATCAACAAAAATCATGATGTAAATGAGAAACACACCTTATTTTGCGGATAGGCTTAGCTAGCTCATGACTAAAATCACTTGTTGCATCTCTCAGCTCTCCATAACTAAGGTATATGGTTGAGCATCAATTCCCAAAAACTCTGCAAATAATGAAGCATGTGAGTGACTAAAACTTGCATTTCTTCCCAAATCTAGCAAAAGGTTGGAAAAGATATTCATTACAATTATCAATAGTGTCATTGAAAGTAAATTAATAGCTAGATAATTATCAACAAACCAAGAAAATCATGATGTAAATGAGAAACACACCTTATTTTGCGAATAGGCTTAGCAAGCTCATGACTAAAATCACTTGTTGCATCTCTCGGCTCTCCATAACTAAGGTATATGGTTGAGCATCAATTCCCAAAAACTCTGCAAATAATGAAGCATGTGAGTGACTAAAACTTGCATTTCTTTTAACTTCTGACCTTCTGTTATAGTTATTTTACTATGCCCTAAGGAACGGAAAAAAAAATTAAATTGCCCAGGTTTATCACCACCAGTCATCGGAACTGTTCAAAGTAGTGAACGTACCAAGCATCTTTTGAACTCGATTACAACTGAATATAGATCATGTGGAAACAAAACCATGTGGCACCAAAAATTCAAATCAGTTTAGTATTTCTGCACACACTTTGCATAGGAACAACACAAATATTCTCATTATTCAAATTGAATATCAAATTGCATAAAAAACGGTCACAAACTTTGGTCTGATTTTTGTTTTAGGTGACTATTTGCACTTACAAGCGACTCTTTGTCACTTACAAAGTTGTGTTCATTGTATGTAGAAACTTTCAAATCTTGTGCATTGTATGTATTCGACCAATCAAAAACTTACAAGTGGCAGCTTATATAATTGCCACATATAACTGAATCCATACAATGCACAAGATGTGAAAAGTTCTTACATACAATGAACAAAACTTTAGTTTATTCACACTATAGACATTCGTTCATAGTTAGTTACATTCACATATACTTATCCCTATTCAAAAACATATTGTTATTGAAAGAAAAGAATTATTTTAATCATCTTGGACACACTAAGTTATACAAAATTTGGAACTTTTGAAATAAGTTTTAGGTAAACATATTACCAGGCTGCCCGTACCTCCCTGCAGCCACGTCGTGAAACGTGTCATGAGGTGTGCCATATGTGTCCGCATTAAAGTTCCACGAGATGCATAAGAGGAAGGAGTACCATCTTCTGATACACCCTTGGACAGAAACCTATCATCGGTTTGCAGGAGCTCATATCCTGAAGGACACCATATTTATGGTAACAAATGGCTAATTCGGTAACACTTGCCATCACCTTATCGAGCCAAGCTTCAAGCCAAGTCAGTGGCGTAACCTGTGAGAGATCAATAAAAGAATGTAAGCAGGTGAGATAAAAAAAAAAGTACACTAATAGATTTAGTAGAGGCCACAAGATGTAGATTTAGGTAACGGGTCGAAACAGGTTCCGGTTGGAACAAACTATTTATCACAAGTCAACGACGGCCAAGTTCAGCTGGGTGGACCAGAAACACTTTTCTTTGTCCGGTTTTTATAAATAATTGATGTGTTAATTACGATTACCAAAAAGAGAATTGAAATTATTTCAATAAAAGATTCAGAAGGTTTTATCCATTACAAATAGACTTTGTGCGACCTTCAACCCATGCAACCCATTTCCATTATAGCCAAATTAATTAACTCACCCATTTGATCTATTTGAGATAAAACATTACCGAAATCTTCATTCATGAATATGCAAGTCATGCAATCTAACCTGTCTCGAGATATCCCGTAAGTGTAAACTCACAGCAGCATATTTCTCATTGCTAAATATGAGCAAGTCACCCCGCAAATAATTAAGTTTCCAAAATAAAACCCTTAAGAGTCCATCTCGGTTCATTCTTCTAAAATCTGACTCTTGCATTGAACATCTAGGCTTTTCTTTCACTTGTAAAACCTTGTTAACAGCATCACGTTCTTTGTTCCTTCGTTTCTTCTTCCCTCCCAAAAAGATAGTCAGAACATTCAAAGACTCCCTCAGGACAACTACATTATCCCTGTCCAAAATATGGCGAAGGGTGTCCTTCAGATGTATCAGAATCCCCGTTCCCGGGTAGAAAAGATGAGTTGAGATTTGAGAAACTCTTCTGACTAGGAGCTTTGAGACGATGGGCAATCACATGCCTCCATTCTGACAGAATGCATGGAAAAATTGGATGATAAAGACTTTTCTTCACTATGTGCCTACTTGTCTCATAACCAGCTTTTCTCCCTCTTCAACATCAGGCCTGCAATCCATAAATTACTATAAAGTGTTAGCACACTACATAGTAGAGTTGAATCAGGCAAACTGGGTGAAACGGGCAGTTGGGTAATGGATTGAACAGGTTTATTGTACCAAGAAGACAGGTTGAGCTTGCTCAGAACACTTATTTCCAGATAAATTTTTATTTATTAGTAAATCGCAAGTAATCCTACTATTTTGTTACTAACAAAAAATAATATATTTTACCTACTATCCTATAAGAGGTTTTAAGTTTTATGCATTAGGAAATACAATGCAAACAGCGTTTGGCCCGCTTGACGTGTTTCCTTTTTCGTTAACATGATAAAATTTTCCTATTTGACTTGATAGAGATATAAAATATAATTTGTACCAAGCCAGCCAGCTGTAAGTTATCAAAACAACTATATCTGCATGAGAAATAAAACATAAGGCAAAATCATCCGTGCGGATATCGAATATACCCTGTATTCAATATGAGAGACTGTCCAATAACACAACAATCGAAAGCCGAGCCCTAGTATATGGGATTTAAAATACCTGGTATATCATTTCTAATTTGCTCTATAAATATATTCTAAAATATATATATTCTGTAAGGATTCTGTAACGGCATAATTTTTTACACTCATATAGCAGCTGCGCCTGTGCCTATGCTGGCTTTCCTGGGCATAATGACAAAGAAGCTTCTGTCTGTTGGACAAAATGCTTAAGATGATGCTTATAGTGTACCCCAAGTTAGAAGAATTCTTCTGTTTCGGTGTTTTTTTCTTCTTTTATATGGTTTGATTATTATCTGTTGAACCATTACTGTATTTCCTTGTGACTGTGAGATATTAAATAAGGGTGAAATGGGTCTTGTTTAAAATTTACTCTGTATATGTCTATTTTAATGCTTTGTTCTAGTTCATAATACGTGTTAACATAATCGATGACAGGGACATGGTCCACTACCCGGAGATAGTACTGTTGCAACTGGTGATGCTAATACTCTGGTTGATGTTCAGTCTAAACCTGCCGCTGTGAGGGATGGTTATGATGCTTATAGAGGACCTGGACCTATTGTCCCAGGTTATGATATGCGGGGAGGGAGGACCTGGTTTTCATAAAGAACCAGGTGTACCAGCCTATGATCCACGAAGAGGACATGGTGTGCCAGCCTATGAACCACAAAGAGGGCCAGGTGGACCTTATGACGCACAAAGAGGCCATAATGCGCCAGCTTATGACCCCCAGAGATATAACACACATAGAGGACTTGCTGGGCCTGGTTATGATCATTATAGAATACCTGGTGGAATGCAAACTTAATCTTTGATTTTTTACTATTTGCCACTGATCTTTTCAGTTGATGTTGTAAGGTATAAAGAGGTGTACTACATACAATTAGGAGGTTGCGTTCTTGAAAGTAATTTGCGGAAATACGTAATATTATTTCAGCTTCTATCTCTTAGTAACTAAAACGAAATAAAGGTTTAAAAAATCAGTAGTTGCAATACTAACCAGAAGAAAAGCGCCAAGTGAGCTTTTAAAGATGAAAAGAAGGCTCCCGATACCCTTGGAGACTATAGTTCCAGCAACCAGGAGTTTGATCTGTAAATGACATATTGCCACAATATATATCAGATTTTCATGGTTAATAAGCACAATCTTTTTATCCTATTTAGAAATAAGCGTAGCCGATTTTACCTCGAATTCTGGCACTTGGAAGCCGATATGTGCTGTGACATGCTTTGAGAACACACTGAACTTAGGAACAATAGATTTAGATGCAGGTCTATCATCAACACCGAACTCAATGAAACTGCATTCACCAAAGTCAGAAGGTAGAACTGGGAAAACTACCAACTATACGAGAGAAACTACCACATAGATAAGAGATCAAGACGCCTTGTACAATGCAGTGTTATATATATTAAACTAATATCTGAATTAGTTACAACATAATGAACAGAACAGTTACGGAGATGAATAAGCAACAATAAAAAGCTACAAAACTGCAAAATTTTGACGGAAGTTTACTTCAGTTATAACACTCATACAACCTCTATTCAAAAAGCATTACAAAACTCTCTTGATTACAGAGTACAGACAGTTGATACTCTTTTTCATGGATAATCAAGCATCAATGAAACAAAAGCTTAAGCCTTTTCCCCGTCATCAGACCTAAGAAAATGAAGTTTACAAAACCTATGCCACATCAACATATTGGTCTTTTGCTCTTTTATAAAGAGTGAATCTGAAAAGATATTTATAGGATGTAGAGATATATATATATGGAACATATATAAAAAATCAAAAACCCAATGAAAAAAAAGATAACATTTACATGTTTTGTAAATTTATTAAAGATAAACTTATTTGATATAAGCAACTCAGAAAATTTATTTAATATAAGAAATCCACGTTTCATCGTCTTCGGCAACTTCCTTCTTGCAATTGAACATCTAGGCTTTTCTTTCACTTGTAAAACCTTGTTAACAGCATCACGTTCTTTGTTCCTTTGTTTCTTCTTCCCTCCCAAAAAGATAGTCAGAACATTCAAAGACTCCCCCTTGACAACTACATTATCCCTGTCCAAAATACGGCGAAGGGTGTCCTTAAGATGTATCAAAATCCCCGTTCCCGCCATGAAGATGATGATTCTCGGCAACCGCCATGAAGATGATGATTCTTCAAGGTGTAGATAAGGTAGAGCCAGAAGAATCAAAAAATTAAATCACCAAACAATCGAATTAATCCAACACGATGAATAATACAAAAAATACGTGCTAAGACTAACAATCTCTAATTAATTATCATATAAAACACATCAATCAAACAAAAACTAACGGGATGAAAACATGATGAGAAAATAACACAGCCAAATTTTCAACAAGATACAATTTTTATCACTAAATAACTAGAATATCTATACATACATATGGTGATATGGGTCTGTTTTTTACTTGTATCTATAATAAAAAAATTCTAAAAGATTGACTCAGTTTTCTTGATATTCAGAGAAATCCATATATTCAAGATTATAATAATATTAATTGATGAAAAGGTACAAACTTAATCGAAATAAATCACATAAGAGCTGGAAATAATCATACCCAATATCAGAATATATTATGATATATATATATAT
>CM067167.1:15463677-15484181 GCA_034093135.1 Erigeron breviscapus
CTGCTAAAGATGAAAAGAAGGCTTCCATCAACACCGAACTCAATGAACCTGCATTCACCAAAGTCAGAAGGTAAAACTGGGAAAACTACCAACTGTAGGAGAGAAACTACCACATAGATAAGAGATCAAGACGCCTTGTACAATTCAGTGTTATATATATTAAATTAATATCTGAATTAGTTACAACATTATGAACAGAACAATTACGCAGATGAATAAGCAACGATAAAAAGCTACAAAACTCGCAAAATTTTGACAAAACTCTACTTCAGTTATAACACTCATACAACCTCAATTCAAAAAGCATTACAAAACTCTTTTGATTACAGAGTACACAGACAGCTGATACTCTTTTTCATGGATAACCAAGCATCATTGAAACAAAAGCTTAAGCCTTTTCCCCGTCATCAGTCCTAAGAAAATGAAGTTTACAAAACCTATGCCGCATCAACATATTGGTCTTTTGCTCTTCTATTAAGGGTTTCACATAGACAGTAACTAGCACAATCTGAAAAGACATTTATAGGACGTAGATATATATATATATATGGAACATATATAAAAAATCCAAAACCCAATGAAAAAAAAAGATAACATTTACATGTTTTGTAAATTTATTAAAGATAAACTTAGTTTATTTGATATAAGCAACTCAGACAAACATCAACAGAAATTTAATTAATATAAGAAAGCCACGTTTCATCGTCTGCAACAACTTCCTTCTTGCAATTCTCGGTGACACGGGGCGTCTTTTTTAACATGAGATTGGAGACGACTTCACAAATATTAAATCCAGGAGCAACGTCTACAATGTGGCTGTTGGTTTTGGACTTGCAGATATTAACAAACGCTTTAAGCTCAAACTCACTCCTCATATTTAGGTAATCAATATCATCACTGTCGAGGGTTTCATCATCTAGATAGAAGTTGACAACATCAACAGCTACACCCGTGTCGCAGAATATCTTTCCAAATCCTTCAGCATCATAGCTAGGCAAGTTTGTAAGACTGGCAGCCAAGAAACACACATAAGTGATTAGGAAACATGTTTATCAATAAATACAGCATATAATAAAAACTAGATGTGTGCTCGTGCGATGCATGTGGGTTGATCATAATATATTATATTTTATTTTTATTTTAGAACGGCAATATATATAGATGTAAAACATCTAGCAAAATACTAGATGTCCAGTACAAGAAGATACAATTACAATTACATAAACACAACACGCTATCTAGGAGCCAAAACATGAGACACGACCCCTAGATACATCTCAATTGGGGCAATTTTTTTTAATTTATAGTGGATAGTTTATTTCTATGAATCAAAAGTTCAGATATATATATATATATATAGACACGCACGCCAAATTAAATAATAAGAATTACATACCCTCCAACAAAAAATAGAATCCTTGTATTTTTATCCGGGAGACCAAGCCAACGTACGAGAGGAAGGCGGGCAAATGTTAACGCGCCTAGAAGGTCCAACTCATCATAGTTGAGATATATTTCTGAGAAACAAGCATGGTTAATTAAACCAAAAAAATCCTACATATATACATTTATGTGTGTGTAGCTAATTAATTTAAAAAGAAACCAACTTTGGAGAGAATCAAGGATTTTTGTAAGAGATCCAGTAGGAGGAAAAAGTAGATGACAGCATGAACCCATTGTGTATAAGCCCACAACAGTATCTTCATGTGCCTATAACAACAGAACATATAAAATTAAGTGATCCAAAATCATCAGTTGTTAAAATATATAATGTAAAAAAGTTTTCAACAAAATTATTATTGGGCATGAAAATTACTTACTTCAAATTTAGCTTCACAATAACGTTTAATGATATCACACTGCATCTGAAACCTCTCGCGGGACATCCAACGAGAATCGTCGACGCAGATGACTATAGCCTGAAATATATGTTTTCGATTTGAAATCGATTGATAGCATGAATTATACAAATAAAAATAGAAAGGAGAGGAGCACATATTGATAGATAGATACCTCGGCAACCGCCATGAAGATGATGATCCTTCAAGGGTATAGATAAGGTAGCCTGAAGAATCAAAAAATTAAATCACCAAACAATCAAATTAATCCAACACGATGAATAATACAAAAAATACGTGCTAAGACTAACAATCTCTAATTAATTATCATAAAAAACACATCAATCAAACAAAAACTAACAGAACGAAAACATGATGAGAAAGTAACTTAGCCAAATTTTCAACAAGATACAATTTTTATCACTAAAAACTATAAAATCTATACATACATATGGTGATATGGGTCTGTTTTTTACTTGTATCTATAATATAATTCTAAAGATTGACTCAGTTTTCTTGATATTCAGTGAAATCCATATATTCAAGATTATAATAATATTAATTGATGAAAAGGTACAAACTTAATCGAAATAAATCACATAAGAGCTGGAAATAATCATACCCAATATCAGAATATATTATATTATGAATATATATATATTATACACACTTATAAAAACATAGTATTTAATATGGAGAAGATAGTTTGAATCGAAAGAGATATACCTGAACAATGCGAAAATTAGATAGAAACCCTAATTCGGTTTTCCCCCTTTTTTATCTTGTAAAACACGGTGAAAGACTTTTTGCCCTCGAAGTCCTAAATTTATATCGGGTGATAGCTGGTAAAAGTACTAAATTGCCCCTTGTTGCCTTGTTTACCTTTTGGAAGGTTTTTGAGTAATTTACATGGATGATCCATGATTCCATGTGGTTTCCACGATATGGATTGATCGTTTTTAACTTTAACAATTAACATAATATCGGTAAAATCATATGTCTCCATTTTGACTTTATGTTTGGTTTAAAAATGGATGTTTGTTAGCATGAGATTATTAAGTGCCCACATAACTCGTACGTGATGAATGATTAAGTCATTTTTGCATTGTTTCAGAAAGGCTAAGGCTAGTCACAACGAACTCAATAATATAAACTATTGTGTAAAATGACAACAAATATTATATCAATAAATATAGCAAAAAATATTGTTCAGAATAATAAAAACATTATAAGGTCAGCGCGAAGGTTCATCTCCGGGGAGTCGGGTGCCACCACTATGAATCACCATCATAAACTACGATGAACTACAGTACTACGCATAAGCAAAAAACAATCAAAATCAAAATAAACTAAAGACTTACCAATAAAACGATACACAAAAAAACCTATCTTAATCTTAATCTTAATCTTAATATAAAATAGTTGAACTAATAACTTATTAACCAATCAAATCGCTCAATTTCATCAAATTGACTCTCGCTTATGTCATCATTTAGATTAACTATAAATTAAAAATCTTAATAATCATTATCCAAATATATTATTATATTATTATTTATATTAATTTGTAGAAAAAGTCTCATTAATTTACACTTTTTTGTTTTCCATCAATAATTTACACTTTTTACCCTGAATACTTAATTTATATTTATTTTTAGCCATCAACTTGAGGAGATTTTTTTAAAATTTTTTAAAAAGTTACAAAAAGTATTTATATTTAATTTTTAAAGTTACAATTGTCACTCAAATCAAGAGTCCTAATTGTTATCAAAGAATATGAAAACAATCCTAATTGTTATCTAATTATCATAAGACAGGTGATTGAAAATAAACTTATTCGTGTTATGGGCCGCATCATGATCAAATACATATACTTGAATGTCAAGTACATTATCACAAGTATGTTTATATTTTATTTTAATTATCTTTCATAATAATATCAAATTATGAGTACAACTGTTTCAAAAAATTCTATAATAGATAAATTGTATCATGTGTCTTGTGGAATGACTACGACAAACAATTCCATCAATATGTCTCAGCTAATAATGACAGTGACGAACCTGTTATTATTGTATTACAACTTGCAAAGTATAACACTTAAACCGTATATCTTCAAAGTTATAAGCTTTTATGACTTAAATGTATGAAGATCTAATATTGATAATATCGTAAACCCCGTGTCCAGTGTTGGACACGGGTCTAAAATCTAGTATAGTTCTAAATGAACTGAAAAATTAACAAGAATCCTAAAATTCACTTGTCAAAAAAATATATATACTAGCATGGTACCCGCGTAATGTGGCAGGGGGCCGAGGATGGCAGTCTAGTGGTGTCGTGATGGTACTATTGGTGGTGGTTGTAACATCCCAAACTTTTCAAGTTTGACTATTTGACTATTCTGTTAGTTAACGTCAGGTTCGTTAAGTTATGTGCCCTAAACGGGGTCATGTGATTAAAATGCTTATGCGTTCAATATAATATGATTAAAGTATGTTAAAGGAAAGTAATTAAAGTAAAGTCATGAAAGTTAAGTGCTCGTTAAGTCGTTAAGTGTTCCGGTGAGAAAGTTAAACTAAGAAAGTGACGTTTAAATAGTCGAGGGGCTTAAAATGGAATTTATTAATGATGGCCAGGGGTTGTATGACAATTAGGCTACCCTAATTGTCATTCTCCAGATCTGATGCGTGTGAGAAAGCCCCCAAGCAGCCCCCTTCCCTTTCTCAAAGCTATCCCCTCCATGATCTATTCGTTTCGAGGTGTTTCGAGCAAGATTTGATTAAGATCTTTCATCCTTATGATCATCTACAGGTAATATAAATGATAATCCTTTGATTTCTGGTCTTGTGAGTCTTATATGTGAATCCGATCCAGGCCATGGGGTTTGGGTTGGGTTATAATGCAAACGTTTACCGATTTCATGTTTTCGGGTGATCAAACGATTGCTATATGTTAGTCTATGATTAAAGGATCAATTGATGGATTAAAGTCATCAAAAGTATTGTCAAAGAGGTTAATTTTATGTCTCCAGGTCAAATTAATGGTGTGTGTTCGTATGGAATTCGGTTAAAGGTTGAAAAGTTGGGTTTTTGGTCGTCAGGCTGAGGTGCGGTGCACCAGATGGGGGGTGCGGCGCACCACTGCCCAATTTGGGATTTTGGATTTTCGATGGGAGCCCGATATGCGGCGCACCTGGACCTGATCTGAGTTTTCTGTTTGATTGGTGCGACGCACCAGTTGGGGGGTGCGACGCACCTGATGCCCAGTTTGCACAAAACACTTCGTTTAGCTTATATGTCGATCTTATACTCATTATAGGTAGTCGGGAGCACTTAGCAAGCACTTAAGATACTCTTAACTTGTTGGTAAGATGTATCAAGGTAAGATACACTACTTTGACACGCTGAGGGTTCAACAAAAAACATAGTTTTCATATAATAACTTCCCCAAATGGTATCTTGTTTGCTTATGGGTATTCGGGATTATACGGAGGTGATATGGGCTATGTACATGCATATTGAAGCCTGAAATGCTACCCCAAAATATGTGACGTTATGATATGATGTGAAATGATATGAAATGCTTTGAGTAGCTTATGTCACACTTAATGAGATGTATATGTTATATGATATGCGTGACTTATGTCACACTTGCAAAGATGATATGTGAAAAAGATATGAAAGATGACTAGGCACATTTAGGGTGGTTCATCCTAATATGAAGATGTTGATGCTATGATATGTATGTGAGATGATATGATTGATGATATGTGCCTTAACGATTCGAATGACTTTTCTATAAAGTTTTAAATGGACAAATGTTTTATTAATGATGTGTTATCTTACTTAGCTAATTCGTTAGCTAACACTTGCTCTTTTAAAATGTGTTGTGCCTCAGGTCCAACATAGTGAGCAGGTAGATGTGAGAAGATGTGAGGCATGGGTAGATGATCTTGAAGCTGGCTTTAGTTTACCCATAGTGGCTGCTCATTTTAGACAATTGCTTATGTTAAGATATTTATGACTTGTATTGATATTGTGGTCGGTTGTTTAATGTTAGGCAACCGATGGGTTTCCATTTGAACTTATTTTGATGATATGGCTAGTAACACCAACTAATAAATGAACCAAACAGATTTTGTGGTTTGGACTTTTAAAGTTTACTTCCGCTTCTTTGACGCCGTTAGGCGAAATTTTTTAGAAATCCATATTTTTAAATGACGGGTGTTACAAGTTGGTATCAGAGAAATGGTTTAAGTGAACCAATGACTATAGGTATGCCATAGGAATTGGACTTAAACCGATAGAGGATAAGTAGGCTTAAGTAGGTATGCTTAGCCTTTGAGATGAAATGCCTTAGGACGGGTTGGGATGAGTGAGAGTGTAGGATTAAGGCTATATGATTAATGTTTGTTGATACGTGAATATGTTTTTAGCCTTTATTCTTCCATTTCTCGCTTCTCCGTCGCTAAATTATCTTATTGCTACGATAGACGGTCCTAGAGGTAATGTGCCATTTCCCTAACTGAAATTAATAACCGTGTGATATAACTTATGTGTGAAGTAGCTGAGGTGAATGGAAGTGGGAATTAGGTGAAATGGTATTCCATCAATGTTGTCTAGCCCATGGGGTTAGTGACAAGGACCGCAAAGGAAATGAGATGTAGTATGTGTGCTGAAAATCACGTGAAAGGAATTGATGGAAAAAGGGTGATACACAAATGTGGGAACGAACGCGCGTGTGAAAGGATACAATTACAATTATGGTCCGGAACATAGTTGCAAGCGTATCACGACGCGAGCGTGTTTGTATGGCCATGCTTGTGTTGACCGGTGTACAAAGTAATGAAGTTGGGGAGATTTCTATGTATTGTACCCCTATTTGTCAAGAGTAAACACCGTGTTACAACTTTAATGGTGTTGATGCTTCAAGTGTATGGAAATGTGTGAAGATCGATGGAAAGTGATAGCCGGATTAAATGTTTATGATGATTATGATGTACATGAAGTTAAATGAAGTGATTGGTAGTCAATGTTGTGGTCTACTAGTTTAAAAGACATGGATTTGAAGTTTGAAGAGTAGAGTTGATGTTGGATACTTGAAGGATTATAAGTAGGTGACGCATAGAAGGGTTACCGGGCACACGTATGAAAGGATATAGTTACAATTCTGGTCGCGAACGTAATTGTAAATGTATCACGACATGTGTGTGTTTGTGAGACTGTGTCTGTGTTGATCCGAATGAAGTGAAGATGAGAATGATGGAATCACTGAATGGTATCATATTTAACCACGCGAAGAGTAGACACGTATGAATGAAATAAAGAATGATGAAGCTGAAACAAGTAAAGAAGTTGACACTAAGGTTGATTGAACCCTTTAACCATGAAGCTCTTCAATTCTATGAACACTATGATATGATGTGAAGCTACATTCGAGCTGTGAAGTGTTAAAGTTGTGCTTGGGTGTAAGGAAAACGTTTAGGTTTCGTTTGAAATTATTTTTCCTGATCATAGATAATATGCGGCGCACAAAGGCTATATGCGGCGCATATATGCCTAGTTTGAAATGGGTCTTCTGAAGGAAGCCCGATATGCGGCGCATGAACCATCCATGCGGCGCATATTCTGGTCTGTTTTGGATTTATGACCCGTTTAGTTTTGATTTCGCTACGGGACAATATGTGACGATTGAGACGAGTATCTTAAGGGGGAGGTAACTGCTACATCCCAAACTTTTGTGTAACGGTTGACTTGAGTCGTTAAGTCAACACTTTGCTACCGTTAAGTCTCTAAACGAGTTAATGCTTACGTGGGTTTAATATGCTATATGTGAGAGGCTTTAATGCCTTAAAGATATATACGTTTATGTGTTTAAGATGCCAAGATGTGTTTAATATGTCGATAGAATTCCCGGTGGACGATTTAAGCTATTTATGTGTTGTATAGAAGTCTAGGGACCATTCTTGCCATTCCTGAAACTTCAAAAACATGATTAGGAGTAATTAGGTCAGATTATTATCCTCTAATTCAGATTATTCTTTCCTTCTAAGAACCCTAAACCGTCTTTTTTCTGGAGTGATTCGTGCGATCTCTTGCGTTTTTCGGTTGGATTAATGATCAATCGGTGCATGTAATCGATCTGTTTATCATCCTCCAAGGTATAAATCGAAGTCTTTGCAGAATATTAGTCATATTCATCCATATATTTCGTCCATACCTGGACTTGTTGAGTATTGATTGATAAGAAACGTTTTGTTGTTAGATTGGCGATTTCGGGTCATTCGGTGATTGTTATTGCAATCAATATGTATCTTGAGATTCCCTACAGGTATGAAGTTGTTTCTAGAGTCATTTTAATGTTCAAATAGAACCAATATAGGGTTCACATCTGGTCTTGAGGTTTGATATGGATTTGATTGCGTTTGTGAGTCGATTTAGGTCATTCGGGCGTCAAATCGATTGTAAAATGAGTATAATGAATCCATGAATCAATTGATGATTTCATAATGATAATTAAGTCCTAATTTGATGTGTATGAACTGTAGAGGTCGTGGTGGCTTGACATGAATGTTTGATGGTGGAAAATGTTTGCAAAACAAAGGGTTTATTAGGTCTAAAAATTCAGTCATATTGCAAAAATCATATCTTCTTTATATGAACGACTTAGGAGATGAATCTTACATTTCTGAAAACCTCTATGTGTCCCCTAAATTCGATATGAACAAAGTTTCCTATGATTTTTCCCAGAGATATGCGAAAAATGTCGATTTAAAAATGGTCAGGTTTCGGACGAATTCTGCAGACTTGTCTTGCAAACGTCATAACTTATTCATTAGAGCTCTTCAAGAGTCAAACCTTGCATTTTTTAAAAGGTCTTTGAGTTTGCTACATTTGTTAAGAACTGAGTTTTGTCTCATTTGGTCATCTTATGACCCAAAAGTTGTACTTGAGGAGGCTTATGAACCGTGGTGACATGCTTATTTGGATGTCGTCTGAAATGTGATACGACCTATTATGATACGAGGTGTAGTAAATATTATATGTTGACGTGTGATAGGGTTAAAAGCCAAGACTAGACACCGAAAGTTTTGTTACAAAATAATTATTTAATGATCCTTTAACGGAAGTGAGGAGTCACCTTATCATGGACTAAGAGACAAGGCTGCGTGGGAAGCTAAAGGTAATGATATGAGCCATTAGTAAACTGGTTGTCCAAGAATGTTTATTTCCTGGTGAACTATTGTACCGTTTCATTGGACATGAAAGAAAAGATGTGTGTTAAAGAAGTTCTCTTAAAGTGTGAAAGCTAATTGTTGAATGCTTCAAATCGAGACGACCGTTATGTAAACAATTTTTATATATGTTTTGGCAAAGTATGAAGGGAATGGTGAACTCAGATGGTGTCTATCACTCCTATATTGATGGGAAAGAGGAAGAATGATTTAGAAACTCAGGAAAAATCATATGATTGTGCGATGATGCATCGAGATTTATTGTTGTGTTATGCAACCATGGTTATGCCATAGGCGTTGGATGTCACTTCATGATACGATATGTTATTGAAAGGAAAGTTGTGGAGCCAAAGATCATGAAAATAATAGTTCATGAAGTTGGAATCGTTAAAGAAGAGTTCGGATTAGCTCAAAATTGACTGAAGGTTTTGTGGTGAGCAAAGAAAGCTTATTATGAACAAGTGGGTATTATGGTTTAACCATAAGACTCTATGGAGGGATATGTTATGCATCGAAAGTTATGGCGAGTCGACCCTTTGTTCAAATGTTTGCCCCTTCTTCCTCCCCCTTGTTTTCTCCCCCCTTTTCCCCTCCCTCCCCTATCGACCCTTTGTTCAAATGAATTATGTGAGTTATGGTAGCAAGTTAATAAGGATACGTGTATGAGGGGCTTAATCGCCAAATGAATAGCCTACGCCAAATGTAATATGGGTGCTACTTATGAAGGTTGAAGAAATGAGTTGATTACTTGGTTTGATTTAAAGATTGAACCAAAGAAATGACGAAACGGTTGAAATGGTAAAGTGAAGGTGGAAAAGACTATGTAAGAAGCTGAATGAGTTTGGCTATGCTAAGTTAAAGTACAACTCAAGGAAATCCTGAAATGATATGATAAAGTGAGGGGTACGGATAAGTCATTTATATATGAGTGGCGAAATGATTCTGAGGACAGAATCCTCTTAAGGGGGAGGTAATTGTAACATCCCAAACTTTTCAAGTTTGACTATTTGACTATTCTGTTAGTTAACGTCAGGTTCGTTAAGTTATGTGCCCTAAACGGGGTCATGTGATTAAAATGCTTATGCGTTCAATATAATATGATTAAAGTATGTTAAAGGAAAGTAATTAAAGTAAAGTCATGAAAGTTAAGTGCTCGTTAAGTCGTTAAGTGTTCCGGTGAGAAAGTTAAGCCAAGAAAGTACGTTTAAATAGTCGAGGCTTAAAATGGAATTTATTAATGATGGTCAGGGGTTGTATGACAATTAGGTTACCCTAATTGTCATTCTCCAGATCTGATGCGTGTGAGAAAACCCCCAAGCAGCCCCTTCTTCCCTCTCTCAAAGCTATTCCCTCCAAGATCTATTCGTTTCGTGGTGTTTCAAGCAAGATTTGATTAAGATCTTTCATCCTTATGATCATCTACAGGTAATATAAGTGATAATCCTTTGATTTCTGATCTTGTGAGTCTTATATGTGAATCCGATCCAGGCCATGGGGTTTGGGTTGGGTTATAATGCAAAACGTTTACCGATTTCATGTTTTCGGGTGATCAAACGATTGCTATATGTTAGTCTATGATTAAAGGATCAATTGATGGATTAAAGTCATCAAAAGTATTGTCAAAGAGGTTAATTTTATGTCTCCGGGTCAAATTAATGGTGTGTGTTCATATGGAATTCGGTTAAAGGTTGAAAAGTTGGGTTTTTGGTCGTAAGGCTGAGGTGCGGTGCACCAGATGGGGGGTGCGGCGCACCACTGCCCAATTTGGGATTTTGGATTTTCGATGGGAGCCCGATATGCGGCGCACCTGGACCTGATCTGAGTTTTCTGATTGTTTGGTGCGACGCACCAGTTGGGGGGTGCGACGCACCTGATGCCCAGTTTGCACAAAACACTTCGTTTAGCTTATATGTCGATCTTATACTCATTATAGGTAGTCGGGAGCACTTAGCAAGCACCTTAAGATACTCTTAACTTGTTGGTAAGCTGTATCAAGGTAAGATACACTACTTTGACACGCTGAGGGTTCAACAAAAACATAGTTTTCATATAATAACTTCCCCAAATGGTATCTTGTTTGCTTATGGGTATTCGGGATTATACGGGAGGTGATATGGGCTATGTACATGCATATTGAAGCCTGAAATGCTACCCCAAATATATGTGACGTTATGATATGATGTGAAATGATATGAAATGCTTTGAGTAGCTATGAAATACGATATGTGATGAACTATGTTATATGATATGCGTGACTTATGTCACACTTGCAAAGATGATATGTGAAAAAGATATGAAAGATGACTAGGCACATTTAGGGTGGTTCATCCTAATATGAAAATGTTGATGCTATGATATGTATGTGAGATGATATGATTGATGATATGTGCCTTAACGATTCGAATGACTTTTCTATAAAGTTTTAAATGGACAAATGTTTTATTAATGATGTGTTATCTTACTTAGCTAATTCGTTAGCTAACACTTGCTCTTTTAAAAAGTGTTGTGCCCTCAGGTCCAACATAGTGAGCAGGTAGATGTGAGAAGATGTGAGGCATGGATAGATGGTCTTGAAGCTAACTTTAGTTTACCTATAGTGGCTGCTCATTTTAGACAATTGCTTTATGTTAAGATATTTATGACTTGTATTGATATTGTGGTCGGTTGTTTAATGTTAGGCAACCGATGGGTTTCCATTTGAACTTATTTTGATGATATGGCTAGTAACACCAACTAATAAATGAGCCAAACAGATTTTGTGGTTTGGACTTTTAAATTTACTTCCGCTTCTTTTGACGCCGTTAGGCGAAAAGTTTTGGAAATCCATATTTTTAAATGACGAGGGTTACTGTGGTGGCGGTGTCAAATGGAGTGAGTTGATGTAAATGTGATAGTGGAACATTTTAGAAGATAAAACTTAGTGTTAATTATTAAAATAAGGATTTAAAGTGTAAATTATTTCATTAAGGTAAGGTAGTGATAATCGTACCACATAATTTGATAAATCTACCACATTGTACATATATCATAGCATATTGTACAAGTATGCAATGTATAATAGTGGTAGATTTATCAAATTCCATGGTACGATTATCATATCCCTTATAAAAACTCTTTCCATAGTGACTATTTATTAAAGGCAATTTAGTACTTTTGTATGTACTATTGTGTAATACTATCTAAAATTGAGGGGGTGTGATAATTTTTATAAATGTAGATAGATATATGTGAGAAGTGAGTAACAAAATTTTCATCTACAAAATCAAGATACCCAAGTTACAAATTCATCAAACAAATCAAAACTAACAAAACTTTAGCTTGTAAGATCTCACCTTTAGGAAACCCAACGCTACAACTAATAGATAGATATCATGGGCTGCCAGGCATAAATATCATATCAATAAAGGGTAACTAATAAATTTGAAGTTATAGATACATCAAATTAGCAAAAACATAGACGCTATGGCCTTAAAACCACTGAAAAGTAAAGTTCATGAAGATAACATCAACAAATTATAGTTAATAGGCAGTGTGAAGGAGACAATAGCTAATGACCTAAGGACATATAATGGGTAGAAGAAATTCCATACAGCAATAAAACTAAAATTAGATCATGTGTGTAGAGTTGATTTGATAAATATGAACCAAACAATAATACGTGTGAAGTGTATAATTCAGCAACTAAAATGTACAAGAAGATGCCAAATATCAAATGACATGACTAAACTATAAGATGTTATCTTCCACTTACAGAAAAAGCCCACACCGAAAACCTACTAACTATAAACACATGAGCATAAAAAAAAGCATACTGCACCAAAACATATAGAATTATGAAACAGAAAAATAGGGTGGCTATTGTATAACAGACCTTGCTATTAAACAGTAGGACAACATATTGTTTTACGTGCATTACCTTGACATTAGCATCTTTCGGTCCATTAGTACTATTGATGCCACTTTATTTGGCGTAACCTTTCCACAAGCTATATTCATCCACAATAATCTCATGTCCATTCACAACATAGCTCGTATTCACTGCATCCTTTAAAAGAAATAGCCGATTTCTTGCTAACCAAATGGACCAAATGGTCGTGAGAGTAACACCATGTATGAGCTTCCATCATCTTATTGAACCCCACCAGATAATATAGGAATTCTTTTGCCTTGGTTTATCAGAAGAGTTCAACGCCTAAAATGAAAAATAAAGGCAAATTAGACTGAATACACACTTGTTGTGCTTTTGAATTATTGAGTTTCCTCCCGTTGATAGACGTAGTTGTCTTGGTCTATGAAACCATGTAAACATGTATGGTTGTTTATTTCTACATCACAGGTCTTCTACAGAGCTAACAATAATAACTACACAGATACAGTGATACCTTACAAGCGTTCACCAACATAAGTAATGGTATACCCGCCTCATAACCACAAGATGGTGACACTTGGATAAATAAAAAACATTGATGAGGAAAGAGAATGAGCAGAATCCACATGTCATGAGCATATAGTATTAGGGGGATTTTTAGGTGGACGGATTGGAGGATAAATCATTTTCCTTAAAGCAAATATAATCACGCGAGAGTAAGAAAATACAAACACGAGTATTTTGTTAATAAAATCGTAGCAGTATCAAGCATATTAATGGAATTGTGTATCCAGTGTGTTAGTAATTTGGTATTCGCAGAACTACTAAAACTTCACTCTGCAAAAGACATACATATGTGAGACTAAAATAAATGAAATTCAAAGATGAAAGTACTTATTCATTCTAACTTAATGCATGCCTAAACGAAATTCAGTCAGTCTAGATACACAAAGAATAATGGGCAAAAAAAAAGTGTACGGGGAAGTGGAGACTAATTGCTGAAACAACAGGCACGGAAGATAAAAGACTAAATAGAGTAAAGATAAGAAAAAAGTAGCAAACAAGAATTCAAAGACCACCTCATCCAAAGAATCAAATGCGTTCATATGTTTGGCCCAAAACGTCCTGTTGCGTTTAAGTATGTAGTATTTCAAGTATTTGGGTAAATTCTATATAAAATATTTTCAACGTGAATAAAAAATGGGAGTATCATAAGATAAGAACTGATATTATGATAATCAAACTTATAACATTCAGATTTTTACAAAATGTCCCCAACACCAGTATAGGTAACAGGTCAAAATGGGTTGACTCATAATTCTTTTTGTCAATCTTATAATGAATGTGATTACTGAAGCTGATTTTAATACAATATACCCAGTTTTTTTAATTAAAACTTTGGGAGACTTTTTAAGGTAAGTTTTAACCAATTTGACGCATTTTCCTTCAAGCTGCTTTTTATTTTACTTCTGTAAGTGTATCGACAATCTATTACTTTTAAACTACATATAAGATGTCTCAAGTAATTGAGGCGCTATATTCCCTTATGTACTGTAATCAAATTCTGAAAAGGCAAGTAATGTTATCTTTATTGTAACGTCGATATGTAACACCCCAACAAGGCGGAAACATGAGGGTTACACAAATAGCACAGCACGACATGGAAATTATGTAGAGTAAATCTAAATGCATAAAAAGGATCAAGTAATCCATACGAACCATTCATTAATGCAAGTAACCGGATCACACATAAGCATAACCCCTAATCGGGAAATGAATCACGGATCCAAGAAGTCCAAGTCCAAGTCTAGCATAATCAAGTAATCAATCATCCAATACGCCTTTGAGCTAACCTGTCACCTGAAAAGTGTACTAAAACGGGTCAACATAAAGTTGGTGAGTTCGTAGGGACATGTAATAGGAAACAAGTATGCGGGATAACAACCCATAACGTGAGTATAAAGATACCCATAACGTGAGTATAAAGATACCCATAACGTGGATTCAACAATCCATAACGTGAGTATAAAGATACCCATAACGTGGATTCAACAATCCATAACGTGAGTATAAAGATACCCATAACGTGGATTCAACAATCCATAACGTGAGTATAAAGATACCCATAACGTGGATTCAACAATCCATAACGTGAGTTTAACAACCCATAACGTGAGTTTAACAACCCATAACGTGAGTATAAAGATACCCATAACGTGAGTATAAAGATACCCATAACGTGGATTCAACAATCCATAACGTGAGTATAAAGATACCCATAACGTGAGTATAAAGATACCCATAACGTGGATTCAACAATCCATAACGTGATCAACGTGAGTTTAACAACCCATAACGTGAGTATAAAGATACCCATAACGTGGATTCAACAATCCATAACGTGAGTTTAACAACCCATAACGTGAGTATAAAGATACCCATAACGTGAGTATAAAGATACCCATAACGTGGATTTAACAATCCATAACGTGAGTTTAACAACCCATAACGTGAGTATAAAGATACCCATAACGTGAGTATAAAGATACCCATAACGTGAGTATAAAGATACCCATAACGTGGATTCAACAATCCATAACGTGAGTATAAAGATACCCATAACGTGGATTCAACAATCCATAACGTGAGTATAAAGATACCCATAACGTGAGTTTAACAACCCATAACGTGAGTATAAAGATACCCATAACGTGAGTATAAAGATACCCATAATGTGGATTCAACAATCCATAACGTGAGTTTAACAACCCATAACGTGAGTATAAAGATACCCATAACGTGGATTCAACAATCTATAACGCCAATAACGACACGACTTACATAATGAATAATGCATCTTATAACGGGGCGACGGGGCGACTTACATATGTTTCAAATGCGTCATATAATACGGGGCGACTTACATATATTTCAAATGCGTCATATCACGGGGCGACTTACATATATTTCAAATGCGTCATATCACGGGGCGACTTACATATATTTCAAATGCGTCATATCACGGGGCGACTTACATATATTTCAAATGCGTCATATCACGGGGCGACTTACATATATTTCAAATGTGTCATATCAAAACGTTTTCCATCAACCAACAACACAATGCACATACACTTCATACGATTCTACTTTCAAGGAATCATAGATGCTTATATATAGGGTCACCCGCAGCCTTCCCACCACATCTACAACTCATTGCAGGCATAATCGTCTTCCATGTATGTACAACTATCCAAACCACAACATATATTCATAATCGAAAGCATAATCAGTCAAGCGATAAGTCAAAACGTCAATCAAACAATCAATCAATCAACAATCAAGCAAGTATGTACACTTTTCAGCCCGAATTTCAAATGAGTAGGGAGCTACGGAACTCACCTTTGCCTTGGACGTCGAGTTATAATTAAATTATAAGTATTCAACGAGTTATGATTGTCCCGAGTTCTTCAAAGTCCATGACCTATCAATACATATGCACGTTTTATGTTACAAGTCTTTATTCGTCCTTTTAAAACGACTTATAGTTTTAGACGACTCATCATTACGTTTAGGTGACTTGTATGTTAATATAAATGAGTTTAATTATATAAACCTACATATATATATATATATATACATATATATAAGTTTATTTGAAAACACTTACGTATATACGTATTTATTTAGTTATGTACGTATGCTTAATTATACATAAATACGACACACCTTTATTTTATTGATACTTAGTTTGTTCGACATTTGAATTTAGATGGACTGGACAACCGAAAAGGACACCACATGGGCTGAGGGACGGCCCAAAAAGAGAAATGGCCCAATCTAGGAAGCAGAATAAAAGAAAAAGGGCTGAACCAAAATTTTATATATATATATATATATATATATATATTGCAATGCTTCATCTTGTTCACAAATCAGTTTAGGGTTTCCCCCAAACAGAATACGACCCAAACAGAGACAGAGGGCCCCCACACGATCCTGGACTCAAGCAAGAAGAAGAAAGAAGGTTAAAGAAATTCTGGGAGAACAAGGAATCCCCACCACCGTAAGGTACGGTGGTGGTGGGCGTAGCATACGGTGGCTATGAGACAAAGGGCGTAAGATACGTTGTAAGGTGACGTAGGTTACGGTAGGAGAAATTGAACAGGCGTAAGATACGGCAGAGACAAGCGTAGACTACGGTGGCTTGGAAAGCCTTATTTTGGCTTCTGGTTTGATGTTTGCAGCGTAAACAGACCCTAAATGGCGTAAGGTCTATTTGGAAGAAGCATAGGACCGTAAGTTACGGCCACTCAAGCGTAGGTTACGCTGGAAAGGAAGAAAAGGTGGGTTTTTGGGCAAAAATGCTGAAGAACAAAAGTTGACTTTGAAAGTGAACTCTGACTTTCGACCAAGAACTCAAATTTTGCAGCCAAGGGATCGATTTGATGGAATTTCAGGAGTGTTTTAGGGCTCATTAATCTAGATGAACGTAAATCAATCCAACCCTCTTCCAAAATCGTTCCAAAATCCTCAATTTAGATAAGAAATTAGTTTTTGACCGAATTAAATAATTAAAAACCCTAATTTCATCATAATTTGGTTTTAACCTGAAATTTGCCTAAAAATCGTTTATGTTAGACTTGTGACATGTTTACGAACATATTTTACTACAAGGATTGGACTCATAACATCCAACAACGTTAAATTCCGATTTTTGACCCATTTAATAATTTAAAACCCTAATTTCTACTAAAAACGGGTTTGACTCTCAATTTGACCCAATGTCACTTTATTTTGGTTAAAATCATGATAATAAACATTAAACAATGAATTTGAAACAAGTTGGCTTACCCAATTCTTCCATTGTTAGAAATCCAAAAATGGTGTTAAAATGTAATTATTTTAACAATGGAAGGAGTATTAGTGAAAGTTAGTCTAGTGTATAAATACTCCTTTCCATACCCAAAATTGTAACCTTTTCCCCATTTCCATAATTAATCCCAATAATTCAACCTTAATTCTCTCTCATCTTCATCCCTAACCTCCAAAACACACACTTCACCTTTTCACACACTAACTCCATTTTTGCACAAATCAAGCTCAAATTTCTACTTAACAATTGGTATCAGAGCAAAATCAGTTAATCTGAACGATCCATAGCTCGATTTGTTGCAATTATCATCCAATTTTCATCATGAGGGGAAGAAAGAGGATAATGAAGTCGAAGAAGTGTGTGTGCTTCTTGAATTTTGATGGGGAGAAAGAAGAATTCATCAGTTGAGGGGAAGAAAGATAAATTGTTGACTAAAGTAATCCCCAAATAATTTTCATGGAGATTTAAAATTTGCCCAAGGTCTTAAAAAGGGATAATTCATGGAGATTTAAAATTTGATAGCATTAAAAAAATTTTAGGCCAATTTTCATTCGTTATCGACGCGGTTTTGGCGAAATTTTTTAGAAATTATCAAATTTTTCCTATGATCATGATATCCAAAGTTTACATGAAATTCAAAGTTTCGTGAGAACATATTTCGGCGGCAAAAATTTGGAGGGAAACCTGAAGTTCAAAATCTCCAAATTTCAATTTTAATTCTTTCACTTCAATTTCAATCACAACTACCTTTTCATTTCATTTCACCCTTTGCTAAACAAAATGTCAAATCCTACCCTATCAAATTCAGTGAAAGACGATTTCGTTTTCAATTTGTGGTTAACTTCTTCACCCAATAAACCAACTTCATCTGAAGAAAAACTTCATAAAGGTGGACTGTGTTCATGTTGTTCGTCGAAACCTTTTCCAAATCCTTGTCAAGTGATGAAGATATTGATTCATTCGACTGCATCTGAAAATGTCAAGTTTCAAGAGGAAGTAGTCACGTTACAGGCCAAGAATGTCAAACTGAAAGAACAAATGATCTACGTTCAAGCTGTGAATGTGAGGCTTAGAAATGAGATGAAAGAACTTCAAGTTGAAATTGGAAACCTTGCAGTTTGGAATGAAATTGACAAACAAACTTTGAAGAAGAATGATGAGTTGATGTCACAAATGAAAGCTGAGATAAAAGAACTTCAAACAGAATTGAAAACTTCCAACAAGAAGCTAAATGATAGTATCTTGGAAAGCAAATCAAGAGAACTTATTTTGCAAGAAAAGATTTCAAGTTTTCAATCTCAGTTGAAAAATGAGACATCCATATTCTTAACCATGGAGAGCAAGTTTATTGATGAGATGAACAAAGTTGAGAAAGAGAGACAAGATGTTTGCAACAAAATCAAGACTCTTGAAGAGAATTGTTTGCAATATCAATCAAATGAAACATCTCTACGAAAGAGAATCTCTGAACTTGAGATGGAATTGCAAACACAATCAACATCTTGTGACACTCAAAGTGATGATGGCTCAGTTTATCATGATGCAAGTCCAATATTTCCAACTGAACTTGATGTTCCAAAGAAAGTTTGCACTGAGTCCATCCCAAAGAACTCAAAGATCAAAGTTTCATCACCTGCTGAACGTAAAGCTTCTTAATTTACTAACTATGCCTTATTCAAGGATAGAAAGTATTCTTCGAAGCCTACTATTGATGGAACACAGACTCTCATTCCATTCTTATCATTTGAAGACAATACCAAGTTCATCTCTCAAGCAAAAGCTCAGTTGAACAAGATCAAATGGAAACCTGTCTACAAACCAAAGTCAACTGAGTCAAAGACAATCAAATACTCACTTTGGCAACTCTTCAACCTTGCACCTAAAACAATTCACATGCCAAAAGTGAATGATTTTGCATCTCCACTGCGTCCACAAAAACTCAACTTTTCAACAACCTCGAGTTTTCACCCACCATGGACTGCAGATTCTATTCGTCGAATCGATGACACGTACATTTGGAATGTCAAGACAAAAACCGTTGGGCCTACACAAAAATGGGTCCCAAAGGTTGTTTGTAAGTAATTCGATGAAATGGCTTATACACATGTCAGTGTATAACCCGGGCTAAAGATGTTGTTTATTGGACTACTACTTCATAATGGTTGATTCCCCAGTTTCGACTTCAAAGAGACATGATGAACATGTAGCCACACATTCATCATGAGGGGAAGAAAAAGGATAATGAAGTCGAACAAGTGTGTGTGCTTTCTTGAATTTTGATGGGGAGAAAGAAGAATTCATCATTTGAGGGGAAGAAAGATAAATTGTTGACTAAAGTGATCCCCAAATTATTCTTTGAAGATAGTTATCGCCAATGTGGTGGGTACGCCGCGGGTACACCCTATACATAAGCGTTGGTGGTACGCAAATATGATTGTTTGATCAAGGGGAAGTTTGTGATGAAAAAGATGTTTGTCCAAATGCTTCAAGAGAAAGATTCATTAATTAAGGGGAAGTGTGACAAAGTTAAGATTGTCAAGAAGAGGCTTTCATGTTCAAATATAAAGAGCCAAGATCAAGTTTCCGCAATGCTCATACTCTGAGAAGTTCAAGACTTAAAGATACATCTTTAAGGTAAGTGTGAAGATTAAAGACGTAAAGCCAAGTTTGATGGAAGATCTTGAGACA